>CM041647.1:19737511-19837640 GCA_023333625.1 Bothriochloa decipiens | reverse complement strand
TGCATGGGTATTTATAGGGGGAGAAGGGCAAGTGGTGGACCCCACATAGTGGCGTCGGCCAACCCCCCATAGCACAATTTTTTCAAAATTTGAATCCTGGCAGGGAATCTAGCAACATTCTACAGAAACTTTTTAGAAATTGTCCAAAGTGGGCATCGGCCGACGCCCTTCCCAAGCCCACCAACGCTTTAAACAATGTGTCATCAAGTGTCGGTAAAGTAAAGGCTAGGTGTGGACAAAAAGTAAAGTGCTTTTCGAAGATTCCCTTGCCTAGTGCTTTGTGAAAGGAAAAAGATGAATGACAAAAGTGGAGACATATCTAAAGTGATTCCCATGAGACATGGGGACACTAAAGCATGTCTAGGTGACCACTTTGCTTTCATGAGCTGATTGCATGGTCTCAAAAACATCCAACATGAAAAAAGAGCATCCCATGTCTAAAGTGATAAAGCAAAGAAGCATCACTTTTCAGACTTTGGCTGTAGTGGCATGGATAGGAATGATGTGTATGCTGAGTGGGAGATAGCAGGGTGTCTGAGGGGACAAGATGGGGGTCGGCTAACCCCCACTTGAACACCTCGATGACATCCAAGTGCTGGTCCTTAATCAGGGCATAGAGCCAAGCTGGAAAAAGTGGATGTGGGCCCATTGCTGGGGTCGGCCGACCCCACCTTGGGTGCTCCACCTGCTCAAACTTTTATTGCAAGTTATTCTCAAGATTTTATTTACTATAACTAATTTATTTTGTTGAAAGGAAAATATAAAACTAAAACTAAGAATGCAATTAAACATGCAATGTAATAATTCAGGAATTAAAATGCAAAAAAATAAATATGAGATAAATATTGATTTACCTTACCAGCAAGGGCTCCATGTTTTAGGTCCATAGAGCAGGACCTCTCCGTCTTGTTCATGCTTTGGGTGCCTCAGATGGTCCCGGAGATGGGGACCATGATGGCACCTCTTTCTCCCGCCAGATCTTCTTACCTTTGCTTCGTGGTTCAGCGGGTCCTTCTTTCTTGACCTCGGCCTTTTTGGCCAACTTTCCTTTCTTGTTGTTCCTTCGGCATGGGTAGTGAGGTTTATCCTTTGGTTTCCTGTCCTTCACCTGCATGTTAGTTTTGTACCCATTGAAAGGGCACATTACCTTCTTTTCTGTGAATTGAAAGTGTATCTGGCCAGATCCCACATAGATGACAGCATTAACTGTGTTGAGGAATGGCCTTCCCAGGATGATGACAACTTCATTATGGGACCCTATGTTCAATATGATGAAGTTAGCAGGGACGTATTCATCTTGCACTGTAACCAGTATATCCCTTGCCAGTCCCTCAGGAAATTAGATCATTTGATCCGCCATCTGCAAACGAATAAATGTGGGGTGCAAAGGCCCCCTAGCAAATTATCATACATTACCTTGGCCACCTGATCCAAGGGTTGTAGAAGACATTATGGAAGATTTGTGGTCCGATCTCGCACATGATTTTCGGTAGGCCTAGATCTTCCTTCTTGGCGATGAATGGAGCATCAAGAAGGTAGCTCTAGTTGGCGCGTACTGGAGGCTTACCGAACCTCGTGGTTACCAATTTAACACCTTCAACTAGGTCCTCAGTTTTCTGTGGGATCTTACCTTGTTCGAAGGATGGGACAGCTGCTACTAACTGAGCTAATTGTGTTTCTGGTATTTTATTAAAGCTCAATTGATTTCTCATAGCAGAAGTGAAGCTATCCATTTTCTCACTAAGACTTTCAAGAATCTTATCATTAGCTATCATTTTCTTATTAATGCTATCATTGATTTTAGTTTGGCCCAAGACAAGATCTTTTAAAGAAGGTTGGTTACCACAAGAATTATTGAAATTATTGTTGTAACCATTACCTTGTTTTCCTTGGTAGAAGGGGCGCAAGTTCCATCCTTGCTGCTGTTGTTGGGGCCCATACCCATTGTTGTGGTTGTTGTTGTTGTTGATGAAGCTCACTTCCTCCTTCGTTTTGGGACAATTGTCTCCCGAATGATCTTCTCTGCACACCTCACCCATGGATCAGCTTTGACAGCTCATACGGTGACGTGGGACTAAATGGCCTCTTGTTCCTTCTTGGAACCTTCTTCTATCTTCTTCATCAAGAGGTCCATTTTGGCTGAGAGCATGTGAAATATCCTCAATTTTCTACGAAGGGAAAATACACAGAATGGCAAATAATATAATAGTTCGGAGCTCAAACCATTATATTATCCAGCAACAGTCGATACAGAAATCTATACATCAAATAAAAGAGTACAAATAGAGGGGTTACATAAATAGTACATCACCACACTGGCAGAATCATCAGAGTAGCAGCATCCAAAATAGCTGAGGTAGGTGGAAGCAACAACTAATCTCCAACAGAAGCCTCAGCGTAGGAATGAGATGTCTAGTCCTCAAAACCATCATCGAAGTCATAGTCAGGCTCACCTGCCAAATAACTTTCAGTACAATTTGTACTGGCCACCGGCTCCCACCCAATGTTTTGGTTATGCTTTGTGGAAGGTGGATGCAAATAGATATAATCAAGAGACCTATTATTTGGCTGTGGCTTCCTATGCAAGTACATCAATATTATATAATAATAGTTCATCAAGTTTTATTCATTCCCATCCCACATCCCATACCATCAACCATCAACCTCTCATCTCACTCAGCAAACCATGCTCACGTGTGGGTGGCAATGGACAACTTCCTCTCATCCATGCCTAAATGGCCAACCTGCCATAGGGTAGCAACAACGACAACAACCACTTAGGGGGAGGTAGAAGGGACTCATCTCACTACTGAAGAGAAGCGTAGGTCATGGAATAGCCATACCGAGGCTGCAGACTATATATATTCGAATCAACTCTGCAGACTATGTACACCTGTAACCGGCTAATGCCGACCATCCATAGGATAACCATCATTGGTGCCTGCAATCGCCTAGGCTGATAGAAAAATGACCATCTAACTATGACGATGCCACCCTACCATTCAGCCCTAGGACACCCCAAGTCCTGCTCAGAGTGGCTAAAACTGTGAAGTCATGGTCCTATTCTCGGAGAGGCCCATGCTCCGAAGAGGATACATGAACATCTCGGAAGGGTGTGGGCACCACCCGTACCTTCCTACACTTACACTACATACGCCGAGCAGTAGTGGCATCACCCTAGGTAGCTGAAATCATCTGTCCCCGGTTCATCTAGGGTGAGTGGTGTGTACGAAGGGGTCTGTGGTTTCGGTCCTCAAGAGACAACAGGTCCTAGGGGTAACCGAACAGGATATCTCCTAAAAATAGGGCTCCCGTGCCCCTTCTTTCTCGGGGCTTCACTCCACGGAGGCTCTTCACCCCGGAATCTCCTCAAGTCACCATGTACCCGCCATAAGTACTCAGAACACAGGGGTGCCCAGGTTGCATCCCCTGGCAAGACTTGCTTCAAAAGCTCATCATATATCCTGTCCAGTCGACTCAACCCTCACTAGACAACCCGCCCATGTTATATTACCTAGAGACACCCATACGATCACCAAGTCTAGCATCCCAAGCCGAACCCACCCCAAGACCTCCATCCGCATCATATCTCCAAATATAATGCAAGTGGAGTGTAAGTGTCAGGTAATAAGCATTGCATGGCGTGTCTATCCTATTAGTGGGTGAGCAGGGTAAAGGTTCCATCAAGGAATAGGCATACAAGTAAATCTACCATGCAAACCTATCATAGCATGTCATAGCATTATTGCATTAAGTAGAGCACTAGCATTCTATCATGTTGTATGTGTAACAGGATCTACGAGGTTGGGTGGGACATGGCACCTACAAAGTCGTCACCGAGCACCTCCTCATACTCCAAGTAGTCCTCATCAAACTGCTCCTCCTCTGAAATGAAACATAATAGTCACGTTAGCAACTCCTATAGAGTAGCACGAAGAATCAAATGAAATTCAGTAAATCCAAATGCAATCATTCACAAGCCTATGACGTAGAGCTCATTTTTATGAAAATTTGGACACTTGGTTCACATTTTTCAGAGTTCGTATGAGGAAGATATGATTTTTTGAAGTTTAATCTACTTTCTAAAAAAAGAACCAGTTAAATGTCAGCGTGACATGTGCCAGACTCTGGTTGGCCGATATGATAGCAGTCAGTGATAGGTGGGATCCGCAATCATTGATAACTGGGCCTGACTGGGCCTAGATGGCCTTGGTCAGGGCCGAATCTGGGCCGGCCCGGCCCAAACTCGTGTCGAGCACTGGTACGCGCCACGTGGCAGTCTGGGTCTCTAGTGGGCCGAGTCTATGGCTCGCTGGTCCATGGTCTTGGTCCGTGGTGGACCGATGACATTGTGCACTCGTGACCTCCTTCCACTGGTCTAGCCGGTCCACATGGTGGACGCGGTGCACTGGGGAACAGGGGAAAATTTCCCCTTCTCCTTCGCGTGGCCAGGCATGGCGACGCTGCCGCCGGTGACAAGCGGCGTGGCAGTGTTGGCACCTCAGGCTATGGTAGGAGGAAGGCTAGGGTATTGTAGGAGCGAGGCAAAGGCGGCTGCAAGGTCACGGCGAGCCATGCATGTGCCAGCTGGATGGCGGGTGTGCAAGGCGGCGCTAGGCGGCGACGCCACGGCTACAGGGCACCATGGTGCCTCAGAGTGAGATTGGGTGTGCGTGTGTGCTCTACTAGACCAAAGCGATTCTAATGGGGGCATCAATTTGGTTGAGGTACTCTAATCACGACAGACAGCGGCGGCGGCTCAGTGGCAATGGGAGTCGACGGTGGTGGCGGTTTCTTCGGTAGAGCTCCTTCTTGTCCCCTATCTTCTCCTTTTACCCATGTTTGGAGCATCTGGGAGTCCCAAGGGTCTACTGGAGCGGCCTAATCAGGCACGATGGGGGCCATATGGCCACGGCGGGTGCTCCGACGGCCAGGAACCACGGCGGCCAAGACTGGCAATGGCGCCGAGCCTCACTGGAGCTATGATGAGATCCATGGAGTTACCGGGAAGGTGTCCGTGGTCAAGGCGGAGGCCATCAGCTAGCTAATGGAGCCCATGATGCTCTACACTACAGGAACGCTGGAGGTGAGCTGGTCGGCGGCCATGGACGCGAGTAGAGAAGGGGAGCTCACCTTGCGTGAGGCACACTGGTGGCTGTGGTTTGCGGTTTGGCCTAATGACGAGGAAGCAAAATAGTAGCGCGGGGTGTCATGGTGGCGCGCGACACTCCGAGGTCCTCCTCCAGCGGGCGAACGACAATGGTGGTGTTCGGCTTCGGCTCCGGCTCCGGCCTCTTCTCTCCCCCTCTCCTTCTCCTCTAGCGGTGGCAGGAGAGGAGTGAGACTAGCCTTGAGGGTGCAGGGAAGGATGTGGAGCTGAGGCACCGGAGTGCCCTCCTTTTATAGGCGCGATGGACGGCGGCTGCTTGGCCATGGCGTTTGCGCCGGTGTGGGTTGCCACGACCATGAGGAATGACAAGGGCATGCAGCCAGTGGCTCTGTGCTTGCGGCACTGGTGGCGGGGCATGCTGTGGGTGTGCGAAGCAGCGACACGAGTGGCATGGATTGCTGCAGGCGCACAGAGCGATGGCACCAGGTGGCTGCGGCTTGCGTAAACGGCGTGGGGACGGGATGACATGCGGGCCTGGGGTGATGTCGGCAGCTGACGTGGTGCTGACGCAAGGGGCTACGGGCACGGGCGCACGTGTGGTGCTGGTTAGGCGAACACGCGTGGGCTGGCTTGGCTGGGCCATGGTTGAGCGAGCGGACTGGCTGGGCTGGTTGCTTGGTGGGCTGCAGCGTTAGGAGCTGGGCTAGGTGGCTTTCTGGCCGGTTGGCCTGGCCGATCCACGGGGAAGGCAGCAGACCTGGGCCAGGGCATAGCAGGCCATGGTGGCCTTGCTAGGCCAGTCCGACCGACTGGGCTGGATTGCCTTCTCCTTTTCTTTCTCTATTTCTTTCCCTCTTTTCTATTTCTATTTCTATTTTCTAGGCCAAGCCATGCCTTGATCTTGTTAGCAAAAGGGTTAGTGATCAAGACATGCACTCAATGGGTCCCACTAGGGTCTCATGGAATGTTGGGTACCATGTCCATGGTTAGTTTACATATTTATACACAGGTGATATAAAGTGTTATTGTTTTTATTATGCATTACATAAAATTCAACGAGAGGCAAATCAAACTCTGGGAATAAAATGCAAATGTTTCAACTAATATTTAGGTGCTACTTGTGCAACTACTAGGTAGTTTCCTACATGACACTCACCAACAAAGAGTTACTTTAGAAAAAATTTGTTGGTTGTGATTTTTGGTGTTTGGAATTTTTAGGGTTGTTACAGTCCTACCCCCTTATGAGAATCTCGTCCTCACGATTTTAAAGGTGTAACTTACTCCTGAAACAAGTAGGGGTAGAGCTTCCTCATTTCTAACTCCTCCCAAGTTGCCTCTCGCTCTGTGTGATTGCTCCACTAAATCTTTAACATTGGTATGATGGTGCTTCGGGTTTCTTTGGTGGCTCTATCCAGAATGTGCGTAGGGTGCTCTCTGTATTCCAAGGTATCCTAAATATCAAGTGCTTCAGTAGGGCTTGGTTGCTCTGGTGGCTTCAAACACTTGTGCAACTGTGACAGTTGGAACACGGGGTGTACTCCTGCTAGTTGCTCAGGTAACTCCACCTTGTAGGCAAGCTTGCCAATCCTGGCACAGATCCAGTATGGTCCAACATACCTTGGTGCTAGCTTTCCCTTCACATGGAATTTGACGGTTCCTCAGAGCAGGGAGACTTTGAGATAGACATAGTCCTCGACTTCAAACTCGAGGTCTCTACGTCTCTTGTCAGCATAGCTCTTCTGATGACTCTAGGCAATCTTCAAATTCTCTTACACTTGGGTGACTCCTTCTTCAGCCTCTTTGATGGAGGCAGGGCTAAAGAATGATCTTTCCCCTGCTTCTGACCACATCAGGGGCATCGTGCATGGTCTTCCATACATAGCCTCAAATGGTGACATCTTGAGACTGGCTTGGAAACTGTTGTTGTAGGAGAACTCAGTAAAGGGAAAACTCTTCTCCCAATTAGACCCATATTTTAAAACATAGGCTTGAAGCATATCCTCAAGAATCTGGTTCACCCTCTCTGTTTGACCATCTGTTTGAGGGTGGTAAGCGGTGTTGTAATCTAGCTTGCTTCCTATTGCTTGGTTGAAAGCCTTCTAGAACTTGGACGTATACTGTGGACCATGATCAGATATGATACTCTTCAGGGCTCCGTGCAGCTTGACAATCTCCTTAACATAAAGATCTGCCAACTGTCCAACTCGGGCATCATTCCTGATGGGTAGGAAGTGAGCTACCTTGGTCAAATGGTCGACTATCACCCATATAGCATCATTGCCCTTTGAGGTCCAGGGCAAACCCATGATGAAGTCCATGGAGATGCTATCCCACTTCCATTCAAGTATCTCAAGAGGCTTCAGCAATCCTACAGGCCTCTTGTGCTCAGCTTTGATGCACTTGCAAATGTTGCATCTTGCAACATGTCCTATGATATCTGACTTCATGTTCTTCCACCAAAATCTTCTCTTCAAATCGGCATACATCTTGGTGCTGCCTGGATGGATACAATACTTGGAGTCAAGTCCCTCTGATAGGATCTCATTGCGTATATCTGGGTCCGAAGGCACACAGATCCTGTCCTTGTACCAATAGGTACCTTGCTCGTGTTCACTGAACTCTGGGCACTTGCCCTATCTGAGGAGCTCGTATATCTCCCAAATCTCTAGGCAATGTTGCTGGGCTTCACGGATCCTATCCGTGAGGGTGTAGTGCACATGAAGCTCATTCAACAGGCCATGGGGTATCACCTCAAGGTGTAATTCATCAATGCCCTCTTGCAACTCCTTAGGCAGGGAGGTGGTGAACAAAGCATGGCAATGACTCTTGCAGCTAAGAGCCTCAGCAACCACATTGGCCTTCCCAGGGTGGTAGAGAATTTCCATGTCATAGTCATTGAGCAGCTCAAGCCAACAACATTGTCTCATGTTCAGGTTCTCCTGAGTGAAGAAGTACTTCAGACTTTTGTGATCAGTATAGATTTCGCACTTGTTCCCAATCAGATAGTGCCTCCAAATCTTTAGGGCATGGATCACAACTGCAAGCTCAAGATCATGGGTGGGATAACGTTGTTCATGTTCCTTCAGCTGATAGGAGGCATAGGCTATGACACTCCCATTCTGCATCAGGACACAACCGAGCCCGTGGCGAGATGCATTGCAATAAACCATAAAATCTTGGTGGATATTGGGCAAGAGAAGAACAAGTGTTGTGGTGAGCTTCTCCTTCAGGGTCTGGAAACTCTGTTCGCATTGGGGAATCCATTCAAACTCATTGGTCTTCTTTAGGAGGTTGGTCATAGGGCGAGCTATCTTGGAGAAGTTCTCAATGAATCGGTGATAATAACCAGCCAATCCCAAGAAACTCCTCACATCGGTCACATTCTTGGGCTGCTCCCATTCCTTCACTGTCTCAATCTTGGATGGATCAACAACTACTCCATCAGCATTGAGTACATGGCCTAGGAAAGAGACCTCTTAAAGTCAGAACTCACACTTGCTGAACTTGGCATAGAGCTGATGCTTTCTCAACTTCTCTAACACTATCCTCGGATGTTGTTCATGTTCTTCGGTGGTGGCAAAATAGACAAGAATGTCGTCAATCAAGACCACCATGAACTTATCCAGGTCTTGCATGAACACTTTATTCATCATGTTCATGAAATAAGCTAGTGAGTTCGTAAGACCGAAGGACACAATAGTGTACTCATACTGCCCATATCTGGTGCAAAAGCTGTCTTGGGAATGTCCTCCTCTCTGATCTTCATCTGATGGTAGCCTGATCTAAGGTCAATCTTGGAGAAGTACTTGGCATTGCACAGCTGGTCTAGCAGGTCATCTATCCTGGCAGGGGGTACTTGTTCTTGATGGTCATAGAATTTAGATTCCTGTAATCGATGCACATCCTTTGTGAACCATCCTTCTTCTTAACAAACAGAATAGGAGATGCCCAGGGTGAGGCACTGGGCCTAATGAACCCTTTCTCGGATAGCTCCTCAAACTGTTTCTTGAGCTCCTTGAGCTCATCAACTACCATGCGGTAGGGTCATTTAGAAATAGGACTCATACCAGGCAATAGGTTGATTATGAACTCAACATCCCTATCTGGTGGCATCCCTGGTAGCTCTTCAGGAAAGATGTCAGGGTACTCACAAACTACTGGTACTTCCTTGAGTGGCTTCTCTTCAAGGGCACACAACATGGAAACATCTGACCCCTTGTTTGGCTCACATCTGATCTGGCGGCCACTTGGACGGGTTAAGTCCACAAATCTAGGTGAGCAAGATATCACTCTCTTGTTCTGTGTTAACCAATCCATCCCTAGAATAACATCTAGGCTTCTAAAAGGTAGCAAGGTAAGGTCGGCTAGAAAGGTAAGACCCAAAATCATGATACCCACTCCCTTACATATTTTGGTACAACGCATGTTGCCCAGAGGTGAACTAGTGTATAAGGTTTCTATTCATGGGGTAACTGGTATATGGTGCTTTTGTGCAAACTTGGAGGATATGTAGGAACATGTAGCACCTAAATTAAATAGCATGGAAGCCTTTACTCCACGTACTAGAAACATACCGTACACCATGTCAGGGTCAGTTTGGGCAGCCTCTGCTGTCATGTTGGTGAGGCGGCCATGGGGTGCTCCAGATGGCACTTGCTTGTAAGGGGTACCCTGGTTCTCCTTGGGGGCACTGGTGTAGTCGGCATAGTCCTGTTTGGGCACTCAGCAATCTTGTGGCCCGGCTGGCCACAACCGAAGCAAGTGAAAGGCGCACCACCTGTGGGGGTTGGCGTGGTGGCCTTCCACGTGCTTGTACCTGGTGTAGGACGAGTGTATGCCTGGCGGTCCTGAGCAGGGCGGGGGGTAGTTGCTGGTGTTGTTACCACCGCCCCTGCCTGAACCGTGCGCAGCTCCCTGAGCGAAGCGAGAGCGAGAAGGTTGAGACAGCTCACCACATGACCTCCGTGGGGTAGGTGTGTGAGAGGTGCCCTCAGTACGGCGCTTCTTGGTCTTGCCAAGCGCCTCCTTCTTCGTGTAAAACTCGTCGCGTTCCTTCTCAATTCCCATGCACCTGTTGATCAGGTCACACAGGGTGTGGCTCTTGGTGCCAGAGAGGGAGAGCCTGATGTGGCTGTTCAAGCCCTTGTGGTAGTAGAACATCTTCTCCTTCTCGGAGTTCACCACTAAGGCAGGTGCATATCGTAGCAGGTTGACGAAGTGAGTGGTGTACTCGTGCACCTTGTCAGATCCCTGGGTGAGGTTGTGGAACTCATTTTCCTTCTTCTCGAGGGTGCCCTCATGAATGAGGAACGCATGGAACTGCTCCACGAACTCTTCCCATGAGATGTTGGCAGGGTCATGGTGGGTCACACAGAGGGTGTCCCATTAGGCCCGTCTAGCACCAACAAGCTAGTGAGCTGCGATCCCGACACACTCCTCATCCGTGCAGGTGGTCAGGTCCAGCTTCTTCTCTATCTAATTGAGCTAGTCATCAGCAGTGATGGGGTCAGTGTTGATGTCATCGAATGTAGGGGTCTCAACTTGAGGAAGCCCTCCAGCTTCTTCTGGAAGTCATCGTGCGGCTCCCGGTGGTGGTGTAGCACGTTCTCAGCCAAGACATGAAGAAGCTCGCTCTGCTGAGCCATCACATCTGCCAAAAGTGGCGGATGCAGTGGTGGGGGTGGAGCTCCTCCAGCAGCAGCATCCTTGGGCTCAACAACAGGGGGTGGTCCTCCAGCTGTGCCTCTAGCAGGTGGTGGTCCTGCAGCCGCACCTCTAGCAGGCTGCTCAACAACGGGCAGCGGTCCTCCAGCAGCAGGCTATGGGATGGCAGCATGGGGTGTGGCAGCATGGGGTTGCTCCTCAAAGTTCATGGGCACGTGACCCATGCGTCCACGACCATGATGACTGCGACCACGTCCACGGCCCATGGCTGGCGTAGGGGACAGCGAGCGGTTGTTCAGGCGGGTGGAACGATGAGTGGACATCCTGTTCCAGACACATAGGATTAGGGCATATGTGCATGTGATATACATTGATATATAATTATACTTGATGTAATAGATTAAGGTAGTTAAAAATGATTTAAAACCATTTAAATCTTATCCAACACTCATTCAAAGAAGCATGAAGATCCATAAAGATGCGATAAAATTTGAATCATCCATTACATCAAGTGAGTATATGGCAGTATCTCTAGCAGCTACGCTAGGAGATTCGCGAGAAACGTACAATGCTTGGGTAGTTCTAACAGGGTGGACAAACTACTGCAACAAGGTGAGACAAGATACACGGCCATGCAGGGCCCATCATCACTCCTAATCTTGTAACCCTGCTAAAAGTCTCTAGGCTGACCCATGTTGTAAGCTGAGGCGGGGATACCAATGCCAGAAGCTCAGATATGCTTGTTGGTCATGTGAAGGCGAGAGATGTAATGAGTGGCCTCCCAAAGTTGAGGAGTGGGCACAAACCAACCACTAAGTCCTGAGGTGGGGCAACCTGTCAAGTTGAGGCAAGATCGCCCCAGCTCGAACGTCTCAGCTCTAACCTTCTTGCGGGTTTGTAGGGGAAGCTCGTCCTATAAGTCCTCGTACTCTTTGACTCTCTTGCGATTTGACCTCTTCCAAGCCCTCATGGCGAGATCAAACTTGTCCAGGAGGTATGCTCCTATGTGGACATAGTTGATCAGGTGTCCCTGGTTGTAGTCGGCAAGAGTGTATGCCTTCGCCAACCTTCGGCAGAGAACCTCACACTGCTCATGAAGTCTGTCCTTATATTTGGCATCCTGACCTTGCTTCTGGAGACTCCTCGCAAGGTCTTCATTCTTCTAAGCTATAGTGGTCTCGAGCTCACCAATCTTCCTGATGAGGCGGCTGTCATGGATCTGAAGCTTGTCCATCTCGTTCGTCAGACTGGTAATTTGGTCCTTGAGAGTGTGCTCCTTGCATGCCAACTCACGCTCTAGGTCTACAATCTGCTATCTAAAGGTGGCCTCCTTACTCTCTGACTTACGGATCCTCTCATTAACTTCCATCAAGTAGCTGCGGTCATGGTGCCCCTTTCGCTCTAGCTCAGCAATGTACTTGTCCTGGCACTGCAAGTACATCTCAGAAGTGCGGAAGCAATGGTTGCGCTCAATTCTGGTAGTCTACTTGGTGTAGGTGATCTCCTCCCAAGTTTCCTGGTGAACATCGAGGGCACGAGGCAATAGATGGAAGCGACTCTCCTTCAGATAGTCAGCCCTGTGGCGTAGCACAGTGTGAAGCACCTGGCGTGAAATGGTCGGAACACACAGGCCGATGTTGTTGTCGAAGGCGAAGTCAGTGAAGGCAACAACTCCAAGCTGGGTCATGCTTGCAGGCATGTTGATGTGGACTGCCTTGTAGCCCTCAATGCTTCCTTCAAGGGAAGGCTTGCCATGGCAGAGGTACTTGACATTCTCAACGGGAACACCAAGCTCGACAAGGACCTTGCGAAGCACGTGGGTATAGCCTCCATAGTTAAACCCGTTGATCTGGAACTCAACAGTGTCCATCTGTAGGTTACCGTGAAAATGGAATTAGACAAGTTGTAGAGAGAGGTAAGCCATGCATAAAAGCGCTATGCAGGGTTGGTATATAACCAAGAGTGATCAAGATCCCCTAATTCTATCATCCAATCCTATGGGTCTCGTCCTAAGGTCAAGCATGACTCCGATACGAACTAAAACATCCTCAATTTTTCATGAGGGGAAAATACATAGAATGACAAATAATATAATAGTTCTGAGCTCAAACCATTATATTATAAAGCATCAGTTGATACAGAAATCCATACATTGAATAAAAGAGTACAAATAGAGGGGTTACATAAATAGTACATCACCACACAGGCGGAATCATCAGAGTAGCAACATCTAGAACAGCTGAGGTAGGCGGAAGCAACAGCTAATCTCCAACTGAAGCCTGAGCATAGGAACGAGACATCTAGTCCTCAAACCCATTGTCGAAGTCGTAGTCGGGCTCACCTGCTAAATAACTTTTAGTATGATTTGTACTGGCCACCGGCTCCCATCCTATGTTTTGCTTATGCTTTGTGGAACGTGGATGCAAATGGATACAATCAAGAGACCTATTATTTGGCTATGGTTTCCTATGCAAGTACATCAATATTATATAATAATAGTTTTTCAAGTTTTATTCATTCCCATCCCACATCCCATGCCATCAACCATCAACCTCTCATCTCACTCAGCAAGCCACGCTCACGCATGGGCGGTAATGGACAACTCCCTCTCATCCATGCCTAAACGGCCAACCTGCCATAGGGTAGCAACAACTACAACAACCACTCAGGGGGAGGTAGAAGTGACTCATCTCACTACTCAAGAGAAGCATAGGTCACGGAATAGCCATACCGAGGCTGCGGACTATATATAGATTCGAATCAACTCTGTAGAGTGTGTACACCTGTAATCGGCTAATGCCGACCATCCACAAGATAACCATCATTATTGGCGCTTGCAATCGCCTAGGCTGATAAAAAAATGACCATCTAACTATGACAATGCCACCCTACCATTTAGCACTGGGAGACCCCAAGTCCTACCCGGAGTGGCTAAAACTGTGAAGTCATGGTCCTGCTCTCGGAGAGGCCCGTGCTCCGAAGAGGATACATGAACGTCTCAGAAGGGTGTGGGCACCAGCTGTACCTTCCTACACTTACACTACATACGCCGAGCAGTAGTGGCATCGCCCTAGGTAGCTGAATCATCCGTCCCCGGTTCATCTGGGGTGAGTGGTGTGTACGAAGGGGTATGTTGTTCTGGTCCTCAAGAGACAACAGGTCCTAGGGGTAACCGGACATGATATCTCCTCAAAATAGGGCTCTTGTGCCCCCTTCTTTCCCGAGCTTCGCTCCACGGAGGCTCTCCACCCCGGGATCTCCTCAAGTCACCACGTACCCGCCACAAGTACTCAAAACACAGGGGTGCCCAGGTTGCACCCTCTAGCAAGACTTGCTCCGAAAGCTCATCATAGATCCTGTCCAGTCGACTGAACCCTCACCAGACAACCCGCCCTCATTATATTACCCAGAGACACCCATACGATCACCAAGTCGATCCCACCCTAAGTCCTCCATCCGCATCATATCTCCAAATATAATGCAAGTGGAGTGTAAGTAGCAAGTAATAAGCATTGCATGGCGTGTCTATCCTATAAGTGGGTGAGCAGGGTAAAGGTTTCGTCAAGGAATAGGCATACAAGTAAATCTACCATGCAAACCTATCATAGCATATCATAACATTATTGCATTATGTAGAGCACTAGCATTCTATCATGTTGTATGCGTAACAAGATCTACGAGGTTGGGTGGGACGTGGCACCTATGAAGTCGTCACCGAGCTCTTCCTCGTATTCATAGTCATCCTCGTCAAACTGCTCCTCCTCTGAAATGAAACGTAATAGTCACATTAGCGACTCCTATAGAGTAGCCCAAAGAGCCAAATGAAATTCAATAACTCCAAATGCAATCATTCACAAACCTATGACATAGAGCTCATTTTTATGAAAATTTAGACACTTGGTTCACATTTTTTGGAGTTTGTATGAGGAAGATATGATTTTCTAAAGTTTAATCTACTTTCTGAAAAAGAAAAAGAACCAGTTAAATGTCAGGGTGACACATGGCAGACTCTGGTTGGCCGATATGATAGCAGTCAGTGACATGTGGGACCCGTAGTCAATGGTCAACATTGACTGGTCAACGGTCAATGATAACCGGGCCTGACTAGGCCTGGATGGGCTTGGTCAGGGCCGGATCTGGGTCGGCCTAGCCTGGACACGTGTCGAGCACTGGTACACGCCACGTGGTAGTCTGGGTCTCTAGTGGGCCGAGTCTATGGCTCGTTCATCCATGGTCCTGGTCCACGATGGACCGATGACACTGTGCACTCGTGGCCTCCTTCCACTGGTCTAGCCGGTCCACGTGGTGGACACGGTGCACTGGGGAATAGGAGAAAATTTCCCCTTCTCCTTTGCGTGGCCAGGCACGACGATGCTGCCACCGGTGGCGAGTGGTGCGGTGGTGCTGGCGCCTCACGCAATGGCAGGAGGAAGGCCAGGGAATTACGGGAGCGAGGCGAATGCAGTTGTAGGATCACGGTGAGCCACGCATGCGCCAGCTGGCTGGTGGGCATGCAAGGTGGCGCTGGGCGGCGGTGCCTCAGAGTGAGATTGGGCATGCGCGTGTGCTTTACTAGACCAAAGTGAGTTTAACGGGGGCATCAATTTGGTTCGGGGTGCTCTAATTATGACAGACAGCGACGGCGGCTCGACGGTGATGGGACTCGATGGCGGTGGTAGTTTCTCTGACAGAGCTCCTTCTTGTCCCCTATCTTCTCCTTTGTCCCATGTTCGGAGCATCTGGGAGTCCCAGGGTCTATTGGAGTGGCCTAATCGGTCACGGTGGGGCGCGCGCGATCGTATGGCCATGACGGGCACTCCGGCAGCCAGGAACCACGGCGGCCAAGACTAGCAAAGGCGCCGAGCCCCACTGGAGCTATGCTGAGATCCATGGAGTTGCTAGGAAGGTGTCCCCGGTCAAGGCGGAGGCCATCAGCTAGCTAATGGAGCCCAAGGCGCTCTACACTGCAGGAACGCTGGAGGTGAGCTGGCCAGCGGCCATGGACGCGAGCAGAGAAGGTGAGCTCACCTTGCGTGCGACGTGCTGGTGGCTGTGGTTCATGGTTTGGTTTGATGACAAGGAAGCAAAGCAGCAGCGTGGGGCATCATGGTGGCGTGCGGTGCTCTGAGGTCCTCCTCTGGCAGGTGAACGACAATGGCGGCGAGCGGCTTCGGCTCCGGCTCCGGCCTCTTCTCTCCCCTCTCCTTCTCCTGTTGTGGCGACAGGCAAGCAGCAAGGCTAGCAGTGAGGACGTGGGAGCTATGGCACCGGAGTGCCCTCATTTTATAGGCGCGGTGGATGGCGACTGCTTGGCCGTGGCGCTTGCGCTGGTGTGGGTTTCCACGGCCGCGAGGAATGATGATGGCGTGCGGCCGGCGGCTCGGCGCATGCGGCACTGGTGGCGGGGCACGCTACGGGTGTGTGGAGCGGCGGCACTGGTGGCGTGGATTGCTGCAGGCGCGTGGAGCGGCAGCACCGGTGGTGATGGCTGGCGTAAACGGCACGGGGACGGGATGACATGCGGGCCCGGGGTGACGTCGGCGACTAACACGGTGCTGACGCCAGTGGCTGCGGGAGCAGGCACGCACGTGGTGTGGGGCAGGCGGACGCGCGTGGGCCGGCTCGGCTAGGACGTCGGTGAGCGAGCAGCCTGGCTAGGCTGGTTGCTTGGTGGGCCGCGACGTTAGGAGCTGGGCCAGCTGGCTTTTTGGCTGGTTGGCCTGGCCGGTCCGCGGGGAAGGCAGGCCGACCTGGGCGGGGCGTAGCAGGCCACGGCACGAGTGAAGCGGTAGTTGGGCCGCGGTGGCCATGCTGGGCCAGTCCGGCCGGCTGGGCTGGATTGCCTTCTCCTTTTCTTTCTCTATTTCTTTACCTCTTTTCTATTTCTATTTCTATTTCTATTTTTAGGCCAAGCCATGCCTGATCTTTTTAGCAAAAGGGTTAGTGATCAAGACATGCACTCAGTGGGTTCCACTAGGGTCTCATGGAATGTGGGGTACCAAGTCCATGGTTAGTTTACATATTTATACACAGGTGATATAAAGTGTTGTTAAGGCATGTCCACCTCACTGAGGGCGTGGACACCTCTCTTCTTTGGCTAGAGACGTTCCTCATTCCATCCTTGATTTGTAACCATCTTTTCAATGAGATCCTTGGCATCCTTGACATTGTGTTGCGAGAATGCTCCTCCAGCGGCAGCATCAAGGTGACTCCTGGCCAAACCGAGGTAGAAACCTTGAATGATGAGCCATTCCTCTATCCCATGATGAGGACAGGCACGAATGTACTCTTAGAGGCATTCCCATGCTTCGGGAATTGTCTCATCAGCTTGCTGTTGGAAGCTCAAGATCTTTCCATGAAGGGCACTGGTTTGGCCCATCGGGAAGAACTTCTTGAGAAATGCATCGGCACACTTTTCTGAAGTGGTGACTTCACTCTTATTGGCATAGAACCATTGGTTCGCCTTTCCCAATAATGAGAAAGGGAAAAGATGAAGGTGAAGGGCATCTGCCGACACATTCTTGATGGCAAAAGTGCCACACACCTCGAGGAAGTGTTGGAGATGAGCATTGGCGTCCTTGTGCGACTTCCCATAGAATGGATTTTCTTGCACCATGTTGATAAGCGTAGGCTTGAGCTCAAAAGTTGCATCCCCAAGTTAAGCTACAGACCCGTGGCAACATAGTCTGCCGACGGTGCAGAGTACTCAGAGATGGTCTATTGGGCGGCCATAGCTTCCTTAAAGATCAGTGCTGGACTTCCTTCCTCGAGCGGACTTTGGTCCAAGATGAACCTCTGAGGTAGAACTCGACGATGTCTAGTTCTCCTCACCAATTGCTCAGGATCTTCAACAAAGTTTGATGGCAATTGGAAATCGCTCATGCACCTGCTAGCTTTACAATAAAGAAAAACTAGACAAGTGAGGGGTAGTCCCTAGCACTAATTGATAACTAGATTAATAGTAGACTCCAGATTCACTTTTATTAAAAATTCCTAGGCTGACGCTTTCCCCGGCAACGGTGCTAGAAATGCTTGTTGGTATTTCTTAACGTCACTACTAAAGATTGTTAGTCTCTAGCAACGGCACCAGAAATGTTGTAAGGGATAATTCTATAACTATTGGATAATTTCGCAAGCGCACAGAATGTACCGCTGTAGCACTTCACCCGGGAGTATTCCAAGGTATCATAATTTATATTTTCCCAGGGGAAGGCTGTAGCTAGGAATAATTAATAAATGGGTAAAGAGATCCTTGTGTCTACTACAACCTAGTACCCACTAGTGTGTAGGGGGTAAGTAAATAAAAAGGAAGTTTTGGTAAATGATCACAACAATCCTACTCTAAATGATGACGGGTAGCGAGCTAGCTAGGTGGGAGGACAACGAGTGAGTAAAGGACTCCTATGTATCCTACTTTACTTCTGTCTACCTTATCCTAATAGTTAGATGACTTAACTAGATTGATGCCTGACTACAAGTGTGGTGGGGATAGACAAGAAAGTAGGAGACAGAACCTACTTAAGCAACTATTCTCTTATGGGCACCCTGCACTTTTAAGAACTAGTCCAATTCACGTGGTGAGAACCTAATGCCGCCCACGACTTGTCACCTCCCAGGAATGCGCTCACTCTTTCCATGCGTACCAGCGACAATCAAAGGAAAGACTAAGCCTAAGCACCTTGCTTACACTTACTCTTACGCCTCTAACTAATGACCAAATTAGCTAGAGTTCCTATGCAAGATTGGACGTTGATACCCACACCAGAGTCATTCCAGGTAACCAATCCAACTAAGGCAACTATACTACTAAGCTAAGCACACAACAAGACTATAAAGACTATAGACTTGCACTAAGTAAACACTAAGTAAAGTAGAGCAAGACTAAAATATATTATAAAAGTAAAGTCTTACAAAGGGAAAGGTACAAGAGCTATACTAGACTCTCTAGAAGACGACTCCAGAGACCCGAGCTTCGCCCGACTCGACTCTAACTCCCACACTAGACTAAATACTACTACCCTAGCTTGGAGCTTTGGAGCTTGGATATGATGCCTATGCTTTGTTGTGATGATTTCCAAGGGTGGTGGCAGCCGCCTTATACAGGGGAAGGAGAGGGGGTGCCACATCAGTGATCCGTGTGCTCCTCATCTCTACACCCTTGGATGAACCGACCTTGCAACCGACTTGAATGGACATTGGTGATCATTCCAGCTGCATGGCAGCATGCACAATGTCGGTGGGGAAAAACTAACCTTGTGGGGCCCATGGTGGGCCATCTCTCCTGTGAAGTGGCTTGCTGATTGGACATCTAGTTGTCACGTTGTTTGCTTGCTTATGGGCCCATCAATCCTTGTGAAACAAACATTCTTGTTGGATGCAAACTCAAAGTTGATTTGATGCTTGAATTGCACTCTAGTGAGGTTGTCATGGATGATGCTCGAGCTGAGCTCCTGTAGAGCTCATAGGGGGTCGGCCGACCCCCTCATTGGGTCCTATAAATGTGAAAATTGTTGCTCCCTGCAAACACAAGCTAAGAGTACAAGTGGAACTAATTATTGATAAAGTATGCTCATGTGATGCTATTCTTCCTTGGAACTGAGGCATGTTGATGGTGTTTTGAGTTGGAATTTCATGGTATAACTACCATCAACACACCTCTGCCTCGGATGCTGCACAGGCCGCCTCCTCGGCCTGCAGCGCCTCGCACAGACGGTTGGCCTCCACCTCGGTGGCCCTACATCAACGCCGCTCGTTAGCAAGCGCCACACGGAGCTGGCCATCTGATGCTTTGGTGTTTGGAGATAGAGGCCTCCACTAGATGACGCAAAGCTCGCATTGATTGGCCACCGGCCCCTCTGCCCCTCTACCGCTAGGCGCTATGTCGAAGTGCGATCAAAGACGTGGAAGAAGTGTGCCGACAAGGAGGCCAGGATAGGTTGAAGAACGCCTGTTTATATAACATCCCTAGGCCAGGGGAGACCGATCGGCCGCCCCTCTACTTCCCAGGGAGTTAATGTCCACCATGACGCTGCCACTTCCCCATGGACGCCTCTTTAGTTCCTGCATGTTTTGGGAAACGAAGGGCTCTCAGTGCCGGCCGTGCCACATACCAGCACTGAAACAACCTTTAGTGCCGGTTCTATATGTCAAATCAAAAAAGATGATTGATAGCACAGGAACCAGCACCAGAGGCCGTATTGGTGCCGGTCTTTGCTAATAACCGACACTGAAGAGTTTATCAGTGCCGGTTTGTGGAATAGCCCGGCATTGATATGTGCTACTATAAATACTTTTCTCCCTCCTCTCTCTAGGACAGAGCACACAGCCAGGGAGGGCTCACGATTTGTTCCAGTCCTCCATTGTTGTGGTCGCTCTTCCCGTGAATCTCAAGGATTTTGAAGCATGGGCATGTCCTTCTTGCTTCAAGGTTAGTAGCAACTAACAATGCATGAACTCCATTGATTTTGTTGCTTAATTTCCATTTGCTATGACGGCTACATTGCTTCATATGGTGATCATTCTTGATTGTTTCTCCATTGTAGGCAAGAAAACCACATTTTGGTTTGATTTTGAGGAATACATCTAAGCAGAGTTGCGGTGAAACGATCTTCCTACAGGTTGGTTTTTATGGACTCATTCAATTTCGCACCCAGATAATCATGGTCGACTTGATGATAATTAGTACATGTACGAGTAGGGATTAGCTAGGTTATTTTACATTCTCGATGACCAAAACATTGTTTCTAGCTACATTGTTGTTGATGATAATATATGCAATTTTAGGTGTTTTATATTTAGTGTCGCCATTTTTTTTGGTTAGGCGGGACCTAAATACCCTTCGATCACATATGTAAATGCTCTAAATGACAGGAGCTAAATAAAATTTGGTGCAAAACTAGTTTGTATGTGGATTGAGGTCTAAATATTATTTTTGTGCAGGCATGGATCGAGAGTGGATGTATGGTGTGCCCCGAACGGACGACCGATACATGAATGGCATCCGCAAATTTGTCACCGCAGCCCAAGCAAATGCTAGGGATGGAATCCTAATATTCTGTCCATGCACAGATTGCATCAATCATTTGTCATTTTTAGATGTTAAGTTTGTACGATCACACTTGATTCATAGAGGTTTCATACCAAACTATATGATATGGCCTCAACATGGGGAAGTTGAGCCCAATGCGCCGCGAGAGAACATTGATGATGTGCCCATGCCTGACGTTGTCATCTAAGAAGCTGTTACGAATGAGCGAATCATCAATGATGTGTCTGCTAATACGTTAGCTGACGACACAGTTCATAATGATGGGCTTTCTTAGATGCTAGACAATGCGGATCATGGATTTCTCAGTGAAAAACAGTTGAAAAAGCTAGATGTCATGAGAAAAGATGCCCGAACACCACTGCATGCAGGTTGTGAGGTGAGCAAACTAGAAGCTGACATCATGCTATTGGAGTTCAAAACCACGAATGGGGTTAGCGATCAAGGATTCGATGACTTGCTAGGTATAATAAGAAAATTCCTCCCAGCAAAAAATGAGTTGTAGAGAATACATACATGGCCTAGAAAATGATCTGTCCAATTGGTCTAGAGGTTGAAAAAATCCATGCATGTTACAACGATTGCATACTGTACCAAGGAAAGGAATATGAAAAGTTGGATAAGTGCCCCGTGTGCAAAACTCCATGATACAAGGATGGGCCGTCAAATGATGATAGCAAGACTAGAGGAGGACCCAGAAAGGTTGTTTGGTATTTTCCTACAACTCCATGGATACGTAGGCTGTTTGCATGTGAAAAGTCATCAAAGTTGTGGCATTGGCATGGCGAAGAGCGCAAGAATGATGGAATTTTGAGGCACCCCGTTGATGGAAAGGACTAGAGGACTGTCAGTACTATGTTCTATGACAAAGTCGATAAAGATGTAAGGGACCTTTGGTTAGGTTTGAGCACAGATGGGATGAATCCTTTTGACCAGGTTAGAAGCAAACATAGCACCTGGCCAGTGACGCTTTGTATATACAACCTTCCTCTGTATCTTTGTATGCAGCGGTCGTACCTCCAAATGCTAATGCTGATCCAAGGGCCAAGGCAGCCTGGGAATGACATCGATGTGCTTCTGGAACCAGAGATCGATGAACTAGTAAAGCTTTTTGACAAAGGTCTGGAGGTCTAGGATGAGTACAAAAAGGAACACGTAACGATCAGGGCAGTACTTATTGCTACAATCACTAACCTACCAGGGTGAGGTACCTTGTCTGGTGAGAAGACAAAAGGATACACTAGTTATGTGGAGTGTTTGGACCAGACAGATGTTGTATTTCTACCACATAATAAGAAGATGGTTAACATGGGAACACATAGATTCCTACATAGGAAACACCCTTACCGTAGGAACAAGAAGGATTTCAATGGGTCAATTGAAGACCGCCCACCTCTAAACTATCGAGATGGGAAACAGATACTGAAAGAATTAAACACTCTCGAATATGTCCATGGGAAGAGGGCTGGGGCAGTAGCGGTGCATGAAAGTAGTCCATGGAAGAAAAAGTTAGTTTTTTGGAAACTGTCTTAGTGGCCTCTGCTTAGTGTGCACCACTCTCTTGATCCCATGCACATTACTAAAAATGTGTGCTTCCACACACTAAACACCTTGATGAACACATGGGGTATATAGAATAGAGAAGGCTACACTGAGCACACGTTTGGACATGCAACACTTGGGGCTCAGGAAAGAGCTACATCCCATCAAGAAACCTGGTAGACAGTTTAAACTTCCTATTGCATCATGGACATTGAAGAAGGAAGAAAGGGATATGCTCATAGCCTTCTTCGATGAACTTAAAGTGCCGACGGGCTACTCTGCGAACGCGCGCAGGCTAGTTAACAAGAGTGAACACAAGTTTAACTATGGTTGTGTGAAGGCCCACGACTGCCATGTCATTATGACTCAGTTGCTACTGGCTGCTCTTCGTGGCATCCTACCACCAAAGGTTTGGGACCCAATCATTAAGTTGTGCTCATTCTTCAACATGATCTCAAAAAAGGTCATTGTTGTGTCCACGTTTGACAAGCTGCAGGAGGACATTGTCAAAACTCTCTCCTGGCTTGAGATGCATTTCCCACCAACCTACATTGATATCTCAGTGCATCCGCTCGTTCATCTTGTTGATCAAATTAGAGCACTCGGCCCAATGTACCTACACCAGATGTTTCCTTTCGAAAGGTTGATGAAATTTTTTTGGAGGTATGTTTGAAACAAATTCAGGCCAGAAGGGGGCATGGTAGAAGGATGGTCAATGGAGGAGGCCATTGAGTTCTGCTCATATTATATGGACATCAGTAGGGTTGGAGTTCCACAATCTCATCATGAAGAGAGACTTGGGGGAAAACAAATTATCGCTAAAAGATCTCGTAGAGTAAAGGATCCCATTTCTTACCAACAAGCACAATTCGCTATTCTACAACAAGATGAAGATGTCATGCCATACATTGCACAACACAAGCAAGAGCTAAGAGCTTCCAATCTGGTTAGGTCGCAGGCTTGGATTGAGAGGAAACAAAAGGAGGAATTTGTTGATTGGATGTGATGCCAAGTGCTAGACTCAAGAATCCCATCTCGTTCTCAGCTGGAACTCTTAACTAGAGGACCTGACACCACGTTGCATAAGTACCAAGGGTATGAAATCAATAGATTTACATTTTTACACTAAAAAGCAAGATGGAAAGGGCACGTACCAAAATAGTGGTGTTTGTTTTGATGCCCACGACGAACAAGGCAACGTGGAGGGGACGTACTATGGTTTCATAGACGAGATGTGGGAGCTAGACTATGGTCGACTAAAGCTGACTCTCTTTCACTGCGAGTGGGTCCAGAAAAATGCAGTAACCAATGAAACTGAAGGGTACACTTTAGTTGATCTCACAAAGATTGTGCACAGAGATGACCCCTTCGTCCTTGCAAAAGATGTTATGCAAGTCTTTTATGCAAGGGACAACAATACGAAAGGCAGGTTAAAGGTATTCTAAGAAGGAAAAAGAAAGATTGTCAGTGTCGATGGAGTGATTGACGAAGAAGACTACAGGGGATATCAGGAAATGCCTCCAGTCGGGGGAAACATAACCCTATCTATCCTTGAGGAGGGCGAGGAACCTGCTTACATACGGACTGATCATGATGAGGCCATAATAGTTCATGTGCAAGAAGCACCCAAATATTTAGAAGAAAGCTGCTCAAGAATCCAACCTACTGTTGACACCAGAAGTGGCAAACGGTTATACCGCAAGCTTACAGTAGTCAATGTAGCCTTCACCGAGAGTATTCTAGGTATCGTATTTTCCATGGGGAACGTGAAGTGAACTAACTAGGCTTAAGGTCATCTAGTGATGAAATAAAGGATCTAGGATAATAGGATAGAGAGGTCTAACTAGCAAACATATCTGGTCATGGTATTCTAAGTATAACGAGGTTTATCACCTCCTCATCCCTTACTGGGGGCGATAGATGAAAAGGCAAGAGAAAAAAACCCTGCCAAGGCGACAAGCCCTGCTCTCACAATGTTAACTTGCCTAACAACACATACAAGGAACTCTACGCCTAGTGAGGACTGTCACCCTCGCACTAGGTGTCTTGCAGTGCGACAAGCAGCTCACACTGGTAAGATGCTGTCTAGACACCATGTCTATACTAATCTTACTACTCTAATCCTTGCAAGAGACTTGAATAATCTACTAAGTAAAATAGTGCACCAGTAACAAGAGTTAATACTTAAGGTACTAAGACTAGAATATCAAATACTAGAAAAGACTCGGATGAGTTACTTACAAGAAGCTCACATCCACTCAGGCGCACCTTGGAGAAGACTCCCGATAGGTCGGGACTCCTCCTTGGAGACTCCTCACTCTCCCTCTACTACCATAGCTAAAATACTAGAGAGTGGCTTCTCCTATGTTTCATGATCTAAAGTGAAGGCCTATGGGGGGTATATATAGTGGGAGGTGGCGTAGGGGCTACTCCAACGCCACGTCAGCGATCTGCGTGACCTCCATTGTGTGCTGTTGGATCAAACCACCTTACAACCACCTTAGATGGATGCCCATGATGAAGCACCTGCATGGAGGCATGCAGGAAGGCGGTGGAAGTTGAACTGACCTTGGAAGCACCCAATGTGGGGGTCGGCCGACCCCCAAATGACAGGTGGGCCCGGACTCGGTCCTCTAGAAGCTTGCTTATGTCGGTCTGATGATTTGGCACCTCGAGGGCCACCATATGGGGGTCGGACGACCCCCCTTTTGTAAGTGGGACCTCTTCCCTTCTTCTAGTAGTGTGGCCCATGTGTCATAGAGTGTGGTCAAGCTTGGTTTAGCCTTGGGTTGGTCGGTGGGCCCATGGATCCATGTGAGCTGATTATGAGTCGTTGATAGGAAGCACACTTGTGATCCAAGGGTGGAACTTGCTTGGCACTGTGTTGGGAGGATCCTGGTGGTCAGGCAGAGTCTGGAAGGTCCCATAGGGGGGATCGTCCAACCCCCCTTTGGTGCAATTCTAAGCACAATGGTGGTGCTGGGCCCACCAAGGTGGGGTCGGCTGACCCCATCATTATGCCCATCTTTTGCACGTTATCTTCGGAAGCAATGATATTGATGAATGTGAAGTTGGTTTGTCATTTGGCTATACCTAGTTGGCTGCCCATCTTTCATATGGAGCTTCAGGACACTGAAAAGTACCTGTTTTGAGTGCCTGCAACAAATAATGACAAGTACATGTGGAACCAAGTTATTTGTACCTGTCACTATGTGTTTGGTGGTTTCCTTCTAGAAAGAATGTCTTGTCGATGGTTTTGATGGGGTAAAAACATGGTATAACTACCGTCAACAAGATCCCCCACACTTATGTCTTTGCTCATCCTCAAGCAAAGGTTAGAGAGAAAGATAAAATATGATTATGACATCTTTAAGATATTAGCAAACACAAAGCTTTACTCAAGACATATCTCATACAAGTGGGTTATGTGGTATTATCTAGCATATATCCTTCAGATGTTGAAAAAATGGAACAGTTCTCAAAGCAAAGTCATCTCCCCATTTTCATATCCTTAGTGCTTAGAGTTTTTTTGATAGTATTTAAAGAAAGCGCATAGCACTCTCAAGTCACTAAGTAAATATATGATTCTTCACCAATGCATAGCATAAGATTGCCTTCTTTTGTTTCATCCTACATCTATCAGGCTTATGTGGGGCTCAGGTGGGGATAAACAAGATAGCATACTTGCATTGCATTTATTGTAAAGTCAAAACAAGGATCCAGGGAGAAGAATGTCATAATCCTAGACCAAGATGTGCAATTGTGTGGAAAATGATGGAATGGAATCCTAATTCTAAATATTTTTGGCACTCCATGCATCATGACTCTCTTTTATTGGATGGAATGGAACTTTTGGAGGGATATGGGCTGTACGACCATATATCCACTTTTTTGAACGGGTAGAATTTTTGTTTCCCATTTTTTTATTGCATCTCTCATGCCCCTTGGCATGTTTTTTTGGATAGCCCATATCCTTTATTGGCATATGAAGAACTTTGGTATGGAGAGATGTCATGAAGGCAAATGCATGGAGTAAATTTTGCATAGGGAATGCATGGCTCTCAGGATACGAGTCTGCATTTTTATTTGGTAGAAAGGGTGCACAAGTCTCAGGATAAGAGTTGACATATTTTTGGTGGATGGATGGGTGCGTGTTTATGCGTACTTCCAGTGTAGAAGCAGCATGTGTATATGTGGCATGTATGGGATCTTGATCTTGGGACTATGACATAATTCTCAACTAGGGTCAACATGGTTTGACCAAACTCAACACAAGTACAAGTAGCATATATAGAAGGGCTTTTAAACATGGTATGAACATCTATGGCTTTGGTAGGAATTTTCTTACTATTGAGGAGTAAGTGACACTATGATTTTATGACCTTTTTGCAAATAAGTCTCTAAGCACTTTGAATAGAAAAGGTATGAATCATGAGCTAAGAAACATATCTCATTTGTCAACAACCAAGTCAATATGATATTCCTATCAAGATATGTGACCCACAAGTATAAGCATATGCAAAAGTTAAACTTTGTGACGCTTTATCTGTGACGCATTCACCCTTTTAATGTCATAAATCATGTCACTTTTCATTTTTAGATGCAAGTCTTCTTGTTTTTATTAATTTTTTATTTATTTTAGCAAAAGAAAGCAAATAAAAGATAAAAGTAAAAATGAAAGAATAGAGGGGGATTAGGAGTGGCAAACTAGTCAGGAGGCATGTAGACGATGAATGGATGCTGACTGGTGGGTCTAGGGCTCCAAGGTGGGGTCGGCCGACCCCACTTGGGCTTGCCTGTTGCTACCATCTAAATCTCCTCTGCTAAGCATGCACTTCTACAACTTGCGTTCCCGTTGGCCTCCCAGGTGGGGGTCGGCTGACCCCCTACTTGGATCAAATTTCGTTGTGCCAACGTGTCAGGACATGTGCTACGCTGTGATATGTTAAGGAAAGTTCATGGACGTAGTTGGGGGGTCGCCCGACCCCCCACACTTGGGTTCTTGAGTATCCTGAAATGCAAAGACATGGGAAACATTAAGTGTAGGTGTCTTGCTAGTGGGAACACACCAGCAGAACCAAAATGTGCTTGTTTTATTAATGAATCATAGGCACATGCTACAATATTAAAGATTGAATTAACTTAGCTATGTGCCTAGCATATTTGTGAAGAGGTTTGAGATATCTAAGTAAAGAGGTCAAAGGAGGAGGTCCTCGTTCCCCATTGTTGTCTCTAAGTGTGCAGAATGCACTAAAGACCTTCTTCATCATCCTCAAAAACACCTCAATGGCTCACTGTTCATGGAGGACTAACCTTCCATTGGATGGTCTTTGGGAGAGCTCATGGAGTTCTACAACTACTTCTCTGAATAAGGGAGCAAAATGACTTCCCTTGTCCCAACCTATTGCCAACTACCCTTGCGGTTCAAATGGTGATCATCAAAAGGCATGGTAGGGCTCTTCCTCGATCACAACAGCCTCCATGGTGGCCTCTGGTTTCTCAAACCGATCTCCCTCAAGATTGCAAGGGCCTTCACTAAAGGAACTAATAATATTTGTACTAGTGGGGGCCATGGTGAGTGATAGCACAACACTCTAGGTCAACCAGGTCAGGCTGGATCCCCCAGCAAGGGGTCGCCCAACCCCCATCTAGGTGGAACCAAGAGTTCAAACTTCTCTCTACACTCTCTTTGTCATAGAACCAGTCTCTAGATTTTTGTAACGTGTCAAGTAGGGGGTCGCTCGACCCCTAATTGAAGGGTTTAGAGTGAGCAACTCTGGGTTCTACACTTTCTAGGTGATGATAATTGATTTGACCAAGTGTGGCCCAAGTGGGTACTATGTCCAGGTCGTCCGACCTCTGTTTGGGAGGTCAGAGCGAATGGGTTCTAGATTTGTACTTCCCCGTGTGTCGAAGATAGTTTGGCCAAACATGGGCTTGGTTGGCCACCAAGAGGGGGTGGCCTGACCCCTCTATGGAGGCTTGCCAGGACCAGTTTTGTCCTAGAGACTATCATAGGTATGAACATTCTAATCTAGTGGCCAAACCATATAGAAATGAAAAGAAGTTAAGACATGTAGATTTTAGTCTTGTTGAATCATTAGCAAGGATGAGTTCTAGCATGCCAACTTCTTCTATCAAGGCTCATGCTCATGGAAAACTTTAAGAAGGTGGCCACTTACCTTAAAGATGATGAGTTGTAGCATTGGTCCTTCTCGGTTGCATTGAAGTTCTCCATGGCCCAACAACTTGACCTTTGACCATGAGGATCTTAACTCATCTCCATGAATGATCTTATGACTGACCCATAGAGATGTTGATGTTCTTGCTGCAGGGGTTAGTCCAAAAGTGCAACCAAGTTCCATGGGTTCAATAATCAAGCCTAACACCATGTCAAGTTTGATTAAGGTAGTCTATTCAACCTAAGCACCATGCTTAATTTAAAAAGACTATGGAGGTATGATTAATCAATACACCCAAACCAAGGTATGCTAACATATAACTAGGAAGCATGATGAAATAAATAAGATCCATTCTACTAGAGACAAGAAAATGAGCGGTGAAGACAATAAGCATTTTTTATCTTTATTTTATTTTAGAGGGTTGAAGATAAAAGTAAGATGAATGCACTAAGTAAAAGAAAGGGAAAGTGACAAACCAGTCAAGAATTATGGCACAACATAGTGGTGGCTGACTGATGGGCTGAGGGGCCCATGGTGGGGTCGGCCGACCCCACCTTGGAGGCTCCAGCCCCTTTGGTTCTTCCCTTGTGTTTTCTTACCTCTAGTGATGTGTTCCTGCACTGATGCTCTTTGCTTGGGATGTCCTTCACTGCCAAAATGTGTTCAAGGGGTTGAATGACCCCCACACTTAGTGTAAAGTGTGCCCTGTGTCATAAAAACCAAAAACAACATCAAGTGCAGGGGTTATACTGGTGGCAACACACCAGCAGAACCACAAGTCTTACTACCCTACGTAAGTTAGGCACACAAGTTGCATGATGTTAATTTGAAGTCAACTTGTGGGGCCTAGCTACAAGACTCCATACTACGAGTTGTATCGGTGTTTCGACCCTGGGGGTCAACACCAACGAGTAAATTCGTAATTGCGTGCTCCCTTAATCTGGTGGGTGATGCAAGAAGAACATGGTGATTTATCCTGGTTCGGGCAAAGAAGGCCCTACGTCCAGTGGGGGGGATAGTTTGTGTTATCTTGCACTGAAGTGCTAGTACAGGGGTGAATACAAGCAGGTGTGAGAAGTGTGAGCTGGAGCTCGAGCGCTTCGGGCACTTAGCTCTCTACTTCACACTGTCTCGCGGTGTTGTTCTGTGATCTAAAGCCTTAGCGTATGATGCTCTGGATCTCTCGATCCTCCCCTAGCTAAAGTCTTGGCGCCTCCTTTTATAGGCAAAGGAGGGGCACAGGAGTACATGTTTTTAGGGCTCACATGGTTGGCGATGTATGACGTTGATGCCGATCATGTCGGTGCCGCTGTAGAGGTGTACGTCGGCATGGGAGGTCCTGCAGCCATTGCGTCAGAAATTGCTGAAGTGTTGACCGAAGATGTTGAAGTCTCGCTCGAGGGTCAGCGTGACAGAGACGAGGGGCGATGGTCGAGGCCTTAGGTCGAGCCGAGGGGGTCGAGGCCCATTGGATAAGGCCAAATCCCGGGAAATGCGAGGAATGTGCTGACTTATGTGTCTTGAGGGGGTGCTGGATGGGGCACAGTGCTCGGTATGGTGTAACAGTGAGGTATGATTCACGGGATTCTAGGGTATGGGCGGTAAAAGTAGGATTCGACTGCCATTCTCGCAACTGTTACTGTAACTGTGACCATACGGTTAGGCGGGAGCAGGTAAAATGCATTGAATGCGCCTGGATCCGTACGGGGAGTAGGTAGCTGAGGGGTATACTGTGCTCGAGGGCTGCCTATTCGCACGGGTGAAGTTCCTTCCTCGAGGGCAGGCTCTTTCGCTCGGGCGACGTTCTGTCCTCGAGGGTTAGCTCATTCACTGGGCAAAGTTCCGTCTTTGAGGCTGGCCCATTCGCTTGGGTGAAGTTTCATCCTTGTGGGGTCGCCTGAATCGCTCGGTCCGCATGGTAGCCCATCGAGCAGGCTAGAGCTTTGGGCTGTCAACGCCTGTTTGTGGGCCAGCCTAGTATGCCTTAGCCGGTGGGCTTTCGAGCAATAGTGAAGGATGTCAATGGAGGGTTTGCGTTGCTGATTTCAGGGATTAGTCTGGTTAATCGAGGGTTTAGGGTACCCTTTTCCCAGGTACTCGACAGAAGCCCCCGAGCCCCTGTGCGAGTGCTGGCACTCGGGCAGGGGTTCAGGAGTCGAGAGTGAGGTGTGGCTTAGATTTTTCTATGGGGGGCGCGTGAGCATCCCCAGCGGGGAGAGCCCCCAAGGCCTCGGAGGAGTCAGAAGACTCCTTTGAGGGCTTTATTTGTCTTCGGTCAAGGGGTGCTCATCCAGTCAGGTACAGACCTGAACTAGAGTCATGGCGCTTTACCGAGGGGTATGTCGGAACATCAAGCCCCCAGGGGATTTTTGACCCTCTTTCATTGAGGGGTGCCGGGCACGGTCGAGCCCTCAAGCCTCGTGTAGCTGGGGCATTGCCGGACTCGGCGTTCATCTCACGAGTCCTTTCGATCGGACGTGAGGCGAGAAGTGTCGGACTACCCTCGATAGGGCGAGCCATGAAGTTCTCAGTGAGCTGGTAACGGGAAAATCCAAGTGAGAACCCATTCCTCATTCGATAGAGGTCGGCTGGTGGCCCAGAGGTGGTCTCATTAAAGCAAAATGCATGGACCTATGGATACCAATTCCATTCGATAGGTCTCGGCGGCTCGATGCCTCCCTTCAGGGGGATTCCATAAAAGTCCGTAGCATCTTGCCTTGGATATGTCCAAAGGGGTCTCAAGAGTTCGTTCTTGAGCAGGGCCTCGTGTTGGCTCCCCCTTGGTCACCCCTGACTCGGGTGCTCAAGGGCAGCTATCGAACCCTGGTCAAGGGCTAGTCTTCACTCCCTCGAGGCTTGTTGTGGGGCCGAAGCCCATTTACCTTCTCCTGGAGGAATCCGTCGGTAAATAACATTTATTTTTCTTACCGTTGGACGCGTCTTTTGAGGAGGATCCTTACACGGTGCAGCAGTGGAGATCATGGCAGGCCTGGGCAACGGCTAATTGCCTGAGGTGTGCTGCATGTATCCAGCCGAGAATCGAGGGGGAACGGTTAGGTAAACACATTAATTGTGGGAGTTCCCTTTTTCTGCCGTCGGATTTCGCCCGTTGCTCCTCCTGGGTATAAAGCCAGGGGGACAGGCACTGTTCACCCCTACCTCTACCATCCTGCCTTCACCACCGCTAGTGCTCCTGAGTTCCTACTTTCCTACGCGCGAGGGTAGGAGCTTAGAGCAAGAAGTCATGATTAGGAACCTTCCCAGTCGCCCGTCCGCCGAGGAGATTTGCATTGTTGCCACCGCCGCCATGTCCACTGAACAGATCTGTGCCACCACCGCTGCCATGGCCCCCATCCTCTAGCCTGCCGAACCCTAGCGCCCGTCGACCGTAACGCGGCAGAGGTTGACCGAGCTGGTGGGAGAAGGACTTCTTCGCCCCATCACCGATCCGACTCAGCCAGAGTGGATTGCGTCACCGAGGAGCCACCTGGAGCCAAACCCGCCAGAGGGCTACGTGGTGAGCTTCCTCAAGTACCACTGTCATGGATTCGTAGCGCCCCTGAGCGAGTTTATGTGGGGGCTGATGAACTTCTACGGCGTCGAGCTCCAACACTTCTCCCCCAACGCCATCTCCAATGCCACCATCTTCGCAGCCGTCTGCATGGGCTACTTAGGGATGGTGCCACATTGGGAGCTGTGGCTCCATCTCTACGAGGGGGAGTGGTTCGCCTTTCCGGTGTGACCAGGCGTGAGGCGGATCATCAGAGCAGGCTGCCTAAACTTCACGCTGAAGACAAGCAAGTCAAAGGTGCCACATAAGTACATCACCACCGGGTTGATGTCCAACCATGCTCAGTGGGATGAGCAATGGTTCTACCTCCACAATGATGGAGGCTACCTCCCGTCGTACACCGAGCGGCTCATCACCGAGCGGCCATTCAACTGGCCGCACTGTGTGACAGGGATCTTCAACGTCAACTTCAATCCCTTGCCACCGCGATGAGAACCCTTTGAGAGGCAGGCCTGACGGCAGGTGTGGTGGTCTCGGCCTTCCACAATCAATGGGTGCTCCCCTTGATGGAGCGCCCGCTGCGGTTGGACGAGATGCTCCCCGTGGTGGCGCCCGAGGTGCTCGAGAGGTGCCAGATGTCCAGCGAGGAGATAACTACCATGGAGATCGTCACACGGGTGAAGGGGATGGTTGTAGGCTCGTTCAGGGCAGAGGACATCAACCACCTCCCCATGGGCCGAAGGAGGGGTACCTCAACCTGGTGAGTGCCTGGACCTATGCTTTTTGCGTTTACGTTTTGTCCCTTTTTTCCTTACTCTTGTCCTAGCGACTGAGTGGCTTCATGCAGGGGGATTGACTACCGGAGATCGAGGCCCCCGTTGAGGGAGGATGCTCCTAATCGTCAGGTAAGACACTTCGATGCCCAGCAGGAAAAGAGGCTTAAGGATGAGGAGAAGAAGAAAAAGGACAAGAAGCTCCAGGAGCGCGACGAGAAGCGCTATGCGCAGCAGAGGCGCGATGGGCTCCCGGTGGAGGAGTCTCTCTCAGAGGATGAGGGAGATGAGGATGATGATGATGATGTCGATGTCGAAGGGGTGGCGGGACGTCTCGAGCTCCTTCTGTCTGGTCCCTCTCGCACTGACGGTCTTCCGGTGCAGGAGGATGCACCGGAGCAGCGTGCCCCTCAGTCGGCATCGTCGACCTCGGAGCACCTGCGAGGGAAAAGGTCAGTCGACCCCTTGACTCGGGGAGGTTCGTCCTCCTCCCGTCGTACTCGTGGAGGCCATATCGAGATATCGAGGAGGCGACCCTTGCACCCGCTAAGCGGCTCAGGGTGGACACGGCCACGAAGATGAGGGCCTCGATCATAGGTGCGACGTCAAGGCCCTTGGCACCGTGGGAGGCGAAGTGGCTATCCTTAGCCCTCGGGGCTATGGCTCATGGTAAGATGACAGGTTCTGCTCTTGCTGAAGGGTCGAGCGACTCAGGGACCATGACGGGCAGTGACTTCAAGCCAGGGAAGATGCAGGAGGGAAGGAGTGCTCCATTGACGTCGACATCCGTGGTCCCCGAGATCGGCCCGGTGCCAAGGAGCGGAACCACGGCGTTGGGAGCTCCTGACCTGGGCCAACCCGAGGTCTCCATTTCTATGCTCAAGGTGGGAGCTTCCGAGGGCCATGAGCCGAGAATAGAGGTAGCCCTCATCAACTTCTAGGGTGAGGAGGCCATTGCCCCTCCCCCTCGATGGGAGAGCGGAAGCCGTGGCCGATGGTGCTACACAAGCTAGAGGCCCTGTGGAAGTAGGAGCAGGAGGCCCTATAGGAAAAGGAGCTGTCGCGGATGCACTAGGAGGAGAAGAAGTCGCAGGAGCAGCAAGAAGAGGAGCTGACCGGGGGCCGGCCCTAGCATCAGCACGTGCAGCAGACACCACCGGGGGACGCGACGCTGCTGGACCTATCGGCGCAACAGCTGCCCAAGCCAACGGAGGGGGAGGAGACCTTGGGACTCCCAAAATAATGGGTGTCCGTGATCACCCTCGATGAGCTGTTGATGGAGCAAGAAGTGGCATTGAAAGCATCAACAGTTCCATGCCCGCCGGGGGCGCAGCTCGAGGAGAAGACCTCGGCACCGAACCCACCGAGAGACATGTCGATGGTGGACCTGCTAGCGCCATAAGACGCGGTGTTGGGGGAAGCGACGGCCTCAACCCCTCCGCCGCCTTCGGAGGCACCTAAGCCAGTGTCGAGCCAGCCACCGCAACCGTCGATGGCGCCATTAGAAGAGCCAGTGATTTTTGGTCCACAGGTGGAGCGGCCGGAGGAGACGGTGGCCAAGAGTCCTTCTACTTTTCGACATCAGAAGGAAGGAGAGGATCCCCCCGCATGCTGGAGTAGTCATCGCGTTGGGGGCTCCTGGCCCATTGAGGAGGTTGACTTTGGACCCCGGGCTAGGAGATACCAGCATCACGTCGGAGTTCCCCACCCTGGCCGAGTTGGCGGAGTGCCTTGGTGCCTCACACGACGTGGCAGATAAGATTGAGTCCTCGGCGTGAACCAAGGTCAAGACGGTCCTCCCACATTGGGGCAAGGAGCACATCATGCTTCGGGAGCTCGGTGACTCCAGCGTTCCCGGGATCGTGATGGATGACCTGGCGGAGGTCAAGCGCTAGGAGGACATGGAGCAGTCCCAGGCATGGCTGCAGCACATCCTCAAGCTGGGCGTTGAGCTCGTTGGAGGTCTCGACCAGAGCCTCGCGGTAAGTCCTAATTCAGATTACATACGGTTTTTGGCTTTCTTCGTATGGATCGCCTTAACCCTTGATTTCTAGTTTCCAGGACATGCAAAGGCGTTCCCACTCCAAGTCATACTTCCTCCATGAAACGCATAACAGCCGAAAGGAAGTGCTTCACCAACTCAAGGCTGGCCGATCTGCGCAGAGCTAGGTGGCCGAGGTCGAGGAGGAGATGAAGTAGGCCAAGGAGGAGGCTGCCTGGGTGAAGGAGGACACCGAGGCAGCTCAGGGCGAAGCCGCCCAATTCAAGGAGGAGCTCCGATGGGCCAAGGAGGAGGTCGACATGGCCAAGGATGAAGCGAAGAAGGCGAAAAGCGAAGGCACCCGCACCCAAGAGCGCGTCAAGCTACTCACGGAGGAGGCTCGAGGCTCCGTGGAGCATATCCGCTTGCTCGAGGCTAGTCTGGCTCAAGTCTCTATGGCGCATGACACCCTCTCCACCTTGGTCAAGGAGGAGAAGTGTCGAGCCGATAGCCTGGAGGCCAAGCTTGAGGTGATGAAGGCTACCCTTCGAGAGAAGGAGAAAGCCATCGTCTTGGCTGGTGGCGCCCTCGAGACCCTCCGGTGCAAGAAGACGGACGTGATCCGCGCTTTCAAGGAGGCCCAGCAGGAGCGAGACGAGGTTCGATAGGAGTGCGATGCCATGCTAGAGGACCGCAATGCCCTCAAGACACGCTGTGCTAGTAAGTTCCTTGGTGAGCTTTGACCTTTTTCTTTCCGTATGACTTGTTTAACTCTTGTTTTGTCTTTCAAGCCTTGAGACCAAGCTGCTTTCCATTCAGGCCACCGCCAAGGCACTGCAGGAGAGCCTCGTGGCAGAGGGGGTGCTTCTCGGTAGGTTCTAGGTCACCATCAACAGGCTCTGCACCTCCTGGGAGGTTGAGCCCGTCGAAGAGGACGGAGAAGATATCTCGAGGGCCGCGCTCATCGACCGGCTCTACCACCTCGATGCCATCCTTCGGGATCACATGCGGGGGGTGCTTCACACCGGCGTGAAGCACGTGCTGGTGGTGATTTCCTCCAGCTTTGTCTTTGACATGGACATCGTCGCCTAAGGCTTCGTCCCTGACATCTCGAAGACCGATGTCGAGAATGAGGAGCGATGCCGAGGGCTGATCCAAGATGCCGAAAGGCCAGGGGAAGCACTGGCGAAGCTGTTTGAGGATGAAGTCCTCCCCCCGAAGATGAAGGGTACACCGTCGAGGAGGGCGGTGATGGAGATGGTGAAGCAGGCCTGTAGGGCAAAATTGGGCGAAGGTGCCCATGTAAATAATTTAGTTTTTGTAACTTATATTCAGTGTGGCCTCGAGGGCCTTTAAAACATCTAGGCATCTATCATAATTCATTTGGATATTTTAAGTACGAGCCTTCTCTGTTTTCTTTCGCCTAGATTTTGCTTTTTTGACTAAGTGTTCGACGTGTGCTCGTATCCCTCGACGGTGGAGTGAGTGGAGGTACCATAGCCCTAAGGCGTAGGAGAGCTCCCGGTTCGATAGCCCGCAACCCTTAGGGAATTTGAGGCATTTTCTACTTAGTCGCGAAGCGTAGGAAAGAAGAGACGCTCGAGTTTTGACCACCTAACTTTTTCTTTTTGACTAAGAGTTCGATGCATGCTCGTATCCCTTGAGGGAGGGGGAGCGAGTGGGGGTACCATAGCCCTGAGGCGTAGGAGAGCCCCAGGCTCGACAGCCCTCGACCCTTAGGGAGTTCGTGGTGTTTTCTACTTAGTTGCGAAACAAAAGGACACGCTAGAATTTTGAAAAATCATTCGCATTTTTAGGAACTTATGGGGTTCCCCCCGTTAGCCCCTGAGGGAGGCTTGACTCTGGCGAGACAAGGTCGAGGCTACCTCTTGCATGTACAAAATGAGTTTGAACTTATAATCGAAAGTACTTCTTATATTCGTCATGCGAAGATGTACGAAACATGAGAGAATGTACAAGGGCATCGGCGCCCTAGGGGTAGAAACGACGTAGCTGTTCAATGTTCCATGTGTTGGTGAAGGTTTCGCCCTTGTTGTTCACTAGCTTTTATGTTTCGGGCTTCAGCACCTCAACTACGGTGTATGGGCCTTCCCATGGTGGCGTCAGCTTGTGACGCCCCTTGTTGCTCTGTCATCGACGTAGGACGAGGTCTCCAACTTGGAAGTCCCTCGAGTGCACGTGCTTGTCGTGGTAGCATCAAAGTTTCTGCTGATACCTCATGGAGTGAATCAGCGTCATGTCCCGAGCCTCCTCAAGCTTGTCGACGGCGTTTGTAGGCTTTTAGTCGAGGGGAACCAACTCGAGATCAATGGGAAGGACGGCCTCAGACCCATAGACCAAGAAGAATGGTGTGAACCCCATGGCTCGACTAGGTGTTCTCCTTAAGCTCCACAGGACCAAAGACAGCTTCGCGGCCCATTTCTTTCTGTGCTTGTTAAGGCGGTTGAAGATTCTTGGCTTGAGGCCCTGCAAAATCATGCCATTAGCGTGCTTGTCCTGGCCGTTAGTTCAAGGATGAGCAACCACGGACCAGTTTACACGGATGTGATGGTGATCGCAAAAATCCAAGAACTTCTTGCCAGTGAACTATGTGCCATTGTCAGTGATGAGGACGTTCGGGAACCCGAAGCGATGGATGATGTCAGTGAAGAACTCGACCGCCCGCTCGGAGTGGATATTGCCAATAGGTCGGGCCTTGATCCACTTGGTAAACTTGTCGACAGCAATGAGTAGGTGTGTGTACCCCTTGGTTGTCCTCTTGAGAGGCCCCACGATGTTGAGCCCCCAGACCGCGAATGGCCAGGTGATGGGGATCATCTGTAGGGCGTGAGCTAGGAGGTGCATCTGCTTAGCGTAGAATTAACACCCCTTGCACGAGCAGACAATGTTGATGGCATCAGAAATGGCAGTTGGCCAGTAGAAACCCTGTCGGAAGGCATTGCCAATGAGGGTCCTCGGTGCTGCGTGGTGGCCGCAAGCCCCCGAGTGTATTCCTCGAAGAGCCTCCTGCCTTCTTCTATAGTGATGCAGCACTGAAGGATACCTGATGGGCTTCACCTGTAGAGTTCCTTGCCATCACCATAGATGATGTAGGACTTGGCCCGTCGCACGATTCGACGAGCCATGGTCCGGTCTTCCGGGAGTTCCCCTCGAATGAGGCAGTCGAGGAAAGGGACTCACCAATCCGGATGTGGGCTCGATGGAGGAGGTGTCCCCTCGATCTCCATGACTTCGGCCCCGGTCGAGGGGACCTCGGTCGAGGCTACGGGGTTGAGTTTCGAGGGTGTGGTGCCAGCCCCCGAGCCTAAGTCGACGGAGGGCTCGAAGAGGTCTCTCGAGAATACATCCGGAGGGACAGTACCTCGAGTTGATGCGATCTTTGCGAGCTCGTCCATAGCTTCATTGTAGCGTCGAGCAATATGATTGAGCTCGAGGCTGTGGGACTTGTCTTCTAGTTTGCGCCCTTCATTGCAGTAGGCTTCCATCTTGGCGTCTTGGCAGCACGAGGCCTTCATCACTTGGTCGACGATGAGTTGTGAGTCACCTCAAACGTCAAGGTCTCAGACCCCGAGTTCGAGGGCAATACACAACTTGTTGACAAGAGCCTCATACTCCGCAACGTTATTAGAAGTAGCAAAGTGGATGCAAATCATGTAGTGCATGTGAACTCTGAGGGGTGAGATGAAGAGCAAGCCTGCACCTGCTCCTGTCCTCATGAGCGACCAGTCGAAGTACATTGTCCACAGCTCGGCTTGGATTTGAACTGGCGGCAACTGGGTGTCGGTCCACTTAGCGATGAAATCTACCAGCACCTGAGATTTGATGGCCTTCCATGGTGCATAGCTGATGGTCTCACCCATGAGCTTGACCGACCACTTAGCAATCCTTCCAGTAGCCTCCCGGTTTTGGATGATTTCCCCCAAGGGGAAAGAAGACACCACGGTAACCGGGAGGCTAAGGAAGTAATGCTGGTGCTTGCGATGCTCAAGGACGATGGCATAGAGCAGCTTTTGCACCTGCGGGTAGCGGGTCTTAGTTTCTAAAAGCACTTCACTGACGAAGTAAACCGGCCGCTAGGTGGGCAGGGTGTGCCCTTCCTCTTGCCTCTCGACCACTATGGCCACGCTGACCACCTGAGTGGTCGCGGTGACATAGAGGAGGAGAGGCTCGGGGGGTTCAGTCGACATCGCCGGTCGAGGAGGGACGAGCATCGGGGTGGAGGTCAGCATGCTCTTGAGCTTGTCGAGGGCCTCCTCGGCCTCCGCGGTCCATGCGAAGCGTTCGGATTTTTTCAAGAGGTGATACAGGGGCAGGGCCTTTTCCCCCAAATGTGAGATGAAACGGCTGAGAGCCGCGAGGTAGCCCGTGACCCTCTGTAGACCCTTGAGATCTCGAATCGGCCCCATTCGTGTGATGGCTGCGACCTTCTCAGGGTTGGCCTCGATCTCGCGCTGGGAGACGATGTATCCGAGGAGCATGCCCCGAGGTACTCCAAAGACACATTTCTCAGGGTTAAGTTTGATATTCTTGGCTCGAAGGCACCCAAATGTGATTTCGAGGTCATGGATGAGGTTGTTGACTTTTTTGGATTTGATCACGATGTCATCGACATAGGCCTCGACCGTTTTGCCTATGTGTCCACCGAAGACATGGAACATGCATCACTGATATGTCGCCTCGACGTTTCGAAGGCCGAAGGGCATGGTGACATAGCAATACATGCCGAAAGGTGTGATGAAGGAACTCGTGAGCTGGTCGGACTCTTTCATCTTGATTTGGTGGTAGCCGGAATAGGCATCAAGGAATGAAAGGGTTTCACACCCCGCGGTAGAGTCAACAATTTGATTAATGTGTGGTAAGGGAAATGAAACTTTGGGACATGCTTTGTTTAAGCTAGTATAATCAACACACATTTGCATTTTTCCATTCTTTTTCTTAACTAACACGGGATTAGCTAACCATTCAGGGTGATGAACCTCCTTGATGAATCTAGCCGCCAAAAGCTGGTGTACTTCCTCGACGATGATCTTGCGCTTCTCCTCGTCAAAGCGGCGCAGGCGTTGCTTCACCGGTCTGGACCCGACTTGGATTTCCAAGGCATGCTCGGCGACTTCCTTCGGTATGCTTGGCATATCCAAAGGACTCCATGCAAACTATCAGCATTCGCATGGAGAAAGTCAATGAGCACTGCTTCATATTTGCTCTCGAGGTTGGCACTGATTGTCAGCACCTTCTCGCCGGAGCAGCTCGGGTCGAGGGGGACTTTCTTGGTGTCTTGCGCTGGCTTGAAGCTGCCGGCGTGACACTTGGGGTCAGGCACCTCATCAGCGAGGCACTTGAGGGTTGAGGCTATCATCGCGTTTTGCTCGACAGCCTCTTCGTACTCGATGCATTCGACATCACAGTTGTACGCGTGCTTGTAGGAAGTGCCGATGGTGATGACGCCTCTGGTTCCTGGCATCTTGAGCTTGAGGTAGGTGTAGTTCGGGATCGCCATGAATTGCGCGTAGCCCGGTCGACCGATGATGGCGTGATAAGTTTCGTGAAACCCAACCACCTTGAGGTGAGGGTCTCTTTCCTGAAGTTGGCGGGGGTGCCAAAGCAGACAGGAAGGTCGATGCGGCCGATGGGAAGAGCCTTCTTCCCTGGTACGACGCCATGGGAGCCCCCGGTGCTGAGTGGAAGTTGGCACCTCTTGACCCCTAGGAGGTCGAGGGTCTTGAGGTAAATGATGTTTAGGTAGCTACCGCCATCCATGATGACCTTCGAGAGGTGGGTGTTGACGATGATCGGGTCAACGATGAGCGGATGGTCATCGCGATCGAATGTGATGGGTGCATCGGACCAGTCGAGGTAGTGGGGTGTCATGACTTGGATAGAGAAGACCTCTCGATGCTCCCTCTTGCACTGTTGAGGCATGAGCTGGGTCGAGGGGCCTCCATAGATCATGTAGCAGTTGTAGACTTCAGGGAATTTTCCGCCTTCCCCATTGTCTCCCTCATTGCCGCCCTGGTCTTTCTTATCGTCACCCTTCTTGATGCCTAGTTGCTCGAAGTGCTTTCAAAGCATGCGGCAGTCCTTGAGTTTGTGTTTCGCCCCATCCTTGTGATAAGGGCAGGGCTCCTCGAGCATCTTGTCGAAGATGGCCCCCTCGGGGGGACCCTGAGGCTTTTTGCGCTCAGCTGCTGCAACGAGATCGTCGTCTGCAACCTCACACTTGCCTTGCTGATTCTTCTTCTTGTTGTTGTTGTTCTTCTCTGATCCTTTGCTCGAGCCCCCGGCGTTGGCTGTCGGTGCCTTTTCCTTGTCCATCTCATCGCCAAAGAAGGCTCCGACCGCCTCCTCGCCAGCCGCGTAGTTGGCGACCACATCCATGAGCTCATCGACGGTGTTGGGGCAGTTACGCCCCAACTCATGGACTAGGTCCTTGTAGGTCGTACCCACAACAAATGCTAGAATGACATCAAGATCAGAGATATGGGGGAGTTCGGTTCAGAACTTGGAGAAACATTGAGCGAAGTCATGAAGAGACTCCTCTGGTTTCTGCTTGCAATTGTGCAGTTCCCAAGAGTTTCCAGGATGCACGTAGGTACCCTTGAAGTTCCCCTTGAAGATCTAGACCAGGTTGACCCAGTCGTGAATCTGGTCAGGAGAAACTCCTCGAGCCACCTACTCGCGGTGTCGGATAGGAATAGGGGAAGGTGACGTATGATCGCGCGATCATCACATGCCCCGCCCGCCTGACAAGCCATTCAAAAATCAGCTAGCCAGGGCTCGGGTTTGGTTTCGCCGTTGTACTTGACGATGCTTGTGGGGGTCGAAACTTGTCGGGCAGCTGGGCATTGCGGATCATCCTACTAAAGACTCGGGGACCTGGTGGCTCTGGGGCCCATCGGACTTCATCGCTGTCGTAACGCCCCCATGTTCACGCTTGCTGTTCTCAATGATATCAAGGCGCGCGTCACGCGGGGCACGGTTGTCGATGATACGATCTTGGGCTGGTGTCTTCTTCGCTCGGGGGGCCGCCTCTTGATTGACCGAACCCTCCCTCTCGGGCCGGGAGGGCTTGTCCTGTGGTTCGAAAGCTGCCCCTCGACGCCTCGAGGCTGAGCTCTCGGCTTGTTGAATAGCAGCAACTTGGAGGAGATCCTCGATCTCGTGTTGTATCCATCGAGCTTGCGAGTTGGATGGCGTTTGCATATTGTGAAGAAGCATAGCCGTCGTGACAATCTTCTGGCTTGCTCAAGGCTAACGCTTGATGGGATGTTCGGGTGCCCCGCCCTCATTGATCTGCCGGTTGACCTCTCGGGCCCTGGCTCGAGCTCTACCCCTGGGTGGTGGTCGCTCCTGCTCGAGGGTTCGCTCAAGCTGGCGCAGTCATTCCTGGTCGTCGATGAGTTTAGCCTGCAACTCCTAAATTTGTGCCAGCTGTGCGTCCTGCTCGTCAGGACGGGGCACGCCTCTTGGGGTGTGACTGGTTGTTGATCCTCTACTCTGGGGAGAGCCCCTCCGGCTGCAGCGGCAGCCGCATCGGCTATCGGATCGACGGTGTCCTGATTGGATGCGTCATCACTGTCGATGAGGAGACACTCGTGGGTAGGGTCCCAATGGTCAGAGCCGGAGTTGGGGTCACCACAGTAGAAGACAGGGAATTGTCATCGCGCCTCCTCCTACAGCTGCAGTCAGAGTGTGCTGACGGTGTACCGGCCCGGGCTGGGCGCTCTCGCGAAGCCCAAGTCCACGGAGGCCGGCATGACCGTCCCCACGTCCATCATTGCATGAGGGAGGGCACCTGGGCAGTCCTCTATCGTACTCATGTTGGAGTGGGTCATGGTCGAGAACGTCCTTGCGGCGTTGTCGAGACCAAACGGGAACCGTCGACGACGCTCGAACAGCTCGTGCGGAAGTAGGCTCGATGGAGTAGGGGTTGCACGCATCGGGGGAGTTCTGCCGGGCTCCCTCGATGAGTGCATTGTGAAGGTGAAGTCGGGGTTGTCGTGGAGCCCTGCTGGTCCGTCCTCTGCTCCTGAACTCAGGTTAGATAATCCCCCAACAAGGGGCTCCTCATCATCGGTTTCCCAGTTTCACAAGAACTGGTGTGTAGGTATATGCTTCTCCATTCTCATGTATTTATTAATTAGTAATACTTTTGACACACTATGTGTGTTCTTGTCCCATCTCAATTAGTAATACTATTGACACATCATCTTTGTACGTCTTCATCATCCAGCGCGAGATGGATGAAGTCCAGTGCATGCTAGAACCCAAACTAAAAGGATTCCAAGAAGCGCTAGCAGGCTTCATCACGGACGAGGTGGTCTCGACGAATGGGATGTTCTCGATCATGAAAGCTGTGACAAAGGAGACCAAGCCAATGGTAAAAAACTACAAAGACAAATTGATTCTTCGGGTGTAGCTAGGATGTGATTGACTTGAGATGATGACTTAATGACATGTAATAAATACTTTTGTGTAAACTTTGATGATGTAATACTTTAGTTCCATCGTAATGCTTAATAGTATCGTGTTATGAACTGCAAATCGGATTCCAAAAATTGATTAAAAAACGCATAAAATAATAATTTTATAATTTTCTAATAATAAACAAAAAAATAAATCTCTACCGGATTGCACTACAAATCGATAGTGATCATCAAGAGATCAGTGGCGGTCTAGTAAACACCCTGGCAGTGATCCTGCGAACAACACTGCCAGATAGTATTCACAACCGGCAGTGATATATTATGTAACACTGCCGGATCGTAGCTGGACGCGGCAGTGTTAGTTCCAAGATCACTGCCGGCTAGTAACTAGAACCGGCAATGTTCTTCATGATAACAATGTCGGATCCTATTATAAACTGATAGTGAAATGTAGAAGAACACTACCGGTTGCCAATACAAACCGGTAGTGTTTGCTTCATGGAACAATGCCGACTTGTGTTACCACCCGGTAGCGATTCTTGACTTCTGTGCTGGTTTCAAAGATGCGGCACTGAAGCTATCCCCCACATCAGTGCCGATATGGTACCGCCGGTTCAATATCTGGCAGTGGTGGGGTGTAACAACCCGAAATCTGAGCTATAAAATTTTTCTCAAAAACCTATGAGTGATGAGTGTGACATGTCATCATCTACCCCTAACCATGCATACAACCCTAACATGTCATGCCATAGCATCCCATGCAATCATAGCATGATCAATGTTTCAAAGTAAATTTTGATCAATGTTTCACATGTTGTTTCCAAATGTTGTAATAGCTCTACCTTCAATGTTTTATTAGTTCACATGTCATGTTGCATTAATATGTGATTTGGTTTCATTTGGATTTATGTGATGATTAATAAAATGAACCTACAATATTTATGCAATAAATAAATATATCCTATGGGAATACACCCAACATGGCCTATGACCTCTAAGTATACCATGAAGTATTTTACAACATGCTATATAAGTATACCATGAAGGGAAAGGAATAAGAAGAAAAAGGAGAAGGCCAATCTGGCCCGATCTGCCCAACCAGCCCCGCCGGCCCAGTCGCTCGCCGCTATCCCTCTCCCTTTTCTCTCGCGCGTCGGCCGGCCCGTCAAGCCGCCGAACGGCCGAGCTACCCGCCGATCACCGCTCTCTCTTCCCTTCGCACCGACCATCCCAACAAGACGGCCCATGAGGCCCAGCAAGCGGCCGCGTCGCTCCACGCCACACCCTCGCCACCCGAGCCGCTGACAAGCGGGTCTCGCAGCAAGACCCGCATGTCATCATGCTGGCTGAGGCCCGCCTGAGCACACAACCGCATCCCTGGCCACCGTACCACGCCTGCCTACGCCCAACCGCCCCACGTGCCACGTCAGCCGACAAACCCGCACACAAGGCACCCACGGCTGCAAGCACCTCACCTTTTCTGCCGCGTGCGAAACCGCCCCCGTATGGCTATCCACTGCCTGTCCCCACGATCCTTTCGCCGCCAAGGTGTCTCACCTCGCCCTCACAGCCCGCTAGAGCCCACCAAGGCCGAGGAAGCAACCTGGAAGCTTCCCTCGGACGAGAATGCCCCCGGCCACTCGAGCTCATGACCGCCATGCTCTCATCGTGCTGCCTACCACCTCGGCCCCTATAAGAGCAAGCCCGGCCGTTCCCTAGGGTTCCATCGCCCGCCGCCACCTCGGTGGCTAGTCAATTTCACCTTGCCAACATCAATTGGAGAAGAAGGGGAGAATTGGAGAAGAAAGAGTTGGGGAAAGGTTGCCGCCGCCAGAGAAGAACGCCGCCACCGTGCCGGAGCCACTGCTATGCCATCGGGGCGAGGTACCGGAGCTGAACCACTAGCCGAAGCTGGAGTTGGACTGGTACCGCACCTCCATCCTCTGCAACCGCCGGTGAGCACCACCACCATCACCGCTTTTTTGATCCCCTCGCCCTTGTTTCTCGGCCATGGCGCTCCGCCTTGGAGCGCGTAGGCTGAGGCCTCTGCGGGACATCTTGGACACCGGCACACATGCACGCATGGCTAGCCAAGCCAAGAGGACCACAGCACTAGGAGAGCACCGGAGTGGAAACCGCCATGCCCGCTGCCGCACGCTGAGCACCGCCGCAACGAAGCCACCTTGCCGGCCAACCGAAGGGGACCGGGCTTCATCGACCCAAGATCCATCACCGCCTCACTATGCTGAGCTCCACGCGCACCTTTGCTGCTTGTTTGCCTCACCAGAGCATCATCTATGCGCCACCATGCCGCCACCTTGCCACCCTGGCGCACCGACGGAGGAGCAAGAAGCCGATTTCAAGGAGCACCGTGGTGAGTTGCATCAGCAAGAAGCCGTTCCCAGTCGCCACCGGCCACCATGAGGAGCAAGAAGCCATGAAGCCTCCCTGGGTGTCGTGCTGCGTACCGCGGCCACGCTGGAGCTCTGCCGTGGGAGTTGCTACCCACGAGGACTCCACCGTGGGTTAAGGTCACCGTCGATGCCTCAGTCGAGTGCCGGGTGACCCCAATCGCACACCTGGAACCCTGTTTTGGCCCTGTATCGCCCGCTATCGTGCCCCTGCTGAGCGCTATCGCGGCCGTTCTGCCGTACCGCGTGGCCAGCCTCGCCGGAGACCAAGCTCGCCGTACCGAGGAGGAGCTGAAATGCTGGTTAATGGAGGCCGAGGAGCGCCCCGTCGCCTGATTGCATGACCACACCGTCGCCGGCAAGCCGCGCCGCCGTGGGGAAAGAAGCAGAGGAAGGGGATTGAATCGGACCAGAGCAAATGGGCACGGTCCACATGGACCCAGGACGCTACGCGTGGGACCCAGACGGGGTCGGTGCACCGTGGATCGGTCAGTGGACTGCATGGACCAGGAGGACGATGCTGTGGACGTAGCTCACATGAACTTGAGTCACTGCCAGTGGGCCCCAAGAGAGCCGGTGCACCATGGACCAAGAGCTGTGGACTGCGCCCGTATCGGATCCAGAGCAGTGACATGGCAGCACCAGAGCGTGCCATGTGGTGGGCCTGGCCTGGCCCAGATCTGGCCCACTTGGCCCATTAAGGGCCCACTAACTGCCCGTTAACGGCCTAGTGGGGCCCACCTATCAGTTGACCATTGACCGTTGACCGTTGACTGCTGACGTCAACAGTGATGTCATCCCGGACCCACCTGTGAGACGACCGTTGACCCAGTCAATGCTGACGTCAACATGACGTCACCTACCACGTCAGCATCTGAGCTGTCGCTGTGTACAACTGCGTGTGACACGTGGCCCAATCACAGGCTGCCACGTGTTAGCACCTGAATAAATCAGTCTTTTCCTTTTTTAGAAAATGGTTAAATCTTTGAAAAATCATAACTAATTCATACGAGCTCAGAAAATTATGATCCACATATCCAAATTTTCTATAAATCGAGCCCTATCTATCTAAGATGTGTTTGAGTGCATTTGGATCTTCTATTTGACATTTGTTCTTTGTACTAATCTATAGGGATCGTTCCCGTGACCATTAATTCTCGATTATAGGATCGAGCAAGGACAGGACTGACGACAGTGACTACTAGAAGAAGTCCAACAGCTATGTCAGTGAAGGTGCCACATCTCACCCAACCTCGTAGATCCCATTACGCATGGCAAATGTAGTATGGCTAGTGCTCTATTTTCTGTTGCTATATAATGTATCCCCTGCACTAGGATTGCATGTAGATATCACTTGATGAGCCCTACCTTGTCGTAACCTATCACCTACTTACCCGCTGTTATGTTAGCCACTTGCTTATCTGCTATATTTATATACTTATATATATACTTCACTCGCTTACATTTTGATGCGATGTGATGAACCTTGGGAGGGCCTGGAGGGTGCCAGGCTTGATGGGTGTGTTGATGGAACAGATGGGCATGTGAGCTGACGATGCTATATCTAGGTTTGGGGTGGAATTTATGATAGGGAGTAGGGTGAGGGTTGAGTCAATCGAGCTGGGATCTATGACAAGCTTTTGGAGCAAGTCTTGCCGGGGAATGTATCTGGACATTTCCATGAATAGCAGTCTGTGGCGGACTAACTTGGATGTGGTGGAGGATCCTAGGTGGAAGCCTTTGAGGGGTGGAAGCCAGGACGAGCGTGCCGTGGTAGCACATAAAAGAACAACCCTAACGAAGATATCCTGGCTTGGTCACACATAGGAACTGCTGCGCTAGTATCCGGACCTTAAGAATCTCTTACTTTCCACTCGCTTCCCATGGAGGGAGACGGCCGAACTACTAGATAGATCGATGCCACTACTGCTAGGCGAGTGTGTTAGGGAGGTATATGCATGGGACGGAGCTAACACCCTACCGAGTCGATCATGGCACCCTATTCGGGATCAGGTACACGGCATGGCATCCTCTTCGAGAGCGGATACATGCTCTCTTCATAGTTTCAGTGATCCAGAGCTGGATGGTAGAGTGGCATCGTTCTATGGCAGTAGACGCCTAGAATCTGCCTAGGTGGTGATCAACACCGATGATGGTTATCTAGTGGATTAGTGAAACCTCTGCAGAGTGTATGGTTGATCGATCGATACATATGCCAATTCTTGGCTATGGACCTTTCTTTAGGAGGATGCACCGGACTAGAGAGTAGAGTGTTCTACCTTCCCCCTGAGTATGATTTCCGGCTGTGAGCCAGGTTGAGGGCTGCGGGCCGCTGAGGCAAGCCGAGAGGGAGTCGGCTTCTCGACTTGAGTCTGAGATGGTGTTGGAGGAGTTGGGATGGTGTTCAGCGAGGGATGGTGATGGATGATGTGGGATTTGAGAATGTGTATAAAACTTGACTATATTATTTAAATACTTGATTACTTGCTTAGGAAAACCCCAGCCTTTATAAGTTCCTCTTGATATATCCATGTTTTGCATCCAATTCCACAAAGTAATGCATAGGGTGGGAGTGTGGCCAGTACAAATCGTACTAAAAATTTGGTTTCAGGTTCCAAGAGTGAGTACTCATTTGGGGTGTACAGCGATTGAGGGTTTCATGCCTACGCTCAAGTTGGATCGAAGATGATAGCTTCCGCACCTCAAGCTTTTATTGTTATGCTGCATGAACTCTGATTCCGCCAAGTAGCGATGTAATAAGTTATTGTAAACCTCTCTATTGCACTCTTTTGTACGATGTATAGATTATGGTATTCAACTATTATCGGGTAATGTGATTTAAATGATCATCTCTGTGAATTTCCCTTCATGGAAATCAAGGTCGTTTCATGGGGGTTCTAGGACCGGCACAGGTTCGGTAATCTGGAGTAGTGACATTCAGTCACAGTGGACCTACGCCTACTATATGGGAGAAGAAATATTCCCATCCCATACCCAAAGTACTTTTTCCAAAGAGATGGGGTCATATGATTGTATTTAAACAACATGTATTTAAAATGATCCTTAAATACTAAAAATGCACATATGAGTGTAGTGTTGAACTCCAATGCTATAGAAGCAAAAACCAAATGTTTATGTACTTTACACTTTTGTTCTTTTTTGTCGTTTCATAAATGTCTATAACTTTATAGTAGAAAAATGTTTTTTAAAAGAAAATCCAAAACTTGTTCATGGATTAATATACAATATTATGGTACCCATATAAATCCATATCGAAACTATGTAGCGATTTTTTATTTGATGTTCATTTCAAGGTTCTCGATGGGTTCTCCTAGCAAGAGAGTTCCGTCTACAAAGAGCACATATTGACACTACAAATGGTAAAGCAATAAGCTAGTGTTACCCGTTCCATGTGCGACTATAGGCAAGGGAACTAAGTTATCCATATGCTAGATGCATTTTATCTTTACTATCACTAATTTGAGGCTCCAATAGAGCTTCCACATTAATTCTCATTAGACACACTAGAAAAAAGAAGATAAATCAATGTTCTCATAATAATCAGAAAACAACAGGCCATTAATTTTCTAGAGTCTATCATCATAATAATAACTGACATTCGACCTATTCTATTTCATAAATAACTACCCACCTTTGTTATTATAATACATAAAGTCACCCCTTGCTTCTGAATTCCTCAGCTCTACCATTATGAATTCATGCATGATAGATAATTCAAAGTTTCCCTCTATAAATAAATTATCCACCTCTAAAATTATCAAAGATAATTCACAAGAGCCCCCCTAATTGTATATAAATTACCCACTTCTATCATTATCAAAGATAATTCAATTGACCTCCTAATATTACATGAAAATACTCATCGCTGGCATTATGGAAGAAAACCTAAAACCCTAAAATTTGGATCTAGATTACCCACCATCACCATTATGAAAGATGAATTAAAATAAACCATTAATATATTTTTATGAATTATCTTAATATGCCCTTAATTATGAAAGGTAATGTAAAATAACCACTACATTTGCTTTCAAATTACCAATATATGTCATTTAAAAAATATGAATTGTCACATTCTTATAAACATATGCAATGGTGGTAGTGGTAGGGGCCTAGCTGGATCTGATTGTGGAGAAGCAACTAATAATTAAATGGTAAGATTAGTCCAATGGTCCCTAAAACTATCGGGTCAATTTGGTCAAAAAAAACTATCAGGTCAATGGAAAATTTCATAGTGAAGACCTTATGTTGCTGCTAGCTAGGTGAGATGTCACGAGCTAACATTGGAATATCACTACCGAGTAATTTTCCAAGGCAGCAGTGACATTCCCCATATCAATGTGTCTAAAACCTGTAGTAATATATTACTACCCATTTGTGTGACTCATCCCGGCCAGTAGTGGTAGTACGCTTCACTCCTAACGTCCTCCATCAACAGGATGACAACCATTACATGGATCCTAGGTCAACCTGTTTTAAGTTTTAATTATGGGTGTACTACTGTAATAAGTTTGGACACTGGCCAGAATTTTTCCATTACATAAAAAAGTCTTTTTTTAGGGCTCAGTGGGGAACCCCCCCCTATCTTTTTGATATATAAATAACAGAAGAAAAAGTAGTTTTACAGGCGCACGAGTGGTGCAAAGCAGAGCTTTCAAAGCTCAAAAAAGAAAAGATTACAAGTATTTTATATTCTCTAACCACTGTTTGATGACACCCTCACGGCTTGGATTGGCCTTGATGCAGATCAGGCTCAATTCTTCATTAAAATGTATCTTCCAGCTATTGAGGTTACAAGCTTTCCCATCAAAGATCAACCCATTCCTGGAACACCAGATACTCCAACAAGCCGTTATGAAAATTTCTCTGAAAATTATGCTTCCAAAGATAGACCTTGCTTGGATTACCATGTCTAAAGGTGGTAGGCTGAGGTCCCAATTGATTCCAATTAGGTTCCAACATGACTGACTGAAAGGACATTCAAAGAAGAGATGCATCAATGTTTCCTCAGAATTTGTGTTGCAGATGGCACATGAGTAGCTTCGGAGGTGCATTCCTTTTCTTCTCAAGATGTTCCTGGTGCTCAATCTGTCTTTTAATAAGAGCCAGAAAAAGAATTTGTGTTCTCCTAGATTGTCTCCCTTCCAAATCCAAGCAAAGAGAGGGGAAGCTTGCACCTGACCTTTCAGCAGTTTATAAGATTTCTTAGAGCTAAAGGTGGAAGTGGAGTTCCAAATGTAAATCCATTGATCTTTATTATCTGAATCCCAATTGAAACTTGATAGGAGGTTTTCCAGTTCTGCCAATTCATCTGCTGTTATTGAGGATATAGGTAGATGAAAGTTGTTGTTGATGTTATTATTCATGAAGGACCAAATGGAGCAGTTTTGCTTCTTGGCATAGGAAAAAGTCTTGGGAATATCTCTTTTAGACAAGGTTCCTGCTAGTTATCACACCAGAATAGACCTGAGTTACCAGAGAAAGGAATGCAGGTAGCAATATTTCTGTATTCTGGATGTAATTTGATAATTTGTTTCCACCAGTAAGAACCTCTTACAGGACTCCTTGCTTGAGGAGGGATTCTTATTCCTGTATAACTTTTCCCAAGTGAGTGGTACCCTTGGAATGTCAGCATGATTGTAAAACTTGTCTAAGAATTTGAGAAGTAGGGCCTTGCTTTGTGACTGGATATCTATAATGCCTAGGTCTCTTTCTTCCTTTGATCTGCATGCTGGCTCCCTAGCAGCAAGACAACTTCCTTTTCTATTGATATCACCACCACTCCATAGACAATGTTTTCTATATTTGTCTATTTGTTCAATGACTTGAGGAGGGATCAAAACAGTACACATGTAGTAAGTTGGCATGGCTGATAAAACTGAATTGACTAGGAGGAGCCATGGTAGGAAAGCATCTTATTTATTCCAATAAGTCTGGACTCAATTCTCTGAAGAAGGGGAGCAAAGTTCGGGACTGTTGGTTTTAGAGTGCCAAGAGGTAGCCCTAAATAAGTGAAGGGAAGGGATCCAGTTGAACAACCAAAGGTGTTGGCTAAGTGAGAAAGTTGTTCATCACTGATATTAATTGGCACCATGAATGATTTGTTGAAATTGACGTGTAATCCAGTACTGTCAGAAAATGATCTGAGCATGCACTTTAGATTGAAAAGGGTTCTCCCATCTCCTGGCATGATAATCAGGGTATCATCTGCATATTGAATGATTAGAAAATCTCCACCAAAATCATCACTAATTGGGTGTTTGAGGATCCCTCTAGTCCAAGCTTTATTTACAAAGACTGTAACAGGTCAGCAGCTATGGCAAAAAGAAGAGGTGATAGAGGGTCACCTTGTCTCACTCCTCTTTTACATTTAAAAATTTTCCTCGGGCAACTGTTGAGTAGTACAGAGGAGGTTCCTGAACCCAAAATCATTTTCATCCATCCAATCCACTTTTCTAGGAAGCCCTTGTGTCTCAGAACTTCCAAGATAGCTTGGTGTTCGATCTTATCAAATGCCTTTTCAAAGTCCAGTTTTAGGATTACAACTTCTTTTTTGGACTGATGACAGATATGTAAAAATTGAAATGCCCAAGCCAGGTAGTCTTGAATCATTCTACCTCTGATGAATCCATATTGATTGGGATGGACAACCTGTGACATTACATTCTGTAGTCTGATGGATAGGATTTTGGTGAGGCACTTGAGTGAATAATTGAGTAAATAAATTGGCCAATAATCTTCAATTCTATAGGGATTGGTGTTCTTGGGAATCCAAGCAATGTGAGAGTTATTTAAGCAAGAAATGTGAATGGTCTAACTATTGAAGTCATTTAGAAATCTCACAAAGTCTTCTTTTATAATACTCCAACATTTCTTGATGAAGAGTCCATTGAATCCATCAGGTCCTGGAGCATGACTAATAGGTAGCTGCTTAATTACTATAGAGATCTCATCTGAACTGAATACTGAAGTCAGGTAATCCAAGTTATGACTTTGGAGCAGTCCAGCAAGGTCATATGCCCTTTCATTGTATTCACTTACCCCCAGTCTATTTTTGAAAGAATTCCACAATAGAGCAGCTTTCTGCTCATGATCTGTAACTAGGATGTCCTCATTAGTGGTCAGACTACCAATTTATTTTCTAGAATTATTGTGAGTTGCCATTGCCTGAAAGAAGGAACAGTTTTCATCTCCATGGGTGACCCATCTCACTGTGTTTTTTGTTTCTAGGACTTTCTTTTGGATTCTAACAGTGAAGCAAGATGATCTTTGACAAGAATTCTAAATCTTGATTCAAGTAGGCTAAGGGGTCTCTGATCCTCAAGTCCATCTAGAAGTAGCAGAACCCAGTTGCTATTATGGATCAGTTTGTTGAGGTTGGATAATCTCTTGCTCCATTGTCTTAGCCCTGCTCTTACTTGCTTAAACTTGGCGGCAAGAGTTTTTTATGCATTGGCAAAGAAAGGGATTGAATTCTAGTGAAGATCTACTATTGCAAGGAAATCATGTTGATCCACCTAGAAGTTTTCAAATCTGAAACCTATGCCTTTTGGTATCTTGCTGCTAATGTTAACACAGAAAGGGACATGGTCAGAAATAGGTTTAGACAGTGGTTGGACCAGTGTAGAAGGATAGGTTAAACCCTAGGAAGAGGATGCTAGGACCCAATCTAATTTAACCAACAAGTGGTCAAGTTGCATATTGCTCTAGGTGAACCTTCTTCCACCGAAAGGAATTTCTAATAAGTCAAGACCAGAGATCAAATCATTGAATAATTGCATATCAGAGTAATCACCACCTAGTTTGTTTCGATCATCAACACTTCTGTATAGGTTAAAATCGCCTAAGAGGATCCAGTCTTCAAAATTAGATGTGTCAAGGTTCATTAACCAAGTTGCAAAAGGCATCTTTCCTGATGCATGAGCAGGGCCATAGATATTGGTTAGGTGAAAACAACTCTGATCATGGTTACACATGACTTTGATAGTGACTCCAAAGTTGCTTGCATCTACCACATTACATTGATATAAGTTACTATTCCAAATGGTGATAAGACCACCAGAGGTTCCAATAGATGGGAAAAAAGCAAAGTTGTCTAACTGTCTGGTGCAAAAATTTTTCAGATAGTTGACATCAAAAGCATCTCTTTTTGTTTCTTGCAGGCACACAATATTGCATGTGCTTTCATTTATTTTATCTCTGATTGCATCCCATTTTCCTTGTGAGTTTATGCCTCTAACATTCCAACAAAGAATTTTATGATTTATGTTTTCACTCATTGATAAACAGGTGGGAGATAGTGCTGGGAGGAGGCAATCCATACAATGGAATCCATGTTAGGAGCTGGTAAAGAATCCTAACAACAGGGCCACATCTAGGAGAACAACATTGGTATTCATGTGTAAGGACCATGAGCAGACAGATATAGATAGAGCAAATGCTGATAAAATGGTAACTGTCATCAAGCACACACAAGGATGGTAGCAAACTTAAACCAAGTACATCCAACTTATAAAGGATTCTACTCGCAGGAAGAAATAGGAAGGTAAATGTTTTACTAAAACAAAGCAAAAGATTGTGGTCTGGAGATTTAGGATAACTCAGACCACTGCAACAAAGCACTTTACTTCTTCTTATCATTAAGATCTTCCTTGATGATTGCAGCAGAGACAACCACAGGCTGCATCTGAAGGAAACCAGTGCCAATTCCCATCAGCATGTCATTGTCCAGGTGTGGTGCAGGTGTACCAGGTGGAGGGATGACAGCAAGTGGAATAGGAGATGGCACCTCCTTCTCCTTTCTCTTGAGCTTTTTAACTCTAGGTGAAGTATTCTTGAACCCTTGCTGCTTGTCTACATTCCTCTGGCTTCTGCGCACAAACTTAACATCCAAATGCTCCCTCATCTTGACCGCCCTCCTCTTCTTTGGCACAAAGGCCTCTCTAGTGATCTCCCTTAGGTCATCATCATCAAGGATGGAGTCAGGTCCTCCAATTGGTTCCTTGATCTGAGGAGGCAGCAAACAAACTAGTTTTACCAGTAGTACATAATCATTGAAGTAATGTGGAACAGTGATGGTAGGATCAATATCCAAAAGAGTGATGAAGGAGAAAGGACATGTTAATGGAGATTTGGAAATAAAATTCAGTACCTTCTCAATGATTGGCACAGGAAACTTTCCAAATTCTTCCCTGGTTGGAGGAGGTGGAGGTGGAGGAAAAGTCCTCTTGCAACAGCTAACTTGGAAGGAGCACAAAACACAACTCACTTGAGCTTAGGTTTCTTCTGAATAGGAACAGGAGGACAGGGATTGACTCATCATCCTTCTACTGATTGTTAACATCAGGTGCTACATTCTTCATGGTGATAATGGCATCAGACTTAGCAATTGGAGAGGTGGCATTTGGCACATTGGTCTCAACAGCAGCATTCTCCATGGGCTCAGCAGTAGCATTCTCCATAGGCTCAAGAACTTGATTTAGCTTATCCTCAACAGGGGCCTGGTTAGACATGTGAAGCCCGTGAGCTTCATGCACAATGTTTTCTCCAACCTGATCATCTAGGTGTATGTTGTTGGAGCCAGCAGGGCTATCATTGGGAGCACCTGGAGGAACAGGACCCATCCAGTGAGGTGTTTCGGGTGGTACAGGATGAAGGGGTCCTTCAACAACATAGGCATCTTCATCAGGAAGCATTGCAATACCATTTCTTTTGAGCACATACACAGGAAGAGTCCAGGATTTTCCTCTTGGTGGTGTACCAGCATTGACTTTGACCAAGTCAAGAATTTTGGCATCATCATTCAAATAGACCTTAACAATGAGACGAGCCAGAGTACTAGAGGGATGAACATGCACCAGGATTCCAAAACCAGAAACAACTTTTGCAATCATATTCATTGTACGCAGATCCTCAGGAAAACCTAGCATCATAACCCAGGCCTCACGATCCAAGTCAAAAGATCTAACATTTTCTGCTTCATCATGCTTAACAAAGTAGAGCTGGTAGTCCTAATCTAGGTGAAAAATTGGCCCCAAGAACCTCTCTCTCTCTAAAGCAGTATTGAATCTCACAAAAGCATCTCCCAGAGCACAGGGTTGAATGTTGGGGGAGTATACCTCATGAGATTGGAAGAAGGCCTGAAGCAGACTTGACATGAACAAAATCAATCTTGTTGACTGGTGGCGTGAACATGGCGATGGCAAGGTCCTCGTTGTGGAAGGAGTACCAGGCGGTCGCGTACACCTCCTGGCGAAAAGCGGTCTGTTGGGCAGCTCCACGAGCACAAAGCTCGGAGGCACATGAGGACGGGGATCAATGGCGATGTTCGCCATCGACGGCGCTGAGCAGGGTTTTTCTTAGAGAGGCTACTGTAGATTGGTGCAAGGGCATGGTGGACGATGAAGTGCAGAAAGATGTAGATGGATGGCACCCACCCGCATTTATAGTGATCGGCTTCGGCGGTTCAGCTTCTGTTCTACATTTGGGCCGAAAAACTAGGCGCACATTGACCTTGCCAAGGCAAATGATCGAAGTATGCCCGTAATTGTAGCAGATTTGGCACCGGACCTGGGATTTGCAGATTGCTTTGTCGTGTCCATGGGCCAGGCATCTTCCACATTGATCGACCCATCAGGGTGGGTTGGGCCTTGACTCATTCCAGATTTAAAATTTGAAACCGGGATGGCGTTTGGACCCATCAACGGTCCCGAAGAACCCGCCATAGATTTCTCCTGAGCTTTGAACTTGTTCATCTGAGATTTGGGGATCCAAGTGGCAGATTTCACATAATTGCTCTTGATCGGAGGAAAGATGATGGGCTTGGGGAATTGATCATAGTAATCCTCTTGGTACTGAATCCTGAGAAAGATTGGCCTTTTCACGGGTCCATCCCTAACTGCATCAGCAAAGCTCTGAGAAGGATTTGGAGGGGAAAGAGAGGAGGCCGGGGATTTCATACGTCTAATGGTGGTCCAGGATTCTTCTTCTTCCTGGCACCACCGATCATAATAATTTCTAATCCAATTCGGGCCTCCATTGCCCCATAGATAAAAGAACACAGCAAATTGTTTACACGCAAAACTTCTTAATTTATATATCATAATTCCAACCTTTTTGCATGATACGTTGAAACTAAACATCCAACCTGATAAATGATTATCATTGAAGGGAAAGAGAAAAGTCTTATGACCAATCAATATAATGAAGCTGGATTACCGTTGATTTTAGTATATACACGGTAGTGATAGATTGACAGGCATTCCATGTTAAAAAGAAATATGCATTAGCGATTTTGAACCTCCTTAAAGCCAAGGGTCACGCCTAAGTTTGGACTGATGTATACACGGTACGTAGTGATAGATTGACGGGCATTCCATGTTATATGTGTATTAGCGATTTTGAACTTCCTTAAAGCCAAGGGTCACGCGCCTACATCTACGAGCTCCGTCCAAGACGTATAAGAATACTGAATGGCTAGAAATTCTTAATGGAAGTCTTGCGCAAACATTGTGCCACTAGTCCACTGTCATAGCTAGGATTTTACTGAGAACATCTGTTGATTATCATTTCGAAACGCGCATGCTTGCCCACATGGTCAAATATATATACATTCCTTACGTTAAATATAGGAATGCACACATTCATTACAGCTAATGTCAGTGGATCTACACCTACTACACGCGTAGAAAAGTATCGTACCCAAAGTACTTTTCCAAAGAGATTGGGGCATCTCAACGGCCGGCCAGTAAACAAGCGTACACAACAGCAGAGACAACATAGAGTATGCTTACCAGTTGGATGGTTCATCCTCATGACCCACATGGCCGGCCGCAAGCGATTCGCGCCTTGATTCTCCTGGTCTCCTCCATCCACACGGTGTTGCTCCACACGGTGTTGCTCGTCGGTCTCCCATTAAAACCGAGAATATAAGGAGCCAGGAGAGAGCGAGAGCGCACACCGCACACGACAAGGACCTGCACTTTAGCTTCCTGCGCCCCACCACGGAAAACCACTAGCAAGCTAGTGCATGCGGTGTCCGTTGTTCAACGTCACATCCTGCCTCCGCGGCCTCTGCTCCTGCTGCTTCTTCGACGAGCCTAAACCTAACCAAGAGCAAGAGCCGGCGATAATGGCCGCCGCTACAACTGCCAGCGACAACGACCAGATGACCATCACGCACCGCACCGTGGACCTAAGCACCGGCGTGCGCATGCACCTGGCGGAGGCTGGCCCGTCCCCATCCTCAGGCGCGCCCACGGTGCTGCTGCTGCACGGCTTCCCGGAGCTGTGGTACACCTGGCGCCACCAGATGCGCGCGCTGGCCGCGGCGGGCTACCGCGCCGTGGTGCCGGACCTGCGTGGGTACGGCGACTCCGACGCGCCGTCGGTGGACTCCGGGAAGTACATGGTGATGCACGTGGTGGGGGACCTGGTGGCGCTCATCGACGACGTCCTCGGCGAGAAGCAGGTGTTCGTGGCCGCGCACGACTGGGGCGCGCTCACGGCGTGGAGCCTCTGCCTGTTCCGGCACGACAGGGTGCGCGCGCTCGTCGCGCTCAGCGTCGCCTACACGCCCCGCAGCGCCGCCCGGAAGCCCGTCGACGGGCTCAGGGCGCTCTACGGCGATGACTACTACATCTGCCGGATCCAGGTATTCCTGCAACTACCTGCATGTGATGCACCCCCTTGTCATGCTTGAATATTGCTATTTGTTATATCTTGCTTCTTGTGTTGATTCGCATTATATTTTCAATTTGTTTAAGAAAGAGGACGGGTGTGAATGTGATGTGATAGAATAGAATCGCTAGCTTTGCACTACTCATGCTCGTCCAATTGAAGTCATGCATCTGTACCTTGCTTTGTCCGCGCTCTTAGTTTGGTCGCTTTCACAGTGTAAGGATGTCCCTTTTCCATGTCTCATGCATGTAGGCCCTTCAGTATTGTAACTAGCGAGAATGCTATAGGCTAGGCTTGTCCCGTCTATTTCCGTCACTATCTATTTCATTGATAAGCAATCCAAAACAAGCTATAAGTCTTATGATATTCTAGTTGCACTGTCTATTGTTCCGGCTTGCTGTTCGATTAATTTCATCCTAAGTTATGTAATCATATACACCCATCCACAAATTAAATATAATACTAACATAGTGCAAACCCTTTTGCTCGGAACAAGAGTTACCATATATATTCCATATGTTCCAAATTATAAGATGTTTTGACTTTTCTAGTTTCTAACTTTTGCTATGAACTTTCATAGGTGCATAGTAAAAATAAAAGTCTTGTAATTTTAGAACAGAAGGAGCATAATCTTAAAATGTGTTCCTTCTTTCGTTGATTGTCTTTGTACCAATACAATCGATCTTATGACGCGAGTTTACTGTAAGTAGAACTTGATCAATATAAAGTGCTTTCAACTCTTTGTCTGGCAAAAACAAACTCCAACTTGGCAATACAATATTTGTCTTGTGCCTGCACAATATGAGGAATTTATTGACAACAACTAAAATTACGGTAAACATATATTGAACTGATTTCCCTGGCAGTTCAGACTAATCCAATTAACCACCTCACTACTGAACATCTATCAGAGAGGACCAACATGAGCAATGATATGATATTAGAAATACGTATTCTCCAATTTTCTTTACAGACGTCATCGTCATCTTCCACCAAATTGCTTGCATGCCAATCTGTTCATGTTGAAAGCAGTTTCAATAGTTTTTGGATTTCAACATTCTCCAAATTTGCAGTAGTTGCCAGCCGTTGCTACTACATTGCATAAAGCAACATGCTTTGTTGCTAGCACTATCGTTTTATATCTATCTTTTGAACATGGAAAACCATGTGACGCCAAGGATTACACAAAACAATCAGCCTTGATTTAACATGCATGATGCACCTGTGGTCCTGCGATGATGCTTTGCTTTGTCTGTTCTCCGATTCCTTTGCACGCTTTAGCCTTTTACCTATTCAATCCGAAGTATTTGGTAGCTCGTGATGAATGCTATACTTTGCTTAACCACTCTGCCCACAGTGATATTTTAATCAATCTTGGTCTCTGTTTTCGTTGGTATCCTTTCCGTAGGAAATCTGAAAGAATCAACTTTATATAATTTGATTCTTTTTTTATGAAAGAAGAAAAATAATTAATTCAAGGTCATTACATCGAGTTCATATATTAATCATGAGCCCATTTTTTGTCTGAATCAACTTTGTTTAAGGCATCTTTTATACTAAGCTACAAGGCACCTGAACTTTGTTTAGGATATCTTTATACTTTAGCTACAAGGCAGATGCTAGAGATGCCCAACCATCTTTTCTAACAAAAATACAGGTGTATTTATTGCCCAGAATTCGAATTAGAGTCCTGCAAAGTGAAATGCCAGACTACTAATAAATTTTTTTTTCCTCGTTATCAGTTGTTCAGGCTCATGGGCTGTACAATTTATTCCACTCTCTTTTTGCGTAGATAATCTTCCACCTAGGTTATCTTTGTCCTGTCAGGATAGCTTTGACTATAATGAATTTCATATTGCCCCATCACATCGCTCCATCATATATATGCAAAGTATAGATGTACAGTCTGTTTTGTCCACCGTTCACTACCTTCGTCGTTCCGTCTGGGGATAAAACTAGATCAGATATAAATCATATTTTACAGAAATGAAATATGGTAGTTTTGTTTTTGTAGAATTTAGAGTCGGATGTGACGTATATTAATACAAAATGAGAAACCCAATTTTAAGTACGGATCTAAACAAAATATGGATATCCAATGTCCATATTGATATTCAATTTGTCATATCGTACCTTTTGTTCTACTCCAAAAAAGATGTCAATTATTGGTAATTTTGAGGCACACAAAGTGTAACGATGAATACATACCTTTCAGGCTAGCAACACTATCTTTTAGCTAGTAATAACTAACTATGATAATGGATATTATGTGTAGGAGCCCGGAGAAATTGAAGCAGAATTTGCACGCCTTGGCACTGAGCTGGTGCTCAAGAAGTTCTTCAGTTATCGCTCCCCTGGACCGTTGTTCTTCCCAAAGAGTGGTTGGGGCTCACCAGATGATGACGTACCTTTTCTGAGCTGGGTAACGTACCTTTTCTGAGCTGGGTAACGGAAGAGGACCTCAAATACTACACCAGCAAGTTTGATACACTACCCCAGTCGGATCCATTAGTGCCGGCGCTCAACTATTATCACTGCCGGAATCTGTTCCGGCAGTGGCTAAGTGGCAGTGATGTGCCCCCCACATCACTGTCGGAAATATTCGGCCGGCAGTGATGTTGAGTAAACACTGCCGGCTCGTAGCACCAACCGGCAGTGGTGTTTTCGAACAACACTGCCGGACTGTAACTCAAGCCGACAGTGTTGACTCAATCAATACTGTCGGCTTTTGGTCCAGTCCGACAGTGTTGACTCTGTCAATACTGCCGGCTTGTGTTGACTTAGTCAATACTGCCGGCTTGGCCTTTTCGATCCAGGCGCCAGTATTTATATTTTTCATGATTTTTTTCTTTTATTTTAATTATAGTTTGTAATTTATAATAGTTTTATTTAATATTTCAATTTACTATAGATGTCATAATGCTACTAATTATAATTAAAGTTCTCCGTCAACGATTTAAATATAATACAAATATCCGTACGCTTACATTCAAATGTTCAATATAAGATCGCCAACAACATACGAAAAGAAATTATGGCAACAGATATTTGAGGTCCGCTTCTTTAACCTAGTCCTTCCACCGCCGAGCTCTTGCAATTGAAAAACAGCCTCGTTTTGAAAAGACACATGATAGGAGGAACTCTGCGAGCTCACATGAAGGTCCCTCGATCTCAAATTGACTCAGCCTTTGGTGATTATTTTTCTTGCGCTATCGTTCCAAAAAAGGAGGCAAAAACTGAATTAGTATACCATATTTTATATTTGATAGTAGAAATAAATGAAATGATGATTATACTCACAAGTTGATCTGGCTCTTTCGTATTTAACCCAACAAAATGGAACATGGCCCACATGACATAGAACCCACACTCATTGTTGCCATTCGGCTGTCGTAGGTACGGGATGTCGGTCATTTCAACAATTTTGAATGGTATTTGCGTCCCACCTCTATGCTTGCTCCGAACCCTGTGAAAATTTATAATAAATAGTTAAAAAGGGAATCACTAGAAAAAAGATATATGTGATCATAGGAATATGGTGTTGTTAGCATCACTTACTTATTGCGCAGTCCCACCAGTGGCTGCAGTTCCTCGAGTGGCCGCTTCTTCGAGTCCCACACCTGAATATCATTCTTTGGAAGATGGACACAAACGTGGGCATAAGGCTCGCTACAATCAAAAAAGTGTAAGTAACGAATAATATGGACAAAAAAAGAAGCATAAAAACACTGGTCGAAAACACATACTTGAAGTTGTAGGGTAAAAGTATCTGGATTTTCTTTTTCTCCACAAATCGTTGGAAAACTTCTACCAATAAATCTACCGTTGCATCCACAGTGGGCCACCCTACTTTGCCGAGGCAGCTCTGATCAATGACTCGCACGGGGTCTAAGAAGCCTATGTGCCGCCATGCAATCTTTACGCTGCAATATTGTGAAACTAACCTGCATAAAAACATGGGAAGTGCATAGAATTAAACAATCCGTGTCTCAAAAGTGCATAGAATTAAACAATCTATGTAGGGTACTTACATAGTCCACAAACACATGGTTTGTACATCGAGGTTGCGTTTTTAGTACAGCTTGAATAGGCACTCCCATTCAACATCGTATTTCTCTTCTTCTTGATAGTTGAAGACATCCGACGATGGGATAATGAAAGAAAACAATCCAAAATTGGCCTCCCGCGAAGCCCAAATGTAATAATTATGCAATTCCTTAAGACTTGAGGGAAAATTTGCATATTCTTCGTCGGAAACCAACACGTCCCCAACCTTAAACTGTCGGACCACTAGTGCGTTCTCCACTGAGATCCAATAGAGATCCTCCCAGTAGTCTCTACTATGTTCGGGTCCATCTTCGGCCAACTTGTTTATTTTCTCTAGATGTTCAAGCATCTCTGCGTCACCACTATCATTATTGTACGCATTTTGTGTATGCCTTTCATCTTCATTCCTATTCAAGGCCTGAGGAAGCGATTTAAGTAGATTGAAGAATGGTATATATTTTTTCGGCGCCAAATTGGGAGTCGATTTTTGCTGCATAATGTTTGTAATGCTGCCACTGAATGGCCTTTTCTTGTTCTCTAGCTCCGCCTGGGGAACTGACTCCGAGGACCTTTTGCGCGCCTGCGACGGTGCACTTTGTGTCGCTTTGGACGTAAGAAGATGAGAACTCTGTCCTCTAGATCCTGATCCAGAGCGAGTAGCAATCTTTTCTTTTGATGTCCCGGATTTAGAGGGGCCTTTAGGAGGAGGGGAGTGGAAGCGATCTGTTTCAACCCTCTTGATCAAGAGGGATGAGAAGCAGTAGCAGAAGCAGTAGGAGGTGGAGGTGGAGGTGGCAGAGTAGTGTGCTGACGAGCAGGAGCCGGCTGAAGAGGAGGAGGAGGAGGAATCTCTTGACGAGGAGGAGAAGGAGCCGTCCTCAGGGGTGATGGCAGCTGAGAGGCCTGTCCTCTGCTCGGAGATGCTGAGCGGTGGGGCGAGGAGTCGCATTCGTCCTCTTCTTCTGAGGACAACTCATGGTCAAGCTTAATGAGGCGCTTGCGCCAGGCCACCTGAGCTCCCTTGTTCTGGACATGTCTGTGCCTCTTGCGATGCTGGGTGTTCGATCAATACCTTGTTGTACTTCTTCTCAAGTATCGTGTCGATGGTCACTTTGGTGCACCCCTGCAGAATTGGGCCGCCATTAATGGTCCCATCACCAATGGGCCAAGCTTGGCCGGACGCTACCTTGTCTTTGGTCCATTGTTGCTGGACGTACAACTTGACATTGATCAGTTCAGTGGTGTTGTCTAGCGGATGAGGAGCATTCACATATTCTTCGCCAAAAGGGGTCGAGCCAGAGCTGCTGCGACCCCAATTCTGCTGCACAACATCCAATGCCATTCCCGATTCCCGGGACGCCATAGCTTGCATGACTTTAAATTGAACAATCGCATCCAATTTGGCGCTCCATCTCTCTTCTATCTCCCTAATCAACCTCCTCGTCTCTTCCTCTCATGCCTCTTTAGCCCTTTTGTGGCTCCTGTAGCTATTGACCTCATTGGGAATCTTTGAAACCAATTAACAACATCGACTCCTCTGGTGCGGCTAGCGTGCTCCTTGTTCCCAAGTGCTTGGGTTAGCACGTCAGTCTCCCTGTTAGTACGGCGAACCCCTTGCATCACCTCCTGAGTTATCTAGGCGATCTTTGAGATGAGCTTGCAGACCTCAATTATGTCCAGATCATTTGCATTCTTTTGATTCTTTGGATGATTTAAGATGCTAAAGCTCCCATCATCACCGTGACGGCACTTCCTGCTGATACAGTAATATAAAGATCTGTCCTCCCAGTCGGTGGTCTCAACTGCAACACCTTGTTCAATAAGCTTGTCCCCTTATCTAATTCTGCACTAATAACTTCCAGCTGCTTGGCATATCCATGGGATTCGATATGATGAGGGTTATCTGATTTCACTGAGTTCTTCTTATTCTTCATGCTAAGTTCTTGGAACTCTGGAGTGGCGCAGTGATCCTTGAACTCCTGCCAGTAGGCCCTCTGTAAGGTCAGCACTCCTGCATTGAAATTTTGGTCTGTGTTCTGGGCAACATATTTCTTGTAACAGTTGCCCCGATGAGCCTTGTGAGCAGTAGCCATTCTTTCGTAGGCTTTCTTCTATGCTTGCACCTTGTTATACAGCGGGCCTTCATCAGGGAAAGTGAAATACTTTGCGAGCTCATCCCAAACCTTCTCCTTGTATACTGCAGGAACCACTGTAGGGTCCTTATCTGCATTGCTAGCCCACTTCCAGTACTTCAAGGGCACAAAGTCCCTAACAATGATGCCGATGGCTATGGAGTATTTTGACACAACACTTGGCAGTTGGCAGGGCATCCCGAATTCATCGAATTCTGTGATCTGATAAACCTTATTGAGACAAAGCTCTGATGGGCCACGCGGGTTTCTGGCTCTAGTCTTACCCGAGCCCTCTGGCACATCGGCCGATCTAGGTTCCTCCTGATCCTAGAGAAAACGAGTAAGTCAATATCATCTAAGTTGATTAGCGGATGTGGCTACTTGATCAAATCACACCTAAGTTTCCTGGTTAGCTTGGTCATCTCCCTGCACGCTCTCACTAGCCTGATTAGCTTTGTTATCTTGGTCATAGTTTAGGACCAGAAAATCGCTCGGGCTAAAACCTCCCTGCACATTCTCACCAGCACCGGCTAGGTTACTCGCATCTTGCTGCGCTTCCTGCGTCGTTCTTCGGTTGCGAGGAATGCGGCGATGAACCATGGCTGTGACATGATCGTGGTCAATTTGTGTTGACATATGTTCACATTATACAATTATTATGAAACAAATATCAAAGACTTAGTGCAAAGAGTAATAATAAGTTCAAATTGAACACATGCTAGCTACTAAGTTCACCAACTGCTCTACAGCCACACTCCTACATCAACTTCCCAATAAGAAAAGCAATGACAATAGCCATAAGAACAAGCATGGCATCTTTCCACGACCAAACAGCAATTGTCCTAGTCTTCGTAGCTACGGCGGGGGGAATCACTAGTGCTGGTGGAATCACCGGTGCGGGTTGAATCACCGGTGCGGGTGGAATCACTGGCATCTCCAGTGGCTTCTCATGCTCATGCCTCCAGTCATGGAAGGCCCTCCAAGCTTCATCATGTGTGTTGTACTTTTTGTACTCCTTACCAGGGTAGGGATGTATTTGAGCTTTGCACTCTTCCCAGGTTCGATAGACCCCGAGATTGTGACCAACATGAACAACATAGTATGCCATGGTTGCACTACATACAACAATTTTTTATTTTTGAGATGTTCACAGTCATCATTTTAGATATATACATGTAAAAGTATTTTAAGGTGGCCACCAACAATATCTATTCTCAAACTAATAGTAACAGGTAAGAAGAAAGCTAAAACATCATCAATAGTACAACCTCTATCTCTGCCCAAGACATTTTTTTATAAGTAATTGCTCAAACTTCAGAATATGTCTTACACTATCAAGAGCAAGTCAATTTTACATCATTCAACATATGTTAATGCATCCCACTGTGCAAAAACTAGTGCAAAGATATTACCTACATACTCGATCAACTTTATAAAGCTTTAAAATCACATATGTCTTACAGTGAAGCGAGGAGCTTACCGCGTTAAGGACAGTGAAGGACACCGGCGTGGAGGAAGAAGAGACCAAAGGCAGAAGTGCTCATCGGTGATGGGGAAAGGGGCTGGTGGGGTGGTGGTTGTGACGACGGCGGTGCTCGTTGGCACTTGGGAGGTGCTGCTGGGGTCAGGCGCCGGTGGGGACGTAGCTGTGACGGCGAGAACGTGTCAGCACGCTTCTAATGGCAATGACCTGCAAGAAGAAGATGCCCTCATTTACTAGAGCAAGCCGGTGGAGTTTGCGGTGGTGCTGCTCATCGACGCGCCGGAGGTGGTGGTTACGCAGCTCGAGAAAGGGCCCACGGGTCGCGCAGCCGTCGTCGGCATCGCAGGGGCGGCGGACGGTGTCGCGGGGGCGGCGGATGATGTCACGGGGCGGCGGACGACGTCGCGGGGGCGGCGGACCCTATCGTGGGGTGGCGGACGGCGTCGCAGGTGCGTCGACGGGCACGGTGCTCCGGCAGGGTGGGGGAATGGTGCGCTCGAGAAAGGCCCGCAGGTCGCGCGGCCATCGCCGGCATCGCGGGGGCGGCGGACGGCGTCGCGAGGGCGACGGACCCGGTCGCGGGGCGATGGATGGCGTCGCGGGTGCGTCGACGTGGCATGGTGCTCCGGCAGGGTCAGGGAATGGCGCGCTCGGGTTCAAAGACTTAGCCAAAATTTTGGCCCTGGCACCAGATTTCTTATATACACCCCTCTTATCACTGCCGTGGCGTTTCTGAAGCCGGCAGTGATGACATGCTTCACTGCCGGCTCGGGACTGGCCCCGGCAGTGATAAGGGGGTTGCGCGATGGGCTAACTACTCTAAGTTCACCATCCAGCATCCTGTTTACCTATAGCGTAGCGGTTAAGCCCACTGTCTCTGGCCCCACCGACCCACGCTCGATTCCTGGGTGTCCCAAAATTTTCAGTTTTTTTCGTTTATTTCCAAGAAAACATTATGCAGCACGGGTTAAATTATCAAAATTGCCCACTACTGCAGCCAACCTAGCCATAGCACAGTGGTTAAGCCACCTGGCTCTAGCCCCCACTACCCCTGGTCGAATCCTGGTAGACCTAAATTTTAGATTTTTATTTCTTCTTTTCTGCCCTTTATCACTGCCGGCTGCCTTATCAACCCGGCAGTGATAAATATATAATGGTTTTAAAACCTGCATATTTTGAATAAATCAAAAAAATATATTTTGAATTCAAATTTTTTTGGAGAACTTTTATAATAATGATTAAGTCCCCACATAAGATATTTTATTTTTCTGACAATTATTTGCATTACTATATTTTTTTGTGCTTAGTGAGACAAAATATGGTGAATTATATAATTAAAAAAGCAAAATTTTAAGCCAACTTCCATAGAATCTTGTCTCCTATGGAACAAGAGATCTTATGTACAATTTTGGCACCATTCCAAATCTTTTTAGGGGTAGGCTTAGTTCAACCTATAAATACTTGGTAAAGTCACACAGAAATTCAATTAAACCGCAGAAAGTAGCAAACGATTTCAGAAAAATCTCAAAGTTGGTGAACACTTCATATGTGGCATGAGAAAGACTAAGAAAAAGTTTAAGATCAATACGACATCAAAATCTATATGAACCCCAGAATCCCTAAGAACCTAAGTGTATAGTCATGATTCAAGTAAGGGCTCCATATACCTCTGTGAAGCATGTAGACACTTCCAATGTCGGAATGCCTTGAATTTTTTGGTAGCAAAGAACCTAAATTATGATCTCACACAAGATATTAGGTTTTTCTAGAAATTATTTGAATTACTATAATTTTTTCTGTTCATAGTGAGACAAAATATGGTGAATTACCTAATTAAAAAAGCAAAATTTTAAGCCAACCTCCATAGAATCTTGTCTCCTACGGAACAAGAGACCTTATGTACAAGTTTGGTACCATTCTGGATCTCTTTAGGGGTAGGCTTAGTTCAACCTATAATTACTTGGTAAAGTCACGCAAAAATTCAATTAAACCGCAGAAAGTAGCAAACGATTTCAGAAAAATCTCAAAGTTGGTGAACACTTCATATGTGGCATGAGAAAGACTGAGTAAAAGTTTGAGGGCAATACGACAACGGAATGAAGAATTTGAGTTACATAATGAAACACACAACACATACAAATTATAATTTAAACCAAATTAAACTACAACCTTGCAAACCAAACAAAATAAACACTAATCACTATCATAAGATTCACTCTCTTCAGTTGATCGGGCTAAAAGCTTTGACCCAACTATCTAGAAACATGGTGTAGTTTTGGTATTTGATCGTGTATCCCCTCTCAGTATCGATATAGTGCAGTGCCCATATGACTGTACTCTCTCAGGCCATGTGAGACATAGTGTATGGTCGACCGTAGACAGAACCTACTGAAACATCAGTGTTGTGGCGACTGAACCTTATGCTGAACTGTTTGCCATCAATAGTATCCTAGCTAGTGGTGTCAACCCAATCCCAATCATAGTTGAAATAATCTGTAGCTTGGTTAAGAATGGCCATCAAGCCATAGGAAGAATAGGTAGCATCCTGGTGCGTAATCTGCAAATGGTAGAAATAAAGATAATATTATTATGTTAGTAAACAACAAATAATATGCATGACAAAATTACCAATATAAGCTAATTTTACCACATCAAGAGTGTTACTGGCCGTGGTCTATTCGCTAAATATAACAAAAGTGAAACCAGAGCAACGTAGAGCCATGTCCTTGTAGTATGAGAAATCACACACATAATATCCTACACGTCGAAGTGAGTCTAAACAGGCGACGACTGCAGATTGCTGGGCGCCCCTCACGTTTATGCCCGATGCCCCCTCTGGCGGATATTGTGCCTTGGGCCTCCGTTCCTCGCAGGGATGGTAAAACTAATTTCACACCGCAAGGTGTGAGTATTGGGAACATGTACCGTGACCGCCTCGAAGTCCTCAGCATGGAACAAGTCAAGTGCATCTTGTAGCCATTCTGCGGGCTCCATCCACTGCGACATAAAAAATGCAAGGCAATAATCATATTAAGCAAATTATACTTATTTATATTAGCATAAAAAACCAAAGATGTTGAAATTTTTTAATACAATAGCTGGTTGAGGGAATGGCGGAACGGGCACGTTTGGAGCGAATGGTTCATCGCTTGGGTGGAAACCCAGTGCTTATGGTGGCGGTAGAGGAGGTGGCACGTTGAAACCTAATCCATAAAATTTAACAAGTAATAAGTAAAATGAACCTAAATAATGAAATTCAATAGAGTATAGAAATATATATATATATATACCAAAGTAATATCCAGGAGCCATTGCCAGAAATCACACTTAGAGAGAAAGATGATTTTGTGAGAAGTGAGCTTGAAAATGTGAGAAATGCAAGGCAGTGTGCAGGGGTGCAATACGCATGCGGCTGGCCCCATTATTTATAGCCGAATAAGAACATCACTGCCGGCTTATAGAAGGAGCCGGCACAAATAACGTTAATAATGGCCGGCCCTACGCAGGGTCCGGCAGTGATCACAGAGCATCACTGCCGGCGCCTTCCATGAGCCGGCAGTGATGAACCTGCCAGGACAGACTTTTACATGCATGCATGCAGCATGCTATGTTAAAATTAAACACGTACCATGCATGCATGCATAGTCCTGCCTAGGCAGGCGCGTCACATGCTGCTGCCACCTACCACCACGGTAGAAATTGTACTAATTATGTACTAATTATAGATAAAAACATAAAAATGTACTAAATGTATACTAATAATAGAAATAACATAGAAATTGCACTAATTATGTACTAAAAATAGATATAAATAAACATTTGCTCCATGCATCTTTGCCCCACCGTGAATCCTCCAATGACTACTGCTGCCACCTACCACCACGGTGGCCAGTTCTATAAATAGAGCTCCTAGCTCATCTCATTTCACACAACTTCATCAGCTCATTTCACACATACTATTGCAATACACGGTCTAGAAATACATTCAAATTGGTTCTCTTTGGGAGAAGGCCCTTCACATACAGATATCATTGCCTGTCCTAGTCCACCAAAATAGTGCACAATAGAGGTGCTAGAAGAATTCTACTGAAAATAGAGCAATGTTGTCTGTTGGGTTCGCCACCAGGTTCACAGTACCATTCGGGGCTGTGCACTATTGCCGTCGTGCTGGTGGTGTGGTGTTGGTTGTTGCATGGTTGATTGCTGCATGGTGACAGCGCCGAGCAAAATCCGGTGCGCCTTGGATTATGCTTCGCCAGAAGTGTCCCGTCCCCAACAGCCAAGAGGAGCGTGCTTAGGCATGAACTCTACCCACCACGGTGCCATCTCGAATCGGCATAGCTTATTACTACCTGGCATTTCTGAGGTTCATGGGATGCTAGAAGAACGCTACTGAGGTGGTTAAATTTTAATGTGTTTGTACACTTTGATTATAACATTGACCTATATAGAAAAAGGTCTTTGTTATCATATATGTAATTTTATTTTTAGGTCTTTGTTGTCATATATTTCTCTTGTACTTAGTCTCAATAAATATAATGACTTTATGATTTATATGTGTCTAAATAATATATTACTCTATTATTTAGATAGAATAGAAAAGAAATTTACATATACAATAGCAAAGACCTTTTTCAAAATAGATCAATGTTACATCAAAGTGTACAAACACATAATATTTTGACCACATCAGTAGACTTCTTCGAGCATCTACGGTACAAGAAGCACCGAGGTGGTCACGAGATATGCCGGTTGAGATGATCAAGGAGGCTTTGCAAAGAACTCATGCTTGAGCGCCCCACGAAGATTCAATGGACTTGCAAGAACAGTAGTAGGACTTGCAAGCACAATGTTCTGCCTTCAAAGTATCAACACCGCCCCAGGAGGAAATTGCACAGAGCACACCTTGAATCTCATAGCACCTCAAATGAACAGATGCCTTCAAAAGATGTTACATTCGTGGGATGAATGTACTATCTGCAGCGCACATGATTCACATCAACCCAGAAAATACAGCTCGGTGGATGGGTCCATCAATCTCGCTGGGGACCCCAACATCTGGCTCAACTCTTCTTCAGTAGAATTCTTCTAGCACCCAATGTGTGCACCATTTTGGTGGACTACTACGGTGCCTAATGATATTTGTATGTGGAGGGCTTTCTCCCACAAAGAAGCCATGTACTAATAGATCGAGAATCAGCTCGAGAAATAAGCAGGAAATGCAAACACAGTTAAGTGCTGAGAAGCTCTAGGAGGGCCATTTTATAGACCCCCTGTTGTGGTAGGTGGGTGTAGTGCTCCTGGTGTGGTGGTAACAGGGAGCACGCCTCCAACTGAAGGAGAAAGGCCAAAAAAAGGAAAATCTCCAATCTTCACTACCGGACCTTATAACGAGACGGCAGTGATGGTTTCTTCACTACCGAACCGTATAACGAGCCAACAATGATTTAGCTTACTGCCGGCCCATTCCAATGGTATTTTTTTTGAAAAAGCCAAGCCCACTGCGGCTCCCATCGCTTCCGGCCTACCGCAGTAGGCCCGGCCATTCCTGCCCACCTTGGATTCGAATCGAGGTGGGGTGCAGTGTTTTTTAAGTAAAAATAAATAATAGAAAAAACTAGGTTTGGAAGATTTTTTAATCCAAGTAAGAATATATGTTTTTTCCTATGTAGAATATTTCCTTTTTTTTAGAAAAAACTAAAAAATTTGGCCCGGCCAGGACTCGAGCTCAGGTCTTGGGGGCCGTAGCAGGCGGGCTCAACTGCTGGGATAAAGAGGGATGTACGTCATGTTGTGGTAAGTTATTTTACTTAACCTTATCTGGCCCCTCATCACTATCCTAATTGAAAATAAGTAATTAATTTATTTTTTCTTGTTATTATTCTTTTAATATGTTTTTGAATTAAAATAAAATTCAGTCAATGAAGAAATAAAGGATAAACTTTATCTACCATATTATAATTTAGAGGTGCACAAATAATATTAATTGGAGTACATAGTTGGTGAACAACGTCCGAATACTGATTACATAGTTAATAATATTCTAAATATCCTTTGGCCTATCAACAATGAGGGCCTCATTGTGATCGTGCCTAATGTAGGCTGGTTCATCACCCTCTTCAATGATAGGAAGGGCTATGTTCACCCCGAATGCAGGCATTTCTTGATAGCCCCTATAGTCCTCTTCATCCGTCACTCCATTGACACCGACAATCTTTCTTTTGCCTTCAAAGACTACACTTTTAGCATTGTTAACGTTGTCACTTGCGTAGAAGACCTGCATAACATCTTTTGCTAGGATGAAGGGGTCGTCTCTGTATACGGTCTTTTTTAGGTCAACTGTAGTGAACCCTTCGTCGTTGGTATTGGTTTCGTCAAGTTTGACCCACTGGCAGCGAAAAAGGGCTACCACCATGTAGCCATATGTTAGCTCCCATGTCTCCTCTATGAAACCATAGTACATCTCAATAACATTGCCGTCTTCGTCTTCAGCACTGAAACAAACACCACTATTCTGGTTTGCACTCTTTTCATCTTGCTTTTTTGTGAAAAATGTGAATTCGTTGATGTCATAACCTTGGTACTTAGAAAATGTAGTTGCAGGCCCCTTGGCTAAGTTATCGAATTGATTACCCAAAGTTTTGTCAACCAAGCGGCGTCGCAACCAGTCGACAAATTCTGCTTTATGTTTTTTATCATGCCAAGGCCCTAACTTGTGCAGATGCTGATTTAGCAACTCTTGATGGTGTTCTTCAATGTATGGCATCACCTCCCCGGCCTGTTGTAGAACAGCAAACTAAGCTTGTGTCCAGGACACACCATCTTTTACTGTACAAATTTTCCTTCCGAGTGTTCCCTTGCCACCTAGTCTTCCCTGGTGACGGGACTCCAGAACTCCTACCTTGTTGATGTCCATATAATATGTGCAGAACTCGATTGCCTCCTCCATTGACCATCCCTCAACCATGCCTCTTTCTGGTCTGAATCTGTTCCTAACATACCTCCTGAAAACTTTTATTAACCCTTCGAAAGGGAACATCTGATGCAGGTACATTGGGCCAACTACTCTTATTTAGTCAACAAAATGAATGAGAAGATGGACTGATATATCAAAGTAAGTGGGTGGGAAATGCATCTCTAAACTAGAGAGAGCTTCGGCAATGTCCTCCTGTAGCTGGTCTAGCGTGTTCATATCAATGACCTTTTTCGAGATCGCGTTCATGAATGAGCACAGCTTTATGATTGCGGCGCGGACATTTGGGTGTAGGATACCACGCATGGCAGCTGGGAGAAGCTGAGTCATAATGACATGACAGTCATGGGCCTTCATAGTTCCATAGTTGAACTTTCATTCTCTCTTGTTCACTAGCCTCTTTGGGTTTGCACAGTGGCCCGTCAGGACTTTGAGCTCATCGAAGAATGAAATAAGCATATCCATCTCGTTATTGCTCAGTGTCCATAACGCAACTGGAAGTTTGTACTGGCCATTTTCTAGCTCCACAAGATGCAACTCAGGCCTAATTCCCAAGAACTCCATGTCCTTGCGTGTGGCGTATGAATCCACCTTTGTTCCCCCGATGCTCATCAAGGTGTTAAGCGTGTTAAAGCACACGTTTTTGGTAATGTGCATGGGATCAAGACTATGGCGTACAGACAAGTCTGGCTAGCAAGGTAGTTTCCAAAATACTGATTTTTTTCTTCCAGATGCTCCCTTCAGGCGCTGCTTTAGCCCTGGTCCCCTTGCCAAGGATAATGTCTAGCTTGTTAAGTTCTTGAAGTATCTCTTTCCCGTCTTGATACTTAGGGGCTTGCGTTTTTCAACTGTCCCATCCAAATTTTTTTGTTTTTACGATATTTGCGTGTCATGGGCATGAACTTACGGTGCCCCATAACAACAATTTTTGAGTTATTCGGCAGCTGTACTAAATCAGTTTCATCTAGGCACTCCACGCATTGCAGATATCCTTTTGTCTTCTCTCCAGACAACGAACCTCGCCCCGGAAGGTCGGTGATTGTAGCGATAAGTACCACCTTGACAGTGATTTGTTCCTTTTTGTACTTGTCCCAAACATTCTCTACACCTATTTCAAATAGCTTCACTAGTTCATCGATAACTGGTTCTAGGAATGTGTCGATGTCATTCCGAGGTTGTCTTGGGCCTTGGATCAGTAGTGGCATCTGAATGTAGGAACGCTTCATAACGAGGTGGGGCAGAAGGTTGTATATGCAGAGCATCATTGGCCACGTGCTATGATTGCTTCTAACCTGGTCAAAAGGATTCATCCCATCCGTGCTCAAACCAACCCACAGGTGCCTTACATCGTCGCCGATCTTCTTATAGAACTTGGTTCTCATAGTCCTCCAGTCATGACCATCAGCATGGTGCCTCATCATGTTGTCTTTCTTACGCTCTTCGCCATGCCAGCGCAGTAGCTTTGCTGTCTTCGCACATGCGAATAGCCTACGCACCCGTGGAGCTATAGGGATGTACCAACGAACCTTTACGGGGCCTCCACTCATCTTGGTACCAACATTTGACATCCCTTCCTTGTATCGAGGAGCTCCACACTGGGGGCACTTATCTAGGTCTTTGTATTTTTCACCACATTACAATATGCAATCATTGATACATGCGTGGATTTTTTCAGCCTCGAGGCAGAGGGGGCAGATCATTTTCTTGGCCCGGTATGTCTTTTCTGGCAAATCACTTGGTCTTGGGAGAATTTTTGATAATTTTGCTAACAGATCATCGAACCCTGCGTCGCTCAATCCGTTTGTAGATTTGAACTCTAAAAGCATGATGACAGCTTCCAATTTGCTCACAGGATAATCCTTGAACAATGGTATCTTGTTGTCTTCTCTCATTTTTTCTAGCTTTTTCAACTGTCTATCACTAAGACACCCGGTATCTGCATTACATATCATCAAAGAAATGCCATCATCTCCCTCAATGTCATCCGCTAGCATATTCCTAAACACATCATTAACCACAGTCACGGGTTCCGTGTTGACACCCGGATCCTCGTCATCATAGTGGTGGTGCACATCAGGCATGTCCACATCATCATCGTTTCCCTACACAACATTCACACCAACCTCCCCATGCTGGTCCCATACACTGTAGTTTGGCATGAACCCCCTCTAAAACAAGTGTGTTCGGATAGTCGCGGGATTCAAAATCTTTCTCTCATTGTTGCAATCTTTGCATGGGCAGCAGATCCAGTTGCTAGCCCCAGCATGGCTTTTTGCAGCATAGATAAACGTTTGGACGCCTTTTATGTATAGGTCGTCCAATCGAGACCTATACATCCACTCTCGATTCATCTCTGCTCAAAAGAATTGTAGAGGGATTAATAGGCAGTGGATTAGCTTCATGTGCAATATTATGCATTAATAATGGAAAAATTGAAATGGGTAGCTAGCTTAGTCATATATAAATTGAAAACCATATTTATCAATGTAGCTCCAAAGATTGTGTCCACTAATAGCCACATATAAATATAATTATTATTAACTAATAAAAACATTATTCTACTCAATGGAACTAAAATTGGAGACACTATTATACTAAAATTATTTATATCAAAAATTAAATTAGAGACTTGATCAACAACACCATTGTAGTACCAAACAATGTGTCAACACCAAATAATATTGTAAATAATCTACTCTACACCTAACATGAACTAATTCAAGCATCACATACTAAGAATCATCTTGATCAAACCATAAATTGGCCTAAGATTTCAAACTAGGTGATGATATTTATACACCAACCTAACTTCTTGGATGATGGATTCCCCACAAAGTGCTTGGAAGAACAAAGAATGACAATCAAACAATGTAGCCAACAAATCAATGGTAATTAACCAAGAAAATCAAAGGTGTGGATGCTTGTGACTAACCTTGAAGCAAAAGGATCAAGCCATTCTTCAAAATCCAGGTTTTAGCTCACAGATTTCAGCAGCCGCAACAATAGAGAAAATGGCCCGCGCGAGCTCCTGTGTTCTCTGGAATGGAGTGAGGAGGAAGGAGAGGATGGTACAAGGGCCTTTTGTGGTGTCAGAATGTCACTGCCGGACCAAGCCAAGAGCCGACAGTGTTGAGGCACATTCACGGTCGGCTTATGGTACGCGCCGGTAGTGAAGTCGGTCCGAAACATCACTGCCGGATCGTGTGTCGACCCGGCAGTAATTTGAGTCATCACTGCCGGTTCCTGCGCTCCCTGGCGTAAGTCTTGTCTGTCAGGGAGTTGCACCGGCAGTGAAGACTCGTCACAGCCAGACACCAATTTCCGACAGTGATGAGGCCGACAGTGATGAAACAATCTGTAGTAGTGATAAGACCGGTTTCACTGGAGGATTCAACTACTACCGTGCCCTGGATAAGTATGTTATTACTTCCTTCATTTCAAATTAAAGTTTACTTTTATTTGTGTCAAGTAAAATTTCTCTACCTTTTCCATGATATTAAAAATTATATTATAATCTATAAGTTCAAATAAATACAATGCCAAAATAGTTAAGTGCAGAATTTAATGCAACTATTTTAATGTTGTAGATGTTACTGCATTTTCTATATACTTGGTCAAAGTTAAGAGAATTTTTTCTTAGAACAAAACTATAATAAACTATAATTTATAACGGAGAGAGTTAGTAGCTAGAGGACTGAGTTGTTAGCCTTGTCAAATAATGATTTATATTTCTCATATAAAATGAATGTCATAAGTTTTACAAGAGAGGGCATTTTAGAAGATTAACTATTTTAATGTAGTTAAATAATATGCATTATTAAAACATTGGTACTTAATAATTAATTAAATAAGCGACATCTATTATTCTAAACTAGAAATAAATAAAATATAGCAGACCACAAGGAACCAGAACATACCCTTCTATGTAAAACGAAAGTTAGTATAGTGAGACTCATAAATATAATTACTTTGATGAATATTCTAAGTTCAATGAGGTTTATCCAAAGTCAAACTCTTTTAAGTTGTCTATGTTATACATGTTGACATTAATAGAACCTTTATAAAAAGTTCTTTCACAATAGCTTTTATTTTTAAGAATATTAGAAGATGCCATGCGTTGCTTCAGAGATTGCGATGAATTTTGAATGAAACTGAGTAGATGATGATGTATGTGAATATCTTACAAAGGTTGAAAGTTAGTGGGATGATATGGCTAAGATGATGTGGATAACTAACATATTGAGGTAGACTAGTAGTGGGATATAGATATTTCTTAGCAAAGTTGATTGAGGTGGACTAAGACAATCCTAGATGGATTTATAGTTCTAATTTGAGGAAGTATATGAATATATTATACTATTTAGATATGATTTATATTTAATATAAAGTTAAGTCATATCGTAGATTATGTGCATTACCATTTTTGTGGATTGCAAATTCTAATGCAATAATAAAATTATGATGTGTATATTAGGACATGGGAGCTCACATCACCATGGACTTTAGCTAAGATAAATGTTCCTGTCAAGTTCATCATTGGAGATTTGGATTTGACATACCATTCTCCTGGCATACAAGATTTCCTTCACAAGGGTGGCTTCAAGAAGTTCATTCCACTTCTCGATGATGATATTGTCGTCATGAAAGATGTTGGTCACTTTATCAATGAAGAAAAACCAAACGAAGTTAGTGAGCACATAATCAACTTCATAAATAAATTCAGTTGAGTTTCTTACATACACCTTGTGGTGCTATAAATCATATAAATGGCATGCAATAATTAAAAATCATGAATCTTTATTCAGTTTGTTGGGTCGAGGATCTAAATGTAATTCATGTTCAAAGCTTGTCTAAATGACATTGTCTTTCTCTCCACCATTGGATTTGTGTATATGAAATTTATTTTAAGAACAATCAGGTGGAGCATAAAACAATCAGGTGGAGCATAAATTGTTATGATATGACAAGTACTTTAATTTTCTTAATCTATCATAGGATTGGCTTCATGCAAATACTTGAAAATAATAAAATAATGATGTCCACGCAAATGATGTTTCCGAAAGGCTCATCGCAGTTGGAGCCTTAGTGGCAAACGTAACTAAAGTGCATCATGTTTACGTGTATTTTGCGTAGTGACATAGCAAGATTGGTCACTTATATATATGATGACTAACAAATGATAGTTCGATTGTCCCCAACTAGAAGTGACACACATTGTTTTCACTTATAACTGAACTAACTTTAATGGATTATCATCTTTACTCTTATCTTTAGTGCATGTGTATACGCCGGGGAAAAAATAACCAAGAACCAAAAACCGAACAGAAAAAATGACCTAAGTCAAAGATGAACTAGTCGAAACCAAAAATTTTATTCCCAATTCAGTTCCTATTTCTGAGGAAACAAAATAATTATGGGTAAGTTGGTTCTAGACCTATGTTAACCGAACAAAACCGAAGAACCAAATCTATATATACATATTGGCCCTATAGCAAAAGAGGCACACAACCCATGTTCCAGCTCCCACCCACCTTTCCCATCCCCTAATGCACGCTGCCACCTCCTCTTTGCCTCATGGTCTCATCTGCACTAGCTTGAGTGAGATGGAGGTGAGCCACCACACACCACTGCTTGGAGGACACTTCTTCGGTGCTTCTCCGCTACCCTGGAGGCTGAAGCGTGGAGAGACTACTACTCTTGCCACCAGGGAGGGTCATGGCCCATGGGGCAGACTGAAGGCCAAGGTGCCAAGCTGCTGCCCACCTCCTGTGTGCGCGAGCCCTTTACTGTCACACCTAGCTAGAGTCCTCCTCTGTTGCCTCTTCTACTGGCAAGGGTTGAGGAGGACCAGATCTGGATTTTGGAGGATAAGGGAGGACTACGTTCATGTTTTTTTCCTTTTCCTTTATGTTTCACTATTGCAATATATGGCTCGGTTAGCTCGGTTAGTTTTCTAGCTAACCGATTGGTTCCTAGTTTGATACTAATTGAATTTGATAAAACAACTGAGGGACCCAAACCGAATAGGCGGGGGTGATGCACAATAATCTCATAGCACCACGAGAGGAGAGGTAACACTGTTGTGAAGTTCGTATATATCTGTTAACACAAGAGATGATTTTGGCCCAATTCAGCCAAACAAGAAGCACCATGAGCCCATGACCCTAACAGGACCCATCGCTGGCCATGCTAGGGCAGTCGCAATTCCTGCCTCCCCTTAAGGGCACTGCAGACGATGATTGTTGAATTTACGTCGCCATATGAAGATGATTGTTACTCCCCCGTTCTAAATTGTAGTTCAGTTTCAATTAATGTGCATGTATTTTGCTATGTATCTAGACATATTATTTATCTAGGTACATAGCAAAATACATGTACCAAAAAAGTCAAAGTGAACTATAATTTAAAACGAAGGGAGTAGCTATTTTCAATTGTTTGTACTATTTCAGTTTCAATTGTTTTACACATTCAGACCCTAGTTACACGTCCTAGCTACAACAAGGTGAACTAGAATTAGATCCATCATCCATCCTAATCACATTGTTTTTGTTTTTGCAAAGCTTCCTATGCACATTTAATCACTGGCTGATTTGTTCTTGAAGTCGGTATTTGACTTTGTGGAGTATGCTGATTTTGTTCGAGGGTCTAGAAATCCTCAATGCTCTATTGCATTCCAAGACCATCCTCACTAATGTTTTTGTTCAGCAAGGTCGTGCTTGAAGGACATTGTTCCTTGTGCTGCAGAGTTCTCTGAGCTGTGATGATATGCTGGTCACCAACCGGACTTGATCTCCAGGGTTGACTTAGTCCATACGTATAGCTATGTCCACGGTCATAAAAAGTTTATATGTTTATCGCTTGACTTGACTAGAGGCCTAGATGGTGGTGTATTCTCTTTTCCCTTTGGGTTGGTTAAGGATCAAGCCCAAGGCTATTAAGGGAAGAAGGAGTGGGAGTTGTCCTTGTTGCCTAGAGTGGTGGTGTTATGTGAGATTAATGGGATGGATGGGTGGGATGATTCCTTGTGGATAATTATACCTTGACATTGAGTTGTCCTAGGACAAACCGATAACCAAATAATAGGATCGTGTGCTTTCATTCCACTTACCTCATAGTAAAGCCATTATAGGGTCGAAGACAGTGGCTACTAGTACAATACGTACCAGAATTCATTGATACAAGTGAGGAGCCTGAGTACGACTCCGACAACAATGGATTGAAGGACTAGGTGGTCTCTTGTCCTATGCTCAAGTTGCTTGTGGAGATATGGAGTTTTCACCCTAATTGTGTGTATGATTCTGCCAGTGTGGCAGTGTAATAATGTGTAAAAGTATGTGATATGTAACCCTTTAAAATAGGTACGTATTCAGTATTCGTCATGTATGAAGTGTGGTAGCAACCAGATTTTGTTAATGTGATGGCATGATTTTTTTCTCGGACTATCATATTATGTTGTAATCTATGGAGTTCCCATCGAGAAAAACAAGGATCATTTCAATTTTATTTCAATCCTATTTCAATCCTGGACCCATATATTTTAGATGATGGGTTAGGATTCTAGAAAATAAAGTCCCATATATAATAGAAATCAATGTGAGAAAGGTATTTTAATTAATTCGACGTACACAAAAGATATCTATCCCATACATAAGAGTATCCACATGCCTGTCGTAGCATTAATTATTAAGAGCATCCATATGTTTCCCTAGTACAGTATTAGATTCACAGAAATTGATTTGTAGGTTCATGTGAGTATGTGACTCCTATATATACGATCATATACCGACATAGAACATCATTCGCAAACCACTACTTCAAGCACAGTTAACAAGATGCTGCCTCGCAAAGCAGGAGTTCTCCTCTTGTTGTTTTCAACAGTAGGTATCCAATATGTGGCCGGTGAGCCAAGAATATGTACAGAGAGACAGAAGGAGGCCATCCTCCACACCTGCAATGCATTCATCACCTCGTGGAGTTCTATCGCGGCGCCACCTGATCGCGGTAGTCTGTGCTGCAACTCGGTGAGACTTGTCCGGAACATGGACATGGGATGCATCGTGAAGCTACTCACACGTCAAGAGAAGAAGGATTACAGTGAAACGAAGATGATGAAACTTAGATATGACTGCTGCAGGTAACCTAGCTTCTCATCACCAAATAGAATTGGCAGTGATTGCAAGATTATCAGTTGACGTAAGAGTGCTATTAAGTAAGCTAGAATATATCAATCGTGCTTCTAACACTTTTCCTTTATAATGTTTTGTATCCAGACCGTTTGTTGGACCACCATGCATCCCGCCAGTTGGCTCACCGTAACAACCTGGAGATCTAGAGAATATACAGCTTCTAGTTTGTAATAAGATCCACAAAAATATTATACTGATATGTATCTTCTATTAATAAGTGTTTGATAAATGCTTCAGCTTGGTTAGGATTCAATTTGGCATTAGGCGGAATATGCTGGTGTGTCTGCCACAATCGCAACTCTGCTAGAGTTGACACTACCCGTAACAAGTGTACTAGGCCAACTCATAGTCATAAATGAATCAACAGAAGCATATAAAAGATAAGAACCGGGCATAGAAAATGCTCGTTATAAATCTATTTTTGGGATAAAGTTTATTTCCCAGCAATGACTTGCTTGTTAGTCCAACTTTCAATCTTGAAATACATGAATGAGACGGGTATGAGCCCTTCAATAAATGATACATGACAGATTTTTCCTCATGGATACCGAGCCACCATAGCTTTTCGTTGAGACCTCGAGGAGTCGAGTTTAAATTACTCAAAAAAAAAAGGAGTCGAGTCTAACGAGACAAGCTAGAAACGAATTTCACTTCAAAGGCTTTTTTTATTTTGAAACAAAAAAAAAAGCTACTGCAATCGGAGCATTTTTTTTTTGAATGGGCTACGAATCAACTCAATGAAACTATTGGCAAGCCCGAGATTGTTTGGCTAATATTAAAGGTCAGTTTCTATTTTTCTAAATTTATAAAAATAAAACGTGTACCAAATGTTTTCAAAGGTGATTTTAATAGCAATCCATAGCGTGAGAATCATCATTACCAACATTTGAATTTTTTCCATAAAAGTTTTCATGTCGTGACCCTTTTGTTGAGCCACTATAAAGATAAATGTTTTTTCCCTAGTACATAAGACCACTCCAACTCAATGATTATGATAGTTTCTAAAGGATTAAATACGCTGCCTAATCTTAAAAATCAGGTGTTACACTTATTCAGGAGAGACTGCCTGAGAAACCAAGTCGTCAGGTACTCCAAGAAGGTAAGAAACGACTGGTTTCAGCGCTGGTCACATTTTCCTTTTCATAGCATATATGTCCCGCTATGTCTATATCCACCGTGTCGCGCTCTTGTGTTGTTCCTGCACTTGAGAAACCAACTCCTTGTGCCAACTCTTCCCATGTAGAAATCCAAATCGCAAGCCTTTTTGTAGGACAGATGAACATCTTGTTTTGAGAATCAATCCATAAATGACAATTTTTAAATGTATAATTATATTTATTTACTAAAGTTAAAAATGGTTTACTTTTGACTGACGGATTATAGGTAGGATTTTCTTTTGCGCGCGCAGTCGCGCATCCACTCCAGTCCAGTCCCTCATCCATCGCACGCTTCCACTCCAGTCCCCTCCCCTCCAATCCAGTGCGCGCATTCACCAAACAATGGAGCTCCGCGAGCTGGGCGGTACGGGCCTCCGCGTGAGCGCCGTCGGCTTTGGCGCCTCCCCGCTCGGCAACGTTTTCGGGGACGTGCCCCGCGACGTCGCCCGCGCCGCGGTCCGCCGCGCGCTCGACCTCGGCATCAACTTCTTCGACACTTCCCCGTACGAAACTCCTCACTCCCTTTCGTCTCCTCCCCTCCCCTCTCTCCTCCGCCGCCGCCGACTGATGCCGCTGGTCTGACCGCTCACCCGCGCTCAGGTACTATGGCGGCACGATCTCGGAGTCAGTCCTCGGCGATTGCCTCCGCCACGCGGCCGTTCCGCGGGACCGCGTCGTCGTCGCCACCAAGTGCGGCCGCTACAAAGACGAGGGCTTCGACTTCTCCGGCGACCGCGTGACGCGCAGCATAGACGAGAGCCTCGCCCGACTGGAGCTGGACTACGTCGACATTCTCCACGCCCACGACATCGAGTTCACCCATCTGGACCAGGTCCGGCTCCCGCCTACCACCTGTTTGACGAATTGCCAGGCTCCTTTGCAGCGAGCTTACCCGGAATCTAAGCACACTGACACTCATTCTCGTTGTAGATTGTGAATGAGACAATTCCAGCGCTCAGGAAGATTAAGGAGAGTGGGAAGGCACGGTTCATTGGCATCACCGGCTTGCCCCTCAGCATCTACCGTTATGTCCTTGACCGGGTAGCGCCAGGCTCGGTGGACGTGATTCTGTCTTACTGCCACTACGGGATCAATGACACCTCCCTTGTCGATATGCTCCCCTACTTGAAGAGCAAAGGTGTTGGGGTTATCAGTGCTTCGCCCCTCTCCATGGGTCTTTTAACAGACAATGGGCCACCGGAGTGGCACCCTGCACCAGACGAACTTAAGGTATATCCTTAAATTTTTTATGTGCCTGTTGATTGAACAGCAAGCTTGCTAGAGCGTGGCTGTTGCATAATGAACTGTGAAACACACCATTTTTCACTGTACTAAGAGGCATAGTGACAGTGTAAAAACCCCATATTTGGAATCACTTAATAGTATTTCAATCGTACAGCCACACGGCCCACACCATCCCGTCTTGTGGCCTGTAGTTTTCTTAGTTCTGCATTTCTTATCTATTTTCCATAAGGGCATTTTGGAACCCCATGGATGTGTGAGTTCTACTTAGTAAATGAATTGAAAAGGTATAATTCATATTCATTTATTTTTCTATTATTGTATCAAATCACAGGGAGGGAAAATGTTCATAATAAGAGGTGCAACATTAATTTGCAAGGATTACGAAGTAAACATATTTTTTATTTTAGGGTCTGAGGATTTAGGTTTATAGAGCTTATGGTTACAAATGAGAAGAATAAAATAAAACTTAAGGGCTTATGGTGAGGAGATTTTGAGTGGGGCACTTGTTCAAGGAAAAGGTGTAAGGGATAGAGGGAGTGAGTGTCCAAGTCCTTCTCTGTGATCAGAAAGAAAAGAACTTGACCCAAAGGGGGTAAGACAGCCCCGGACATTGCATTAAGAAGAAGACATTCTCAAGTAGGTCGAGAAAACTCTCCGAACCCCTACCCCACCTATACACAGTGGCACTGTGCCCATGTGAGAATGACCACGACCGGTGTCAGACCTTAGACTTAGACCTGTGCTTTGGCATGTGACAGACAAGAGGATTTTTTACCCCATCCTGAAAATTCGCTCCCATGCCTAAGCCACCTAACCAACTCATCTAGAAGCTCTTTCGCCTGGGACCAGAAAAGGGGAGAGCGGGGGGAGTTCTCACTGAAAAAGTGGGCTGGGTCCCTAGGCTTATGTCCTAAGAAAGAAGGAAAGATTTTTTATGGGTTCTCTTTTGAAGTTAATATTGGGCTGGGAACTAAATTTATAAAAACCTCTTGGATCACAGAAGGCAAGGGATGTTGGCGCTAGATCCTAGCACTGACGTGGGCGAGTAGCACCTACTCGACCCCCCCCTCGAGTTCCTCCCTGGACCAAGGAAGAAGACGAGCTGAGCTCTTTTCCCGCACTCACACAGCACACACACGAGCACCGGCGTTGGCCGACTGCCTGGACACAAATTTGATGGCAAGAGCTGCCTTTTCTCCATTGCATTGCTCATATTTATATACAAGTCATGTACCTGCTACAGGGTACAAGGTCGTGGCTGACCTCGGCCCACCTACTCCTAGTACTAAATCAGCCAGGACATGGCCGATGTACCTCTGCCTACTCCTACCATGCTGCTACAACACTAGTGATGGTCTAATGCCATACTGCTACAGTGTGCAGGACATGGGCAGCCTGTGCTGCACCTTGACCGACTGCAGCCAGAGAGAAAAGTATGGGGGCGGCAGATTATGTCTAACAAGGGACACTAGGAAGTTAGGAGCCATTTCAATCATTTTTAGTTTTTTCTTCATTTCTTTTGGTAGTGAAATGTATTATTTTTTGTTTACGGTAATTAGGATTTTAAAATTTAGGGAAAAAATCCAGAAAATAAGTTTCTGTTTGTTTTGGCAAAATCATAGGATGCTGCATAATATGGCCATTGACTTGGACTGTAGTCCTTTTCTGGAGTTTGGCAGATTTATCACCCTCTATTGACAGCCCTCTGCAGCTATTCTTTTCTTACAGTAGTGTTATTATTAAGTTCCATAGCTTCTCTATCCACTTTTAATAATCCTGAACAGGCAACAATGCCACAATTTGTCCATTTGTTGTAAGATGATTAATCAGTTAAGTTGAACTATCTTTCTTGCCTGCTAGTTGGGTAGTCAATCCTTACACAGCTTCTTCCCAGTGCCGACCCATTTCCTTACCAGTTCAGAGATTTCCAAACATGGGGCATTGGGGGCAACCTTGTCACCATCTACAGCTTGTCATATTCCCAGGAGATATCAAAACTGGTAGCTGTGGGTGATGGCAAGCTATCCTTTGACAAACTTCCTTGAACTAGGGTTATGGGACATGATTTTGGGGGATTGATTGCACTACAGATGGGAAAACAGCGAACAGGATGAAAGAGCATATAATTTTCTTATTGCTTGTTTTTGACAATGACAGCAGCAGCAAGGGCATCGAGCTAACCAATCATATCTTGTTCCATACTTGAATAATCTTATGAGTCCAGTCTAATTATCTATATTAGCTATTTTTGGAAGTGATAACACAGAGATAGAGGATCAAACCTGAGCCTTGTATGCAGAGCCAGGGCAGGCTTCTTTATGCACCACCCCCTATGCTGTGTTATGGGCCATGTTGGGACCTCCTGTGATATGTTTCGGACAGCCAAATTGGTCTGCAGTTTGTTCAATTTTTATGTAAGAATCTTCAAGTAATAACAGCCGGAGGGAGTACTTATGTCCCACATGGTTTTCAAGTTGTTGATCACATCCTCAAATCATCAGTTCAATATAGCATATATTGATGTGCAAAGTAGATGCACACCACCGCACCACAGCAATGTAATCTAAAGCTACCTAAACTAAATCATACGTAAGTGTAATTTATTCGGCAGAGTCCATGGGAACTAAATAATTGCCACGAGACCACAATATTTTTTTTTTCTTGAATCCACAGGGGAGTCATGTATCATTGCATTAACTTCATACCACACCCACACACTCAAGCACACACCCACTCAATATTCTTGATGATATCTGTATCTTTACTGAACTCTCAAGCATAAACCATCCCTGTGGAAATTGAGAACTCTGTTTGGCATAGCAAATGTTCATGTCGTCTTCTATATCTTGCTGAAGATTTTTTTTGGTTTGTTTTTGTTTGTTATACATAGTTACATACTGTTCCAATCTATGCTAGAAATTTATTTGACAAGTATAATGTGGCCTGTTTATCAGTCAGCATGCAGGGCTGCAGCAGATCACTGTCGAAAGAAGGGGAAAAGCATTACGAAGCTAGCTATGCAGTATAGCTTGATGAATAATGAAATCTCGACAGTTCTTGTTGGAATGAACTCTTCAGAGCAGGTAAACTTTTTTTTTTTTACTTTTGCCTTATATTCAGCGTATTCATATTATTGCTTGATGAATAAACAATATATTCAAACTCGTGAGCTGCTAGAGCATATTCTGGCTGGTCTAGGAAATGACAAGAAATATTGTTGTCTAAGCTTGCAATTTGAATATCATATGTCTGTCCTTCCACAATCTAAACCAGATGTGAGCTGTGAGCAGATCTCCTGTTGACCCCTAGTATATTTGGCATGAACTGTATCACATGTGGCCTAAAAGATTTTCATATTTCTTTAAATAGAAATAGATTCATTGTTGTCATAGTTTATCACTGTGTTGAGCAGTTCATCCTTCATAAGGTAATATAGAGGATAGCTATTTAGTTGAGGCCTGTAGTTTTCTTTCAAATCTCATCTATAAACTAGTTCCTATTTAGTTAGTTAATACTTAGTACAGGTTTGTAAATTTGAAAAACCAGAAGAGCTAAAGATTGCCAAGACAGTTTTCATATCTTGTACAAACTTCACAAAACGAGGTCAACATTGGGGTGTCAGTCCCATTTCATGGTTGCTGTGTCACCATGTAGAATCATTCAGTTTGCCTGTTGGAACAGAAATTTAGGATGGCAATGTAGTGATTTCTGGTTAAATGTCTTGTGTTTCTGTGATACAAGGTGGAGGAGAATGTGGCTGCTGCACTGGAGTTGTCAACATCAGGCATTGATGAAGAACTTCTGCGTGAAGTTGAAGCAATTCTTAAGCCTGTGAAGAATCTGACATGGCCTAGCGGCATCCAACAAGCCTGATGGCCAAAAGCTGCTAGCCTGATTTGAGAAGCTGGCATGATGGATGTATCACTGCTGTTCGATTCAGTTGATTGTGCACATTAGCATCGTTACTGCTGATTGCAAATTTGCAATCCCGTATGGTTGTTGATGAAAGGGGACGATTAGGACTGTTGGGCTTTTATGGTTGGGTCATGTGGTAATTACGACATGTCGAATAAAGGCAACATAAGCAATAAAAGATCGATGCTGATCACTGAATAAGCCTGTCTAATACATCTGGGGTGGACTAACACTAGTTACTCTGGTTGCGCACCACATTTACAAGGAAACAAGATATTGCTGAATTATGGACCAAACGTGGATTTCTTCTTTCATTTGCCTGTTGTCATGAGTATCAGTGTAAACTTATTCTGTTTCGCTTTTGTCACAATGTTTTGTTAGTTCATACAAAACTCCTGTATAGTAATACAGCAAACGATTGCTAGATATACTAGAATGTATTTTCCTACGACTGATGAAAGTTGGAACACGTTGTCTAAAACTTCAAAACCTCGAAGAGCAAACCAAAGATTGTGAAGATGAGAAGGAAGCGTCAACTGTCAGGAGTTGGAAGAAGTGTGTGTGACCTAGGAGTCCATTGCTCGGCCATGATCATCGGCACTGACATGCCGCCTGAGTACAATTTCTACAACAAATTCCCCGTTCACATCAAGAACGAAACTCGTAAGCACATGCACAACACAAGGAGTGGAAAAACCGGTGATGCACTGATGCTGCCGTTAGTTATTACCATCGGCGCGGCTCATCAAGAAGATGTCCCCAAGGTTGTTGGTGGGCACGCAGACGCACGTAGGTCCTAGTCGACGCCACTGTCCACGTGATGAAGCCCAACGCGTACTCACCGATCCTGACGTGCTGAACATGGTTTTAAATAGCGGTCTATTGAAAATCGCGGCAACCCATTTTCCCAAGTAGGTATGAAGGCGCCAGCGGCAATCTTGGGGTCCGAGCGTTCGGACCCCAGTCGCCGTCCGAGCGGCTTTCCCACGCGCCGTTCTCGCGTACGCCGTTCTCGCGTGTGCCTCGGTCTATTCAGGCGAAACATTGGTTTTCAACTAACGGAACATCGTTGATAACATTATAGAACATTGAAGAAGTAACTATTGTATTTGTCCATTGTATTTGTCCTTTCATAGAAAAAAATTATCTATTGTATTTGTCTATTGTCTTTTCTTAAAAAAGAATTGTTCATTGTATTGTTATTGTATTTGTTAGAATTGTTATTGTATTTTACTGATTTTCTAGGTCATCGACTCATGTTTCACACAACATCAACCGATGTCCCAAATCACATCGATCGATGTTTCAGAACACATCGACCGATGTTATGTCGTTTTCTTCGTGTTCCCGAACACATCGACCGATGTTCTGTCGTTTTCTTCGCGTTCCAGAACACATCGACCGATGTTCTGTCGTTTTCTTTGCGTCCCATAACACATCGGCCGATGTTCTGTCGTTTTCTTCCGTGTTCCAGAACACATGGACCGATGTTCCACCTCTTTGTACGTAGCTGCTGCACGCACAGCGCGCGGGAAAGTCGGACGGGCGGGAAGCTCGCTCGGACTACGTCTCGGGTCCGAGCAATCGGACCTCAAGACACCCCCCTACGCCAGATAGTGTTTTTATAAAAATAACATAAAAAACACCCAGAATTGATGCAAAAATCATGGAAAATATGAACTTCAATGAACACAAATATATTGCTAAGGTTACAGAAATGTATGTAACATTACCAATATGACATTACTAGTGATTTGCGCGTGCCCATGCGTGCATGATAATTTTTTGCAATATATTTACAATTCTATCTGATAAAAGGAATAATCTTAATATAGACATGACAACAAATAGATACGAGTCAAAGTCATAATATTTGATGACAACGCATTACATTGACAAATCAGTTAATGAAGATCATATGCCAATCGGTTCGCAGAATTTCATATGTTATCAAGCTCATACATTACATGGATAAACATGTCCTTTACAACGATTACTGTTTGGCAAGTCGATATCCTAGCAAGTACAGATTGTACATTATATAGAGGACGTTCCTTGATTAGCAATATGTGGAATGCGATTGTCCAATAGGAAAAGCCCATGTGAAAAGTACCTGCTGGAATGTGCTGAATGTGTCGAGGATTGAACCACAATGCAAACAGTCTTTTCTCTCAAGATGCGCCACTGCTACATTTTCATACTGCTCGGTGCAAGGGCAGTAATCTCTTTGCTCATCCTGTCAACAATGCGAAGGAACATTGTTGCACCACCACTGAGAACAATGTTGCCATAGAGATCCTCCTGATTTTATTAGGCATTTTTGTTATTAGACCAGCTGACATAGAGGCCATCAGACCACACCCATATGAGCTTTATGCCAATTCAGGACCAACACAAGTTCTATTCTATCTCTGCCATCAAACAAAAACACTAATGCATTCAAGAACTATTTTTATCAAGTTACTTATTCTCAAATTCTCATACCCAAGCAATAATATGCAGCAAGAGGAAAGGAAATACCTCACTGCAGTTTGACGCTGCATGCAACAAGAAAAGGTAGTATTATTGCTATGGGAATATGAACCTGTGCAATATTTATGAAAATATTATGAACCTGTGCAATATTAGCTGGAATCCCTGTATATTTTTAGGAAGACTGGAACTGTCCAATGAAACCTGAAACCCTCCTCGTTTGGTAAATCTATTCATTTAATCAAAAGAAATACCAAGTCATTCTCATGCCTAAAACCATAAGATTCTTAACTGAACTAAATTTGCAGTGTGCATATATCCTGTAATTGATGGACGCTTCTTGTGGCAACGACATTCAGATGAACCAAACTGGACTTGCAATCAGTTTCAAAGTTTGGCCATACATGCTGAACAGAGAACCATACTAATGAACTGACATTCAGAATAGGAAAAGGTGAAAATATATAACATTCATAAGAGCAACTTTCAGTCTATGTGGACAGGAACCGGATAGAGGATCTTTCATCCATCACTCATAAGAGGAATCAAAGGTTCAGTAGAAAACAAAGGGAGAAAAAGGGATGGGTGTCAAAGGATAGCTAATAGATTTATAGCAAAACAACACTAATGGACATCCAGAACATTCACAGGATTACTGAGTTAAGTAGGAACTCATGTTTTGTTACCTCATGAATCTTCTATCAGTTCTATTCACTTTCCAACAACAGCTCTACATGCTGATGATGAAGGTTAATATCCTGAAAAAAATGCATAGGTGAACGCTATAGCTTGTAGAATCCACACAAAGCTGTTTTATTGTTCATGAACTTGCACATCCTTTACTCATCTGTTTCTTCATCTAGAAAAAAAAGAAGTCGGTGCTTAACCTTGCACCCATTGCACATCCTTTACTCATCTGTTTCTTCATCTAGAAAAAAAAAAGAAGTCGGTGCTTAACCTTTCACCCAGCTGCTCATGCAACTTGTGGCAAATCTAATGAAACACTTGACTGACCATAGGCATATTATAGGGGACGCAAGCAGCTAATTCAAGTTTGACCGCTATGAAGAACCTTGCATTGCTGTTGGATCATGAATAATATTGCACTTAGAAACATCTTACTAACCTAGGCTGGCCTTCCGTGGTGCGGACGACGTGTGTTGCAGCTGTAGGGTCGCTCCTGTCACAGTTAGAGGGCTATGAAGCACACCTTGTACCTATCATCAGTTTTCATCCAAAGCTCAGCTGTGTCCTGTCCTGTAGCAAGACTGGAGAAAAAATGAAACAATGGACGAAGCACCTACAGCAAACATGTGACAAACTACAGCACCTGGCTGTTTTAAAAAAAGGAAGGCTCCAAAAGAGCTCTGAACATGTGTTTATACATCACTACAACAACAAAGAAGAGTCGACGGATCTTAACTTCTGAACAGTGAAAAACAATGCTATATCAAAAAGAACATGAGATCAGCTCATCAAATGCGTACCAACTTGACATACCATCTAAAGTTACCGCCATCCCAGACCTGGTGAACCATTTGCAAGCTGCAGATAATAGTTCATACTGCTATGTGTTACATTTATGCACCTGAATTCATACTACTCTGTGTATGTTACATGTATGTACCTGAATTCCATCAAAGTTGCTTCCAAGAATGTCAGGCCCTAATTCAACAAAGAGAGGCTGCATGAAAAGCTCCATGACACAGTTAGAGGAAAAAAACAGAAAGCCTACACAACTACAGAACTTACAATGAAGTTTGTTCTAATTATGGTTGAGCTAGCAGCATTTACCTTAGTCAGTTATGTTAGCCTAGGCTATCTTCTTCCCACTGCTTATTTTCATCGAGTACAACTTGTCTGGCTTTTTAGAATTACAGCAGCAACTAATAACACAGATGTGTGTACTTCTTTTTTCTTGTAGACAAATAGGAGGCCTGTATCCTGCCAGGAATTATCATAGCAGCAACTACTACATGCCTATTAGAATTCACTCAGAGGCCAGCGTTATTCCCCTGCTGCCTGATAATGTGACAGTGGAAAATTTTCTTCTTAGCCCTACTTGGCATGCTGCCTGATAACGTGACAGTCAAATTCAGAATGTAAATAAGCAAGCGAATTCAGTTTCAAAACCAATCTGCTTTTCTCCACAAATCAACAAAAATGAAAATTAACAAAGCAAAGAAGTGGGACCATTAACAAAGCAAAGAAGTGCTTTTCTCCCATCTTAACCTTGAAAAAAAACACTTGCTATCACAATTCCAAATCACAAAAGAACACCATTCCATTTCATGTCAACTTATCAAGGGTTTTGGAGACACAAAACACCTTATTCTCGAATGTGTGAATCACTTATCTCTAGACCTGAACAGTTAAATCCAACAAAGGATCAGTCTCAGATTTGTTATCATATCAATACCTTGAACAGTTAAATTGACAAACAACGTTAGAAAGAGACTCACCGCTTGATATGTTGTATCGCTGTTGCCTTAGCAACCAGAATTGGAGGCAGACTCCATGAGCGTTTTCACTGTTAAAACCCAATGAATTAAGCTTTTGAAGTGATGCATGGATCTCGTCAGCAGCAGAACCTACATAAAGCAAGGAGCATACAATTTTAATTCTACAGGAATGGAAGATTAATTCAGAGAAAAATTAATATTAGAGAGAACATCCAACCAAATGTTACCCATCACCTTAGACAGTCCATCCGCTGCAAAAAAGAAACAAATGCCACTTATGGTGTTATTCAAAAATCTTACTGATAACACCATACAACCTAGGACTGGCAGATTGGTTAGCATTTTCAACAAGAAATCACTGAGCCATAGGATTTAACACGGAGGGGCCGCCGCGCCGCAATGCGGGCTCACCTTGGCGCCGTGCCGTGACGCCACCACGCTGAGGGATGGCGCCGAAGCCACGGCCCCCGCCACCGTGCCGTAACCCTAACCCTAACCCTAGGGCACGTGGTGAACGCAACCTGCGAGGATCTACGTGGTGAGAAGACGTGGAGACGGAGAGAGAAGGGAGGGAGTCACCTGCGCCGCCGCCGCCGCTGCGCCGCCTGGCTGCGCCGGCCGGCCACGCCCACGCCTGAAAGCGCCGGCTGGCCACGCCGGCGCCTGGCCGCGCTGGCTCCGTCCCGCCGCGCCGCTTGGCCGCGCCAGCCGGCCGCCGCGTTGGCCGTGCCGTCGCACCCGATCCGGGCTGCGCCGCCGCGACCGCGCCTGGCCGTGCCTGTGTCACACCCCAAAATTTCTATTTTGGGATGTGAACCGAAAACACTAAATAAACTAAAGGATTTATGAATTTCTTTAAAATTAACTAAGATTTTATTCTTTTGTTATCATTATAAAATGATGAAAAGTGTGGCTTTATAAAACTTTTATGAAGATAATAAAGATGGGTTTGTGCTTGGTGCCTTGTTTTGTTTTGTTGGTGTTGAAAAAGAATTTCTAAAACCCAAACAAGACATGGCTAGGTTCTTTTCATGTTTAAAAGTAAAGCTTCAAAAATCCAAGTTTGCCTCAAGAAGGTTTTGTAAAACGTTTTCAGAAAAAATCTTTCCTCTTGCATAGATATATATAGAGAGAAAGAGCTTTTCCTTTCCCTCTATAGTGTTGGCTATCGCTCTAGTTAGACACCATCCCCTATCTAGCTCTAGTGGGCTCAGGTCAGTCTCTGGTCATCCCTGGCTTGCCCTAGACTGCTCTGGCCACGCCTGGCCTCAACTAGCCAGCTTTGGCCAGTCTTGGCCAACCCTAGCCGGCCATGGTCACCCCGGCCAGGATAGCAGTAGCCGCAGCCGGCCACCAGTGGCCAAACTTGTGACTATGATCTTGTGACTTAATTAATGTTTAAGAAATAAATGATAAAAATGACAATTTAGCAACTTGAGGATTTATCTGTAACAGAACCTCTGAGATTTACAGTACAGCTGTGAGGGCTATATGGCTCTGGCTTTAGCTCAGTATGAGGACCTTTTCTAGCTTGTTAGAGGTTGCCGAGTTGGGTACAGGATAGCCTTTGTCCTTATGAGTATAGCCGGGAAGGAATGTGCCATATTGGAAGGGGTTTCTACATCTGATGATCTGGTAGCCCTAGTATGCTAGACGAACCTTTGAAAGGCTTCATAGTGTACCTGCCGGTCCTCCTTGGTAGTGGGCCAAGAGGTTGGCCACCTCGGGCAAAAGGGTAAATCATAACTCACAGTGAAAGTGTACTCCTCTGCGCAGAGTTTAATAAACTGGTATACTAGCCTTTCTCAAGGACACGAGCGGCCTTGGAATCTTTATATTAAGATGATAATTTTTATTTGCTAACATGTTCATGGTTTACCGTTTTATGCTTTATATTATTTATGTTACATTGATCATGAGTTGATGGGTACTGCCCTATTGCTATACTTGTTGAGTTCGACATGGACTCACTCTTGCTATTTCCCCCACACCTCAGGAGAAGTTTAGGCTTGTGATCAACCAGTCAGTTGGATCCAATGGAGTGAAGTCTACACCCGAAGTTTGAAGTTGTCTTTCCACTGATTGTTCATTAGGTGATCTTTTATATATTGTGTACGTTATATTTAAAGTATTATAATTGATACTATTTGTAGCTATATGTGAGATTTGTCCTTTAAGACTCACATATAGTGTATATCTGATTTTTTCCTTAGAACCGGGTGTGACAAATTGGTATCTGCTCAATGCTAATTGTAGGATGCAAGCCTGATTAGCACTAGTCGATTTGCAAAACTTATTTTGCTATAAAGCTATTTTTTCACCTCCTTGGCTCATTGAATTGACTATTTCTCAACCTTATCGTGTTATCACCTCCTTGAATAGCTTTCTTTGAGCTATTAATTTCTTATCCCCTTGAACTTTTAATTTTGTTGGTTTACTAAAAGCTTTCTAACGTTATCTTATTCAAAAATTTTCGATGGCCTTTGATAACCTCTATCCTGCCCTTTTAGGATGACCACCATTGTTGGAGAAGCACGTGTAGCATCGATGTTGTGATGTGTGCTTATGATGCATGTAGTAATGATTATGTGTCATCTCTGTTCCCATGTTCCAAAGTAGACTCTAAAAGAGAAGTGTTGGAAAGTGTAGCTTTATCCTTGTTAAGTGGGGTAGAGTCCTCTCTTATCCTACCTATCCCCTACTATTGATCCCGCTTCTCATTAAATCTTTATCTGCCATGATATCATGCTTCATATGCATATTCCCTTGCTCGTTCTACCTTTGCCCAACATTAGATGATGAATCCAAGTGGTGATGCAAGTGGAAGAGATGATATCGATGAACAGAATCAGCAAACAACTTCGGCAACTCCAATGGGCAGTGAACAAATGATTGCTTGGCAGACACAGATCCTTGAGATGATAGCTGTTCAGATTACCAAGCTCCAAAACCTATTAACTATGAAAGCCTTACTTCTCCAAGGTGACATGGAAGGAGCTCTCATCAAGTGTCAAGAAGATCCAGCCATGCTACCCTCATCCTCGACCAACAAGTTAAAGTCAATCACCATGTCGGATCGTAAGTCAGGCGGAGTGGAAACACAGAAGGATTCTCAGCTCAATTCAGGAAGGTACCCAATCGGATTGGAGGAAGGATCAAAGAAATGACAAGCAGAAGAAGTCAGGAAGAATTTGCAATCCAATGAAGGCAACCACGATGAAGCACTTAGAATCCTAGAGCAGTGTTAGTGCCATAGACACTATGAATTACCCTCCCTTCAGAAGCAAGCAAGTGAGGAAAAGATGAAGACCATGAGCGAGAGTAGAGATATCTCAACGCCGAAGCGATTCCAGAATCCAGAGTGGAAGCTTAGGTGAATTTGAGGCAGTCAGAAGAAATCTAAAGCACTCAAGGTCATGTGAGGAGACAGCTATGTTCTTAGGTTTAGCATACATGTTTGTGGATCAAGAGGATGCTCATTTACATATTTTGGATGTAAGCGGTGCTTTTGTTAAAGTGGGGTAGTATTCGCTACTATCACCAACCGTCGCGACTCAAGTTTCAAGGCATGAAAAGTTAAAGGATTGAGCCTTATCTTACTTGACCATTTTTGACCTCATCAACCTTCGACCCTTACCGTTCGAAGTATAGATTAGGAGTCGATGAAGTGCAAAGTCTTGAAGAATCAATCTTTACCCCCTTGGGTGATCTTTTCTAATTCCTTATCCTATCTATCACACAAAAGTGGATCAAGGAATTGCGAGCACCACGAGGTCTATCTGTATTGTCTATATCGTCTTTTGAATATAGCTCTTGCACCCCTTAATGCATGAAGAAAGAGCTAGTCAATTCCTCTTGTTCATCATGCTCTGTCCTCAATCTTTGGTCTTCTTGCAAATAACCTTGAAGATAACCACTACTCATGGAACAATCGAGGATGACAACACAGTCGTGAACATAAAGACCAACGAACCTCAACCATCCTTTTCAGCAAACCTCATGATCATCTTTTTGTCTTGCATGTGTTTAATCATGCATGGTCTATATCTGTGTCGTGGGAGATATCAATTGGTAGTAAACTTAGTAATGACGTCTTGATTGATAACTGAAGGTGTCACGTTGAACCGAGAACCTCCAGTGGACGAACACACATGGTTGTGCTCGGTAAGCGTTGATAACGTGATTGTTAATCATGATCCATTATATAAGCTACTCAGATGTGCTATCTCAATATGAACTTTTCTCTGGTCATCTTGTTACATCAATTCGAGGAATCAATACTTGTCTTTTGGATCTATCCCGTGTTAATCCCTAGGCTTATGTCCTATAATTTTTGGAGGGTAGGCACATGAAGAACAACCCTTGTTTTTCATGTGACCGTTGTTTCTCTTCTATGGTCGAACCATGTCAATCTACAAATTCTTCCATGGTATGTCACCACAGGTCCCAAGGATCTTGATCTTTTGGTCGACCCATGTTGACATTCAAGACTTTTCTTTGCACTCCATAAACCTTAGTTCAAGGAAGTGCAAATCCTTAAAGGATTGATGTTTGTCCTCTCTCTGCCCTCATAGAAGAGCTAAAAAGAGAAATCAGACATCATTCAAATGGTATCCTATCATCTTGTCTCCATATCTTGGTATATAGATAATCCTTTATTTGTTTATCCGATCTGGTGTTAGATCCCGAGGCAATTTGGAGGATCAATCTTTGATTTGCTCCTCAACCTTTGAGTAATCCTTAGAAGATCTATATCATGTCTCCTCAAAGTTTTTGAAACCACCAGATTGTTTGTGTAGTCTCTATCCCTAGCCTCTTCGAATCTCGGGACGAGATTGATGTTAAATGGGGTAGAATTATCACACCCCAAAATTTCTATTTTGGGATGTGAACTGAAAACACTAAATAAACTAAAAGATTTATGAATTTCTTTAAAATTAGCTAAGATTTTATTCTTTTGTTATCATTATAAAATGGTGAAAAGTGTGGCTTTATAAAACTTTTATGAAGATAATAAAGATGGGTTTGTGCTGGGTGCCTTGTTTTGTTTTGCTAGTGTTGAAAAAGAATTTCTAAAACCCGAACAAGACACAGCTAGGTTCTTTTCATGTTTAAAAATAAAGCTTCGAAAACCCAATTTTGCCTCAAGAAGGTTTTATAAAATATTTTCAGAAAAAACCTTTCCTCTTGCATAGATATATATATAGAGAGAGCTTTTCCTTTCCCTCTATAGTGCTGGCTATCGCTCTAGTTAGACACCATCCCCTATCTAGCTCTAGTGGGCTCAGGTCAGTCTCTGGTCATCCCTGGCTTGCCCTAACCTGCTCTGGCCACTCCTGGCCTCAACTAGCCAGGTTTGGCCAGTCCTGGCCAGCCCTAGCCGGCCATGGCCACCTCGGCCAGGCTAGCAGTAGCCGCAGCCGGCCACCAGTGGCCAAACTTGGCCATTCGCAGCATAGTAAGGTCAGCAGCAGTCCGGCCTAGCAACCCTTTGCCATCCTCAAGGCATCCTAGCTTGCTTCACTTAGCTCCTACCTCGCTTAGGCCACTCCTGGCTCACCTAGCTTCATCTGCCAGCAACAGCCACCGGTGGCCACTCTCAGCCGGCCACGGCCAACTTCGGCCGGCCACAGCCAGCATTAGCTTGGACACAGTGGCCACAAGCCAGCCTAGGCCGCGACCCAGCCCAGTAGCTAGCCGTAGCAGGCCATAGCCGGCCGCAACCGGCCGTAGCAGGCCGCCACCGGCCGTAGCAGGCCGCAGCCGGCCGCCGCCGCCGTCCAGCAGGCCAGGGCCGAGGCCCCTTGCCTCCGGCGCTGGTGCAGCAGCACCATGGCTGCCATGGCCACGATCTCCAATAGCCAGAGGTGGAAGATGATGGTAATTACAAGTCTGCCACCCAGCAGTTATTTACAGATTTGCCATCGATCGTATTATCTCCGCCGTTTCACCATCTTAACTCCGATTCGGATGATTCAAGTTGCGTTAGTTTTGTATCATCGTGTTCTACGTAGTAGAGTTAATTTTTATCATGTCTCAAGATTTTCTATATTTAGCTAAATATTAAATTGTTTAATATGCTTGTAATTAGTTAGGTTTATAGTTACAAAACAATATCCGTTTTATATCTTCATAATTATAAATGACATGTTAATTCTATTAATATTACCCTATGTGTTTCTAAGTATGTTTTGGTTAGATTAAACATGCTACATGTAATAGACCATAGATGCTCTCGTATGTTTATGTCGTTTGCAAAGCAAAGTTTAAATGTCTTAATAATGTGAGATATGTTTATAAATAAAACATAATTAGTTTAATTTGGTTTTTAAAATAAATTATGATTTTATGTTCTATGAGTTAATAACTTGTTCATGTTTTTCTTTAAATAAAGTAAATAAAGCTTAAAGTTGTTTCTTTTATAGTGTAAAGCCTTTCGGTAGGCGTTTCTTGTGATCGTAGCTATAGCTCTCTTTTAGCACGTTGTTTTACCTTGTGTGGTGTACTGCTCTTAGTTGCTTTTCCTTGTTGCTTGCATGTTCCCTGTGTATGGTGCTTGTTACGAGTAGAAGAATAACCGTTGTGAGCATTGGAGATCAGAAGCTACAGAATGGAAGATAAAGGACGATGTTTCTCTAAGCACTTTGCTTTGGGTGTAAAGCAAGTCTTAAGGCAAGTATAGCTCTTGGGTTTTATTTATGTGACTATGATCTTGTGACTTAATTAATGTTTAAGCAATAAACGATAAAAATGATAATTTAGCAACTTGAGGATTTATCTGTAACAGAACCTCCGGGATTTACAGTACAGCTGCGAGGGCTATATGGCTCTGGCTTTAGCTTAGTATGAGGACTTTTTCTAGCTTGTTAGAGGTTGTTGAGTTGGGTATAGGACAGCCTCTATCCTTATAAGTATAGCCTGGAAGGAATGTGCCATATTGGAAGGGGGTTCCTACATCTGATGATCTGGTAGCCCTAGTAAGCTAGATGAACCTTTGAAAGGCTTCATAGTGTACCTGCTGGCCCTCCTTGGTAGTGGACTATGAGGTTGGCTGCCTCGGGCAAAAGGGTAAATCACGACTCACAGTGAAAGTGTACTCCTCTGCACAGAGTTTAATAAACTGGTATACTAGCCTTCCTCAAGGACACGAGCGGCCTTGGAATCTTTATATTAAGATGATAATTTTTATTTGCTAACATGTTCATGGTTTACCGTTTTATGCTTTATATTATTTATGTTACATTGATCATGAGTTGATGGGTACTGCCCTATTGCTATACTTGTTGAGTTCGGCATGGACTCACTCTTGCTATTTCCCCCACACCTCAGGAGAAGTTTTAGGCTTGTGATCAACCAGTCAGTTGGATCCAGCGGAGTAAAGTCTACACCCGGAGTTTGAAGTCGTCTTTCCGCTGATTGTTTATTAGGTGATCTTTTATATATTGTGTACATTATATTTAAAGTATTAGAATTTATACTATTTGTAGCTATATGTGAGATTTGTCCTTTAAGACTCACATATAGTGTATATCCGATTTTGTCATTAGAACCGTGTGTGACAGCCTGGCCGCGCCGGCTAGTTGCGCCTGCGCTGCCGCGCCGCCCGCGCCCGCGGTTGGGCCCGCCCGTCGCGCTCGTGCCGGGCAGCGCAGCCGCGTCTGGCCTGGCCGCGCCGCCACGCCCGCCCCCGCGCCC
>CM041647.1:19665177-19737111 GCA_023333625.1 Bothriochloa decipiens | reverse complement strand
CGCGTAGGCCGGCGGCCACCGCGTCGCTTGAGCCCGCGGGCCGCGCCGCCGCGCCCGCTCCCGCGGCTGGGCCCGCGCCGCGCCGGTGTCGGGCCACGCCCGCGGCTGGCCACAAGCCGCGTCAGCTCCGCCCCTCCGTGGCTGCCACCGCAGGATTGAGGGAGGAAGAGAGAGAGGTCGGGAGGAGGTGTGGGTGCAAGAGAGAAATTAGGGTTAGACCGCTATATATATGATAACAGAGGAGGCACCAGCATCGTCCGATCGAGGATTCAATGGCCAAAATCTTTTTGAGCGACGTGGCCACCCTCTGGTGGCTTCCTTGCCACAGCAAATGTTCTCTTTAAATTACATGAAAATGATAGTCCAGTGTTTAATTATCCAAAATACCAAATTAATAGAAAAAGATAAGTTAGAAAATAATTAATTTACAAATTAATAGTATATGGGATAGGCAGAGAAGATATTTTACTAATTACGATAGACGAAGCTACATTTATTATATTTTCTAAGTATGAATATATTATCATAGAACTACAAAATTTTCTATGCAAAAAAAAATCCAACCCTTCAAACTATAAGATGGTTCTAAAACTATCATATCATTAAAAAATCATCCCAAAATGGTTGGAGACACCCTGTTATTTTCTCACATAGATCCATTTTTAATTTCAAATGTTTTCATATTTCTTACATCCTTACTCATTGTTGCTCTCCTTCCATTCTCTAGAATCTTGTTAACATTCAAATTGGGTTTAAAATTTTTTAAATTGGCTCATGCTAGTTTTGGTCCAATCTATAAAAAACTCTATGAAATGACATAAAAATAGTATCGTGTTAGACACCATCTATTGTTCCACACATCTATTGTTCCACATAAAATGTGGGTTATATGGCCGATTTGGGTGTCCAACATCCATTCGACAAAAAATAATTTAATACCTCTCCTTTACCCTACTTTTCTATGCTCATGTTGTTATTCATCTGTTATCCGATGATCAACAATGGTGCCCTAGGCTTGCTAGCTGGAAGAGTACCTTGCATGTAAAAGCCCTAATTTTGGTTCTAGTAATTGAATGAAAACTAGTTTCCTAATGCTTTCAATTACTAGGCTTCCAAATAGGACCTAATAGTCATTGTCACCATTCAGAAGACTATGAATACTCATTTCCTTGATAGTCAAAAGGCAAGTGAAGGCCCAACAAAAGCGTGAAGCTACAATTAGTGTCTCTTCTTGCTCCCGTGACTCTTCACTTGGTGATCCCATAGTATTCATATCCAACATTTGCAACCGCGCTAGCTAACATACACCTATTGTGTTTTCTCGGGTTTTGTGACAAAGTCACTAAAAAAGATGATGCATGATATTTAGTTAGTTAATTAGAGGTCTCTAAATTCTAAAAGAAGGTTTCTCAAAATTTTCTCAAAGATGAAGCTGACCAAGATGATCATTACTACTGATGCATCTTGGGTCAGCTTCCTAGTCCTCGGTGGATTAGCAAAGGGCATCAGTCTTCAACCGACTATCATGCCTCCCTAATTGGTGGGTTAGGGGGTGTGGGTATTCTCGCTAGAAGATGCAGAGGACTAAAAGCCACATGAGTCCCTTTCTTATAGCACAACATTAGTTGGGACAGGGCCAATGGTGAAACGGTCATGCACCTTCAATCATGGGGCATTATTAGGAGTGGGGGGCCCATGGCCTTTAGGACTTAGTGAAGACTAAGCCAAGATCAACTCCGACATTTCCCCCTTGATCGAATGCCATAACACATAGGTCCACTCTTAAATTAACATCAACAGTATATTATCAGTAGAAAAGCATATACAGATAATGTGTTGTTACAACGGTCTATAAAGGTCACTTTAACCTCAGTGTCTACAATATACATCAATATATCGCGATAGCATAATCTATTTCATAATGGGAGATGGCATATGCCATCAATCCAAGAAACAACATTATTTCTATAACCAAAATTTCCTAATGGTTCCATTTGACATAAAAAATAATCAATAATGCTAGAGATAAGGTGACTCCACAAATTAGCAATTTGAGTATAAATGTCACATGACTATAAACAAAGTTGGTCAGTAAAAAAAATGAGATATCAATCATAATCTCAAAGCACACAAGTCAATGTCCACTAATCAGAGGTGAACTTGTCATGATCACATGAATCATTACATAAATGCAGAAGCATTACCTAAGTGTGATATAATTAAGAGGAGACAATAAATGCTAAAAGGACTTAAAAGAAAAGGTAATGCTTACATGATCATCATGTTACCTTATCTTAAATGCACATAAAATAGTTAGGGCTCAATTAAGAAATATATGTAAGCTAGCCTTGAAAATAATTCATTAATGAGCAACAAATTTCCATGATCCATAGTTATAATCAATGTCAGTCACAATACAACCATGAATCATAATTATCTTAGTACCCAAAATAAACAAGCCAAGGGGAGTTGGTGCAAGGTGCATTGGACAAGTAGTTCACCCGATGATAGAGGTTGTGCTTAGACCTGTGAATGAAGGTACGAAGACATGCCAGGATCATCTATGACTACATCAACTTCTTTGCCTACCTTAACTGCGTTGCGAGGAGCAAGCGCCAGGAGCCTGAGCAAAGGGATCCACTGAAGACTAGCTGAAGACAAGTCGTAGACTATCGAGAGACAAAGCAGTTCTGGTGCTATCCATGTGTAAACAAAAAGTGTGTACCAGATCTGAGCTGCAATTGGGACTACTCTTTGTTGTATTTGACTATTGAGTTTTGTACCTCCGTTCAAAACCAATTAGCTGAGGGGCTACTGCTAGGGTGTGTTATGTGTTGGTGAAACCCAATGTTGTATTTCGAGGAAAATTGTATAGTTTGAGAGTTCGCCGTATGGTGTTTAGGCCTATTTGTAGCCATTAGTTGAATTTTTGTAAATTACTAGTCTTGTTGTGGGTAATGATCTCCCACCTTCCCTATAAAAGATGCAGAGGGGGAGGGAGGGATGAGGTTTATCACTCAACTCTTTCTTCTTCTTCTTTATTCCATCTTTCACCATCCATCATCTCTATTCGGTATTTTACTAGTCGCCACTTCCAATTTTATTGGCTAAACCCTCACTTTCAAAAAAAATTGTATTTGTGTAGTCAAATGCTAGCTCCTGAATGTTGAAAACTTCTAATGAAGGATTTGAATCCTCAAGAGATGATATTCAGAAAAGCATTTCAAAATATAACTTTCTGCAGACAAGATGAAATTTTCAAATAATGTTCGCAATTTTGTATACACATATGTGAACTGTTCTTGCAATTGCAATTAGGGGGGTTCTTTGCCAAATATAGAAGTATAGATATGCTAGACTAACTAATATGCAAATAAACTTCCCCATTCTCAAATATGATACAAATGATAATAAAGCACATACTGTTGATGGTAGTTAACTATCATTTTTAACCGTCAACTTTACTATGAAAATGCTGTAGAAAAGAATCACCATCATAGACTAGGGGTCTTACTGATAGAATTCTATGAGTTTTGGTGAATATCTATTTCTACAGGGACTTATCAGGAAATAAGCAATTTAGGCCCACATGTCAGGATTACATAGAGAGAAAGATCCACACATGAAAACGAAGAATCTAGAAGACTCGGGAAGGCACCCCCTGGAAGGTGCAGCCCACCTATTAGCATGACAGGGTGCCCGCCCTAGCCAGCAAGGCAGCCCACCCGGGCCTCTTCACCAATCAGAGTCAATCAAGCGCAGATCGCCCCTTCACCGCCATTAAAGATCAATATTAAGCGTTGATTAAAGTCGGTTTGATTCGAGGGCTGTGGTGCATCCTAGGGGGCTATATAAGCAAGGCCCCTGGCCCTGGATCAGAGCAATTCAAAAACCCTAATTCATTATTTCCAGAGAGAATTAGCTAGAGAGGGGTCCCTTGAATGGATCTCTTCTCTTTAGAGCCTAACATCCAAGAGAGATTAGCTTTTCAGTCTCTATGTGAGATTAGAGTTATTCTTCTAGATTGAGATAGATAGAGTGGTGGAAGAGATTGGAGGAAGCCTAGCCTGTCGATGTCTCCTCTCCAGCTTGTACCTGCGGGATCAAGTGTCCCTAACCCGGAGCGTGCTTCTAAGATTCTTCGGTGATTCAACTTCTAAATACTAGTAAGTTCTTGTTATTATTGTTCTTTAGTTTATGAGTTTTCTTTATTCTCTTTACGTAGAGGGTAGAATAGAACATCCATAGTGTAAGCGTTGTGCTTAGACTTGGGTACTCGTGATATCCCCTGTCTAGCCGGATCGGTGGTAGTAGAGTGGGAAGTGACAGTCCCATTGTTACCTTTGGAGCCACCTCCCGTTAGAAGGACTGGTATGATTAAAAGCCTGAGGTTAAGCATCCTCTGTGGTGTCTCTTTTCCTTTGGTACGTCTCCAATAGAGCAATAGTCACATAGCTTGCCACAGGTTAGAACCAGGGTGCCATAAGTAGTCTTCTCTATATCCCTTATATCACGTTACCTTGCTTGCAGCTCAGGGGTAGTAGCATAGATTTGGTTAGTCATCGCATGTTTTCTCCTTGCGGATAAACAAATATGATACTCTGGAATTATCTCCCGGGTGAAGTGCTCACCGATATTTGTGTGCTTGTGGATTACTTCTCTTATCTTTCGTGTGCGTAACAAATATCAACAAGCATTTTTGGCGCCGTTGCCGAGGAGAAAGACGGTCTGCTGAGTTAACCTTAAATCTTGCTCTACCTTGTACCTATACTTTTACCTTTTTACCCTTTTTATTCCTTTATCTCATCTTTCCTGCATCTTACTTTTTCCATCCTTATGGATGACATAAATTCCATTCCTATTTTCAAAATTTCTACACCCTCGGAGACCTGCCTTGTGCTATGGGAATCATCACAACCTATCCAAACTCCTAACTATAGGTTGAGTTAGCAGTTGATTGCAATGTTCCAAAGCCTATCCTTTTCAGGAGAGGACGATGAAAATCCTTACCTTCATGTTAGAGACTTTGAGCAAACATGTGATTGTCTTTGAATAGAGGGCATATCTAATCAAACTTTATGTTGGAAGCTCTTTCCTTTTTATTTAAAGGGAAAAGCTAGACAATGGTATTAGTAAAGCTCTAGGTAAGCAAAAAGGAGATTGGGGTCTTTACGTTCCAACTTTTGCCTAGATTTCTATCCTATCTCTCAAATCATCGACCTTAGAGTCAAGGTTCTGACCTTCAAACAAGAAGACAATGAATCTTTGGCCTTATCCATGGAGTCGTTTTACCAACCTCTTAGATTCTGGCCCGGACCTTAGTTTATCAGACCCTGTCCTTCTTCAACATTTTTACAAAGGTCTTATTAGAGAAAGTAGAAAGTTGCTCGATACAACTTCTAGAGGATTGTTTTTGCATGTCTCCACTGAGAATGCAAGGTTGACTTTAGATAAAATCTTATCCTCTGAATATGATAACCTCCTAGAAGTAGAATCTCAAGTGGCTGAAGCTAATGCTTGCCAATTACACCATCCATTTCAGCCATTCCAAGTTCTGAGCTGCAAGAAGAAGAAGAAGAGACTTCTTTTTCTGATTTTATGCTTGACATTGAACCTGATCTTTTGCTGATTTTGGAAATGTTTTGAATTATTATTCTATAAAGAGACCATAGAATCCTTTTCAAAAACCTTCAATTCTTTCTGATGATTTTTCTTATAGAAACACTTCAGGAGAGTTAGTGTCGATCATGAGCAATGAATGGTTGGAAGAATCAGAGCTTTCCTCTAATGTGATCCGATTGGATTCACCTTCTCTTCCAATGCGTTGCCAAATTGATTCAGACTACTTTGATGCTCTCTATAATCCAGTTGTGGGTATAAATATCATGTCTTCTTCACTTGCACAATGTTTATTGAAGTACATGTTATTAACCCTAATGATAAAATTAATGAAGAGTCTTTCAGGACATATTGTCCCCAGTTTAGGAATTCGACATGTCCTACCCATCCAGGTAGAAGGAACCATGGTTCATTTGAACTTTTATATCTTTGATACATGGGACTTTGACCTGTTGATAGGACAACCTTTTAGAAGACTTCTTTATGAAGGACAAACTAGGAAATTAAACATTTGTTTTGGGAAGAAATTCCAATTCCCAATGTCCATATCTCATTCTCTGAATTCTATGACCGAATCATATCCTCAACATGATCCTTTAGAAGCGTTTAAGGCTGCTTCTCTTGAGTTCCTAGTCTAGAAGATGACGCTGAATTCTTTATTGAAGAAGAAGTTGATTTTTCTGAGCCTGAACCATTAGATGAGTTTGCAGAGCCACCTAAACCTCCTATAGAACTTAAACCTTTGCCACCCGGTCTTAGATACGCTTTTCTTAATGATCCAGAGTCTCCTGTAATCATAAGTGATAAACTCACTCTGGAGCAAACTCTTCATTTAATGGCTATCTTAGAGAGACATCACTCAGCTTTTGGCTACTCACCAAAAGATCTTAAAGGAATCAGTCCTGTTCTTTGCACCAATTACATTCCTATAGATCCAAATATTCAACCATCTAGAGAACCCAACATAGACTCAACAATGTGATGACAGAGGTAGTTAAGAAGGAAGTCTTAAAGCTATTGCATGTAGGGATTATATATCATGTGACACACAGTGAGTGGGTAAGGCCTGTTCAAGTTGTGCCTAAGAAGGGAGGCATGACTGTTGTTAGGAATGATAAGAATGAGCTAATTCCTCAACACACCATCATGGGATGGCGGATGTGCATAGATTATAAAAATCTTAATAAAGCAACAAGGAAAGATCATTTCCCATTGCCTTTTATTGATGAGATGCTAGAATGGTTAGCCAATCATTCTTTCTTCTATTTTCTTGATGGATATGCAGGGTATCACCAAATCCCTATCCATGCTGATGATCAAAGCAAAACTACTTTTACATGTCCCTATGGAACTTATGCCTATCGTAGAATGTTTTTTGGGTTATGTAATGCTCCAGCTTCTTTTCAAAGATGCATGATGTCGATATTTTCTAATATGATTGAAGAGATTATGGAAGTTTTTATGGATGACTTTTCTGTTTATGGAAAAACCTTTGATGATTGTCTTGAAAACTTAGATAGAGTTTTGTTAAGATGTGAAGAAGAGCTCATAGTCCTTAATTGGGAAAATGTCATTTTATGGTTAGAGAAGGAATAGTGCTTGGTCACCTAGTGTATGAAAGAGGCATTCAGATAGACAAAGCTAAAATTGAAGTAATCGAACAGTTACCTCCGCCTGTAAATGTGAAAGGAATTAGAAGTTTTCTTGGTCATGCTGGTTTTTATCGTAGATTCCCAAAATATTTTTCATATGTGCTAGACCTCTTACAAGTTTGCTAGCCAAGGATGTTCCTTTTGAATTTGATGATGCATTTAAGATCTTTTGAAACTTTAAAGAAAGCACTCATCTAAGCACCAACCATTCAACCCCTGATTGGTCTTTACCTTTTGAAATTATGTGTGATGCTAGTGATTATGCTGTGGGGGCAGTTTTAGGGCAAACTAAAGATAAGAAACATCATGCAATAGCTTATGCTAGCAAAACTTTGACAGGACCTCAGCTTAATTATGCAACTACTAAAAAAGAGCTCCTGGCTGTTGTTTTTGCTATAGATAAATTTAGATCTTATTTAGTGGGAGCTAAAGTAATTGTTTATTCTGATCATTCTGCTTTAAAATACTTGCTCACTACGAAAGGTGCTAAACCTCATTTGATAAGATGGATTTTGCTGCTCTAAGAATTTGACGTAGAAATAAAAGATAAAAAGGGAGTAGAAAATCCTATTGCCAATCACTTGTCCAGAATGCAATTTGAGAGTCCACAGGACTACCCATTGATGATTCGCTCTGAGATGACATGCTCTACGGAATCAACAGATTTGACCCCTGGTATGCAGATATTGTTAATTTTATGGTTTCAGGATATGTACCACCATGAGGGAACAAGAGAAAGCTAATCCAGGAGAGTTGTGCTCACATATGGGATGAGCCATACCTCTTCCGAGTATGTGCCGATGGCCTACTCAGAAGATGTGTACCTTCTGAAGAAGGAATAAAGATTATTGAAAGATGTCACCCATCACTATATGGGGGACACTATGGGGCATTCCATACACATGCAAAGATTTGGCAACATGGATTCTTTTAGCCAACAATGTATGAAGACATGAAAGAATTCATGTGGACCATGTCAAAGGCATGGCAATATAAACTCCAGAGATGCCATGCCTCTCACCAACAACCTTCAGATCGAACTCTTCGATGTCTGGGTAATTGATTATATGGGGCCATTTCCACCATCAAAGAAGTGTGAGTATATCCTGGTGGCAGTTGACTTGTCTCCAAATGGGTAGAAGCACTGCCATGCAGAAATGCTGACAACATAAATTCAAAAAGGATGTTTGAAGAGATAATATTCCTGAGATTTGGAGTCCCAAGGATAGTGATCAGTGATGGAGGATCTCTCGACAAGCGCTTTGAGCACTACTTGTCAAGACATGGAATACATCACAATGTCGCTACTCCTTATCACCCTCAAACATCCCGTTGTTTCTCATTTGTGAGCTTTGCCGGTCGCCTGCGTAGCCAAGAACTCCAACATCGTTGTTTTGGTATGTGCTTACTGGTCAAACCCACTAGAGTTCAACTGATTTTTTGGCCTGCAAAAGTATGTGTTGCTACGGGTAAATTTAGTGGTTACTCATGGGCCAGTAGTAGTAATCTGAATGGACTGACCTAATTAGCTATTGCAACTATTTTGAAGGAATCTGCACAATTTAATAATAAATTTCACATGACTTTATAATTTGGTAGAAAACAGCTCTTCCCGATCTGAACATTGTAGATCACAACCAAACTTTTGTTGCAGATTAGTCTATGAGTTTTCTCCGTGACCATCTTAACCATCAGGAAGTGGTATATGTTGTTTTTATATGGTCTTTTTCGTCCTAGCATTATTTTCAACTAAAACAATTTGCTGTTTGATGTCATCCATTTTATCTGTCTATACGGTGGCTCTTGCAAATTTAATCAAGTGAGGCTATCCGTTTTTTCTACAATGTTTTTACTGTAAATTTGATCATGGCGTAGACAATTCTGTGGCAAACATTTAATCCAGATTTGATCGAACTGAAGAAGCCAATGAAGTGGAAACTCCATACAGCAATTTAATGATTTCTAGGTCGCTTGTGTCCCTGACGCTCTAACTCTAGACACTAGAGCATTGGGTACCTGATTAACACTATACTGCACTATGCATGCTTAACACTATACACTGCTTTTTCTTTTTTCTGATTGCTGTTCTATCAGGCAGTACTGGTGTCTTCATTAGATGGAACTGAAGGAAAACTCAGTTTCCATCTACTGCTAATTTGGTGGAAGACATCTCCTGGCTTTTCAAAGATCTTGATCTTCATCGATATTAAATGATAAGAAGAATGATCCTAAACCAAAATGTAATGAGTAGCTGTGTAATGTATGGTTAAATAGAATGATGATGGCTGCGCTTGCAATACAAATTGTTCTCTATTATTAGTGTTACAAGGGCACATGACTGTCTACATATATAAAATATGTCCATAGAGATAACATCTTGTTTTCTTTAATTGGTCACCTGGGCTTGTTCGACGCAGCTAGCTAGAGGGGAAAATAATGCTATGTTGTATGTTAGATCTCACTATTTTGTCTAACACTTGGATATAATCATGCGTTGATGTTTCATTGTGCACCTTGAATTAGTGAATCCACCTTGAAGGTTAACATGGTTGAACAGAATGACAATTGCATAGTTTCTATCAGATTTTGAACTCTGCTCTCTGATTACTTTTTTCATTTACAGGGTCGACTGCTGACTGGCATCTAACATTCAACATGAAGGGACCTTGCTCTTGTGATGATTAGCTATGTTTTTTTGGAGACCTCATGACAGCAGATTGCAGATGTAGCTTCTGGGCTTATCTCTGACATTTAAAATCTATTCTTATGATTTGTGTGCACATCTGGATCAGAATTTGACTAATATATATGTTTTGTAGTCATGAACATATGAACCATATCGTTGCTTTATAATTTTTCATGTTTCTATTGGCATGATATGATATATTCTTGATCTCAGGTTTAGCATATGTAATTATGGTATATCTATGGAGCATATCTATGTCAATCACTGTATGTTAATTACGCCATATCTATCGAGCACAGACTAGCTTTTGTTCTTCGGGCGCCTGATGTTCAAGTATATATGAATGCTCGCAACAGACCGAGCCACCGAGGCAGTCGCCAGTCATGTTGGTGTCCACTGGTAGACCGTAGGCCCAAAGGTCCGGCAAGGCACCCGTGCAGCTCTGGCGCCGACATGTATTTGTTGTGTTGCTGTAAGTTAAGAAAAGTACATGGTCTCATGAGCGGCTTTATTTGTTTGCGCTACTTTTGTCAACATGTAATAAGTCATCTATCTTGAATAAATAGTTTTTCTTTTTGCCAGGATCTTGAATAAATAGTTGTATCAATGACATAAGACATAACACTCTAGCACCTGTTGCTAGCATATGCTACTTAACACTGCTTCCACAGCATGTTGCATCCATCCTATCATTGTAACACCCTAGTTTTTATACTTAAAAAAAATAGTAAAATGATTTTGGTAAATAAATAAATAGGCAAAATAAGTGTTTTTATGAAAATGAGGGTGAATCATGGGAGAAACATGCTTGAGCATTCATGCTGGTGCATACTTTTCTTGTGTGATGTTTGAATTTGATTTAGAATTCAAAATTTATTTGAAATTTGCTTTGAAAATATTTCAAATAAATGGAAAACCATTTATTTTCTCCTTCCTGGCTTTCGGCCCGCTTGGCCTGCCGGCGGCCCGCTTCTCCCCGCCTCCGCTCCGGCCCAACCGGCGCCAGCGCCTCCCCCTCCGCGCGGCCCGCTCCTCCCTATCTCCTTCTTGGGCCGAGGCCGCAGCCCAGCAAGGCGCGCCGTCCGTCCGCGTGTCCGCCTCCGTCTCTCGCTGTCGCCGACAGGTGGACCCCGTGTCGCCTTCTTCTTCTCCGACCGGGACACGAACGCGAGTCCGACCCGCGCCGTCCCCACGCAACAGGCAGCCCGAGCCACGACTTTAGGCTATTTAAGCCTTTGACTCCGCGCCGCAACCCCTACCCGCAACCCTAAGTCAGCGCCGCCTTCGGTTTCATCGAGCCGCCACGCGTGAAACCCTAGCCGCCGCCATTGTCGCCGCTGCTGGAGTTCGCAATTCGCGGCGACCGTAGCGTATTTAGTGGCGTAAGTTGGCCTTGAGCTTCGCCATGCTCTCCTAAGCATGTTTGTGTCATCAATTTGATTCAATTCCGTCTAACTCGAGCTCCTACCATGCGCAGCTCGCCGCCGTCCGCCTCTCCGAGCTGCACGCCGTCCTCGCATCGCCTCGGTCTCCATCTTCTCCATAGGTGAGCGCGGTGTAAGCTCCTCTATCGAATGGCACCGGCCGTGTTCGATTTGGTAGCCGGAATCGCAGATTCCATGAACTCCGGCGAGCTCCGTTCATCGCCGGCGATGGCAACCGCCGCGTTGGGTTTCTTCCCCGGCGAGGCCGAGTGCCCGAACAGATCTGAGCCGTCCGTTCCAGATCCAACGGACAGAAATAGCCCGTACCCTTTCGGCTGGCAAAATTGCCAATAACCCCCTAAACTTGGATTGAATTTGCTAAGAGCCCTTGGCACTCTTTGACAGAGTACATTTTCTCTATTAGGAAAACGTATTTTCTGCTTAACAGGTCCATAATACGCTTTGTCCACTACAAAGCGTATTTTCCTTATAATAGCTTCTAGAATACGTTTTCTTCTCTGGAAAACGTATTTTTCTTATAATGTCGAGTTCAGACGGTGAGGTTTTTGCTGAGCAAAGTTATTTTGAGGATCAGCAGGATCAGCAGGACTTTGTGAATCAAGGCAAGTATAGCATGGATCATCCTTATTACCTATCCACTATAAATAACAATTCATATGCATGTGTCCGTTTGATGACCTAGAAACTATAACTAGCTTTGATATCCTGATTCCTTGAACCTTTTGGGTTGCATTGGGTAGTTATGATGCTAGTGCTTTAATGGTCATGATCTTATAACTTGATGTGTGTTATGCTATTAACGAAAACGATGACTTTTAACAAACATGGACTTTTGTCTATAAGTGATTTATCATGAAGAATCCGTACAGCTGTGAGGGCTACATGGCTCTGGCTCTAGTCACTTGTAGGCCCTTTTCTAGCTGGTTAGTGGTCTGGAAGCTGGGGTTAGAACTGCCTCTGTCCTTATGAGTATAGCCGGGAAGGATTGTGCCATATTGGAAGGGGGGTTTCTACACACAACGTATTTCCGTATCTCTGATTCGTTAGGAGAACCTATAGGAGGCTTTATATGTTTTGTGGTGGTTTCAAAGTTATAAGCCCACTCAGTTGCAAAACATGACTCACTGTGAAAGTGTACACCTCTGATCAGAGTTTAAATCAATATATTATCCGTGTCCTTCGGTTAGGGCGGCCTTGACACATTTACAAAAGATAATGGTTCTCAAATTGTTAATGTGTGCATCTTAATGTTGTTCTTGCTACACAATAGTTAAGGTTATTTGATCATGAGAATATGGGAATTTTCACTACCTTGATGCTATGCTTCAATATGATTAACTTATAAAAGCTAAATGCAGTCAAACTGTGTCAGCTTATTTGAGCCTCATTAACCCATGTTATGCTTGTTGAGTACGGTTGTGTACTTACACTTGCTTTACCTTCAATTTTGGAAAATCCCGGATGGGTAACAGATGAAGGTTGGAATGAAAGCTATCATGATGAGTACTAGGCTTGGTGTTCACCAGTTGACGTGTCCCTGTGTAAGCTTCTGCAATAAAGATGTCTTAGTTATTTATTGTTTATGCGTAATACTCTGTAATAAATATTGGTACGTTATGTAATAAACAGGGTAATGATACTCTTTGTAATTTGTCATCCTATATGTGCGACTGTTCCTGAGGCGCATATAAGGTTATTTATGCATTCTACTTTTATCCTTAAAAGTGGAGTGTGACAAGTTGGTATCAGAGCCGTGTTAACTGTAGGACGCCAGCCTAGGTAGAATGGTCGTTCTTAGTCTCCTTTGCTTCACTAGTTTCATACTTCTTAACTTTAACCTTGTTATTTTCTCAATTTTTATGCTCTTATACTTACTCTATTGACAAAATCTTGACTCTACTCTAACTCATGTCTAAATCTTGTAGATGCCTCCTTATACTCGTCGCATGACAGCTGCTGCGTATCGTGATCTGTTCACCCACCTGGAAACTAGGGAAGCTGTTCCACCATCACCAACCCCGGTGCCTACATCACCTCAAGTTGAAGAAGAAGAACCAATGGAAGCTTCTGAAGAAGAAGAGCTAGAAGCAGTTCAAGATGATGGTCAATCCCCACCGCCGTCTGCTGGTGGTTCTGCTGGAGGAGGTGGACCGCACGCTCCTATGGGATGGACTGTGAATATCTCTCGCGTACCGGATTGCCACACCAGATCGCATATCCAGCTCATGAAGCTTCTTCGTGACTATTATGCTGACTGGGACCCCGCTGTGCAGTACACTTGTTTCTAACACACCCATCTGTTGGAAGGTACTTACTGGGAGATTAATGTGGCTATATGTTCCCCAGGAGGGATGCAGAACTCCTACAACATAGAGATGATTTATGAGCATCTTGGTCCTAGCCCAACTCAAGAGGATGGCATTGAGGGGGCTGCTTTTACAGCCTAGATTACTCTCCATGGCCATCGCTTTGGGAATATGCGAGATGATGAATTTCGCTATTTGCCTCGCACTGATCATAGAATGGAGGTTGGATGGGGTATGAAGAGTCCTCATGATTTTCCACCTGAGTCACGGGAATTGGCACACTTTGCGTATGACATGATGCTCAAGCATCAGCGCATGGTAAGCATGGTGGAGCAGCTGGAGCAGAAGCTTAAGGAGAAGCAAAAAGAGATTGATAGACTCAGAACCATGACTGGACAACCAAAGATCTATGAACGGCTGGACCATGAGCTTCGACCTTAGCTTGAAAACCCTTATGTAATAGACACGTTATTAGTATCGTGAGTCAAGTTAGTCGTATCATTCTTATGTGTGTGAACTTTGAGTGCTTGATGAATTATGATTATGTAATATGGATGATTTGGATTTTTGTGTGAGTGCTGGAGCTTTGTGGGCATGTCCGTAAGTTCCTTAGTTAAGTATATTAAGGTTAAAGTTTGAATAAATTAAGTTTGGGTTGGTTTATCCTGTCTCCATCCTTGCTGTTTTCTGAGCAACCTATGATATTTTGGTTATATCTCGAAATTAGTTTATCCAATGAGTATAAGATTTTTCTGGGTGGAATTGGACTTCTTTATCTAACAGTTCCCATAAGAATCAGGCCAATATCAGTTCTGAGTTGGAAGTTATGCTCGTCGCAATCTGATGTAACATGCTGTCTAGAATTTCCGAACAGTTCCTATTGTTGAGTTAATTTGACCACTTAGATGACAGAATCTGGTAATATGGTCTGAACAGAAGTTGTAGAGAATTTCTTAACCTTTCTAACCATGTATAGAACGTCCTATTTTGACATCTGGATCTCGAGTTATGAAGGTTTTTCTGTACCACTGAAATTGAAGCTCACCTAGAATTTTTAGTTTTGCAATCCTTATTATTATATAACTAAATTGTAACCTGAATACCTCTAAGCTTTGATTTTGTTGGAATACAGATGGCTGCTTGGGGAGAAATAGGTAACCGTGGTGCTAGAGGCCATGGTCGTGGTGCTGGTCATATCACTAATGAGGAAGTGATGGAGGCACAAGTGCAGATGATGCAGACCATGACCCAGTTTGTGCAGACCATGCAAGCTGGAGGGCTACCACATGCACCACCACCAAGGGATAAATGCAGGGAGTTCATGCAAGGTCATCCTCCTATGTTTACCCACACTACAAATCTCTTAGATGCTGATGACTGGTTGCGTGCTGTGGAGAGGCAGTTAGACCTGGCTCAGTGCAATGATGCTGAGAAAGTGTTGTATGCTACAGGGCAACTCCAGGGAGCTGCCCAGAATTGGTGGGATTCATACCAAGCTGCACGTCCCTATAATGCTCCTGCTATCACCTGGGACAGGTTTAAAGAGGATTTCTTAGCTCGCCACATCCCCGAGGGTTAGATAGAACAGAAGGCCGAGGAGTTCCAGAATCTCAGAATGGGCTCGATGACCATGAGCGAGTACCATGCTAAGTTTGAGGAGTTGGCTCGCTACGCTCCCCATGAAGTTATAAGAGACATTGATAAGCAGCGTCATTTCCTAAACGGCATATACTATGAGCTCAGGCTGCAACTGAAGGGCAACAAGTATGACACCTTTGAAGAATTGGTGAACAGTGCTATTGTGCTGGATAATGAACGCCTGGCACATGACAAGAAGAGGAAGATGAACGGACATGGCTTTGGAAATAATTCTCGTTTCTGCTCTAACTTTCATCAAGGTTTCCAGCAAAGGTTCCAGGGGCCTGTCAGCCAGAGATACCAGGGTCAGCATGCTCAGCGCAAGAATGGGAATTACCAGCAGCAAGGGAATCAACGTCCGTCACAGCAATCTAGAAATCAAACTCCATGCCTTACTGCGCCCAACAACATGCCTCTTAAGGGTAGTCCCAGTACTCCTCAGTTGTGTTATCATTGTGGTGAGCCTGGGCACTATGCTAATCGCTGCCCCAGAAATTAAACCAACATACACCTCAGCAGCAGAATGGTAATCAGAAGTCCTATGCCAATCAAGGAAGGGTGAATCATGTGTCCACCAAGACAGCTCAGGAAGCATCAGAAGTTATGCTGGGTACGTTCAACATAAACTCTATCTCTGCTACTGTACTTTTTGATTCTGGAGCTTCACATTCCTTTGTCTCGCAAGCATTTGGTAGAAATCATAGAATACCAGTTGTAGCCATGAAGAACCAAATGGTAGTAAATTCACCAGGGGGTGCTATACTAGCTTCTTACTACTGCCCCTTAGCCAAACTCCTCTTAAGGGGGTAGACTTTTCAGCAAACCCTGTAGTGTTGAATGCATCTGGTATTGATTTAATTCTGGGATTGGATTGGATGGAAGCTCACCAAGCTGTGATAAAGTGTAAAGAGAGGATTGTGGATCTGACTACACCAAAAGGAGATAGAATCAGCGTTGATGTCAGAATGCAAGGGCCACCTACAGCTACCCTGAACCAGCTTGATGACATTGCAGATCCTCAGAATCAGGTGGTGGAGGAATTCCCGGATGTTTTCCCCGATGAATTGCCATGTATCCCACCTGACCGTGATATTGAATTTATTATTGAGTTATTACCTGGCACTGCACCTATAGCTAAACATTCATGTAGAATGGGGGTTAATGAACTAGAAGAACTTAAGAAACTATTTAAGGAATTAGAAGAGAAAGGTTTCATTCGTCCTAGTGCATCACCTTGGGGTTCTCCTGTGATTTTTGTTGATAAGAAAGATGGAACTCAACGAATGTGCATGGATTATCGTTCTCTCAATGAGGTTACCATCAAAAACAAGTACCCTTTACCCAGGATTGATGACTTGTTTGATTAGTTAAGAGGTGCGTGTGTGTTCTCCAAGATTGATTTACGCTCCGGTATTCAGATATACCAAAGACAGCATTCACTACCAGGTATGGGTTGTATGAGTATACAGTTATATCTTTTGGGTTGACCAATGCACCTGCCTACTTCATGTACATGATGAACAAGGTGTTTATGGAGTACCTAGATAAGTTCGTTGTGGTTTTCATTGATGATATTTTGGTATTCTCGAAGAACAAGGAAGAACATGCTGAACATTTAAGATTAGTTTTACAGAAGCTTAGAGAGCACAAACTTTATGCTAAGAAGAGCAACTGTGAATTCTGGTTAGAGGAAGTCTCTTTCCTTGGCCATGTCGTTTCTAATGGTGGAATAGCGGTGGATCCAAGTAAGGTGAAAGATGTGTTGGATTGGAAGCCGCCTACAGATGTTAGTGAGATTCACAGTTTTCTTGGATTGGCTGGTTATTATAGGAGATTCATTGAAGGATTCTCGAAGATTGCTAAGCCATTGACAGCATTACTAGAGAAGAATGCCAAGTTTGTGTGGTCCGACAATTGTCAAGCTAGTTTTGAAGAATTCAAGAAGAGGTTGACAACAGCTCCAGTGTTGGTATTGCCAGATCTAAGCAAGAAGTTCTCAATCTATTGTGATGCATCTTGTCTGGGATTGGGGTGTGTTCTTATGCAAGAAGGTAGAGTTGTTGCTTATGCTTCAAGGCAATTGAGGAAACATGAGCTCAATTATCCTACTCATGATCTAGAACTAGCAGCTGTGGTGCATGCTTTGAAGATTTGGTGACACTATCTGATTGGGCACAAGACTGATATTTTCACTGATCACAAGAGTTTGAAGTACATTTTTACGCAGTCTGACTTGAACATGAGACAACTTTGTTGGTTGGAACTGTTGAATGATTATGATTTTGATATGTATTACCATCCTAGGAAGGCAAATGTTGTGGCTGATGCACTTAGCAGAAAGAAGCACGTTAATGAGCCTCAGACGACACCTGAAGCTGAGGAGTTGTGTGCAGAGTTTGCTCATTTGAACCTCACCCTTGTTACTAATGCCATGGAGATAGAGGTGACACCAACCTTAGAGGAAGAGATAGGGGTCAGATGGGAGATGAGGATCTAAAGTATATAGCCAAGAAGTTAGTAGAAGGGAAAGCACCTGGTTTCTGCATTGATGAAGAAGGTACCTTATGGTATGGTAACAGGATATGTGTTCCGGAGGTCAAAGCTCTTCGTCAGACGATTCTGTGTGAGGCACATGAGTCAGCTTATTCTATCCATCCTGGAAGTACTAAGATGTATATGGATCTCAAGGAAAAGTACTGGTGGATTGGTTTGAAGAAGGACGTGGCAGAGTATGTTGCTTTATGTGATACCTGTCAACGTGTGAAAGCAGAACATAAAAGGCCAGCTAGATTATTGCAGCCAATGAAGATACCTGAATGGAAATGGGAAGAGGTCGGTGTGGACTTTATAATAGGTCTACCTCGAACTAAGAGTGGTTATGATTCCATTTGGGTAATAATTGATCGACTGACTAAAGTCGCTCACTTTTTACCTGTGAAGACCACCTATACTGGACCTCAGTTGGCTACACTGTATTTAGAAAGGATCGTGTGTTTGCATGGTGTTCCAAAGAAGATCGTGTCTGATAGGGGTACTCAATTCACGTCTCATTTTTAGGAAGCAGTGCATAGTTCTTTGGGAACACAGTTGAACTTTAGTACAGCATATCACCCACAAACTGATGGACAAACTGAGAGGATTAATCAGATTTTGGAGGACATGCTGAGAGCTTGTGCATTACAGTATGGTACAAGTTGGGATAAGAGTTTGTGTTATGCAGAGTTATGAAGGTTTTTCTATACCACTGAAATTGAAGCTCGCCTAGAATTTTCAGTTTTGCAATCCTTATTATCATATAAGTGAATTGAGACCTGAATACCTCTAAGCTTTGATTTTGTTGGAATACAGATGGCCACTTGGGGAGAAAGAGGTAACCGTGGTGCTAGAGGCCATGGTCGTGGTGCTGGTCATATCACTAATGAGGAAGTGATGGAGGCACAAGTACAGATGATGCAGACCATGACCCAGTTTGTGCAGACCATGCAAGCTGGAGGGCTACCACATGCACCACCACCAAGGGATAAATGCAGGGAGTTCATGCAAGGTCATCCTCCTGTGTTTACCCACACTACAAATCCCTTAGATGCCGATGACTGGTTGCGTGCTGTGGAGAGGCAGTTAGACCTGGCTCAGTGCAATGATGCTGAGAAAGTGTTGTATGCTATGGGGCAACTCCAGGGAGCTGCCCAGAATTGGTGGGATTCATACCAAGCTGCACGTCCCTATAATGCTCCTGCTATCACCTGGGACAGGTTTAAAGAGGATTTCTTGGCTCGCCACATCCCTGAGGGTTTGATAGAACAGAAGGCCGAGGAGTTCCAGAATCTCAGAATGGGCTCGATGACCATGAGCGAGTACCATGCTAAGTTTGAGGAGTTGGCTCGCTACGCTCCCCATGAAGTTATAAGAGACATTGATAAGCGGCGTCATTTCCTAAACAGCATATACTATGAGCTCAGGCTGCAACTGAAGGGCAACAAGTATGACACCTTTGAAGAATTGGTGAACACCTTTGAAGAATTGGTGAACAGTGCTATTGTGCTGGATAATGAACGCCTGGCACAGGACAAGAAGAGGAAGATGAACGGATAGGGCTTTGGAAATAATTCTCGTTTCCGCTCTAACTTTCATCAAGGTTTCTAGCAAAGGTTCCAGGGGCCTGTCAGCCAGAGATACCAGGGTCAGCATGCTCAGCGCAAGAATGGGAATTACCAGCAGCAAGGGAATCAACGTCCGTCGCAGCAATCTAGAAATCAAACTCCATGCCTTACTGCGCCCAACAACACGCCTCTTAAGGGTAGTCCCAGTACTCCTCAGTTGTGTTATCATTGTGGTGAGCCTGGGCACTATGCTAATCGCTGCCTCGGAAATTAAACCAACATACACCTCAGCAGCAGAATGGTAATCAGAAGTCCTATGCCAATCAAGGAAGGGTGAATCATGTGTCCACCAAGACGGCTCAGGAAGCATCAGAAGTTATGCTGGGTACGTTCAACATCAACTCTATCTCTGCTACTGTACTTTTTGATTCTGGAGCTTCGCATTCCTTTGTCTCGCAAGCATTTGTTAGAAATCATAGCATACCAGTTGTAGCCATGAAGAACCAAATGGTAGTAAATTCACCAGGGGGTGCTATACCAGCTTCTTACTACTGCCCCTTAGCCAAACTCCTCTTAAGGGGGTAGACTTTTCAGCAAACCCTGTAGTGTTGAATGCATCTGGTATTGATTTAATTCTGGGATTGGATTGGATGGAAGCTCACCAAGCTGTGATAAAGTGTAAAGAGAGGATTGTGGATCTGACTACACCAAAAGGAGATAGAATCAGCGTTGATGTCAGAATGCAAGTGCCACCTACAGCTACCCTGAACCAGCTTGATGACATTGCAGATCCTCAGAATCAGGTGGTGAAGGAATTCCCGGATGTTTTCCCCGATGAATTGCCATGTATCCCACCTGACCGTGATATTGAATTTATTATTGAGTTATTACCTGGCACTGCACCTATAGCTAAACATCCATATAGAATGGGGGTTAATGAACTAGAAGAACTTAAGAAACTGTTAAAGGAATTAGAAGAGAAAGGTTTCATTCGTCCTAGTGCATCACCTTGGGGTTCTCCTGTGATTTTTGTTGATAAGAAAGATGGAACTCAACGAATGTGCGTGGATTATCGTTCTCTCAATGAGGTTACCATCAAAAACAAGTACCCTTTACCCAGGATTGATGACTTGTTTGATCAGTTAAGAGGTGCGTGTGTGTTCTCCAAGATTGATTTACGCTCCGGTATTCAGATATACCAAAGACAGCATTCACTACCAGGTATGGGTTGTATGAGTATACAGTTATGTCTTTTGGGTTGACCAATGCACCTGCCTACTTCATGTACATGATGAACAAGGTGTTTATGGAGTACCTGGATAAGTTCGTTGTGGTTTTCATTGATGATATTTTGGTATTCTCGAAGAACAAGGAAGAACATGCTGAACATTTGAGATTAGTTTTACAGAAGCTTAGAGAGCACAAACTTTATGCTAAGAAGAGCAAGTGTGAATTCTGGTTAGAGGAAGTCTCTTTCCTTGGCCATGTCATTTCTAATGGTGGAATAGCGGTGGATCCAAGTAAGGTGAAAGATGTGTTGGATTGGAAGCCGCCTACAGATGTTAGTGAGATTCGCAGTTTTCTTGGATTGGCTGGTTATTATAGGAGATTCATTGAAGGATTCTCGAAGATTGCTAAGCCATTGACAGCATTACTAGAGAAGAATGCCAAGTTTGTGTGGTCCGACAATTGTCAAGCTAGTTTTGAAGAATTCAAGAAGAGGTTGACAACAGCTCCAGTGTTGGTATTGCCAGATCTAAGCAAGAAGTTCTCAATCTATTGTGATGCATCTTGTCTGGGATTGGGGTGTGTTCTTATGCAAGAAGGTAGAGTTGTTGCTTATGCTTCAAGGCAATTGAGGAAACATGAGCTCAATTATCCTACTCATGATCTAGAACTAGCAGCTGTGGTGCATGCTTTGAAGATTTGGTGACACTATCTGATTGGGCACAAGACTGATATTTTCACTGATCACAAGAGTTTGAAGTACATTTTTACGCAGTCTGACTTGAACATGAGACAACTTTGTTGGTTGGAACTGTTGAATGATTATGATTTTGATATGTATTACCATCCTAGGAAGGCAAATGTTGTGGCTGATGCACTTAGCAGAAAGAAGCACGTTAATGAGCCTCAGACGACACCTGAAGCTGAGGAGTTGTGTGCAGAGTTTGCTCATTTGAACCTCACCCTTGTTACTAATGCCATGGAGATAGAGGTGACACCAACCTTAGAGGAAGAGATAGGGGTCAGATGGGAGATGAGGATCTAAAGTATATAGCCAAGAAGTTAGTAGAAGGGAAAGCACCTGGTTTCTGCATTGATGAAGAAGGTACCTTATGGTATGGTAACAGGATATGTGTTCCGGAGGTCAAAGCTCTTCGTCAGACGATTCTGTGTGAGGCACATGAGTCAGCTTATTCTATCCATCCTGGAAGTACTAAGATGTATATGGATCTCAAGGAAAAGTACTGGTGGATTGGTTTGAAGAAGGACGTGGCAGAGTATGTTGCTTTATGTGATACCTGTCAACGTGTGAAAGCAGAACATAAAAGGCCAGCTAGATTATTGCAGCCAATGAAGATACCTGAATGGAAATGGGAAGAGGTCGGTGTGGACTTTATAATAGGTCTACCTCGAACTAAGAGTGGTTATGATTCCATTTGGGTAATAATTGATCGACTGACTAAAGTCGCTCACTTTTTACCTGTGAAGACCACCTATACTGGACCTCAGTTGGCTACACTGTATTTAGAAAGGATCGTGTGTTTGCATGGTGTTCCAAAGAAGATCGTGTCTGATAGGGGTACTCAATTCACGTCTCATTTTTAGGAAGCAGTGCATAGTTCTTTGGGAACACAGTTGAACTTTAGTACAGCATATCACCCACAAACTGATGGACAAACTGAGAGGATTAATCAGATTTTGGAGGACATGCTGAGAGCTTGTGCATTACAGTATGGTACAAGTTGGGATAAGAGTTTGTGTTATGCAGAGTTATGAAGGTTTTTCTATACCACTGAAATTGAAGCTCGCCTAGAATTTTCAGTTTTGCAATCCTTATTATCATATAAGTGAATTGAGACCTGAATACCTCTAAGCTTTGATTTTGTTGGAATACAGATGGCCACTTGGGGAGAAAGAGGTAACCGTGGTGCTAGAGGCCATGGTCGTGGTGCTGGTCATATCACTAATGAGGAAGTGATGGAGGCACAAGTACAGATGATGCAGACCATGACCCAGTTTGTGCAGACCATGCAAGCTGGAGGGCTACCACATGCACCACCACCAAGGGATAAATGCAGGGAGTTCATGCAAGGTCATCCTCCTGTGTTTACCCACACTACAAATCCCTTAGATGCCGATGACTGGTTGCGTGCTGTGGAGAGGCAGTTAGACCTGGCTCAGTGCAATGATGCTGAGAAAGTGTTGTATGCTATGGGGCAACTCCAGGGAGCTGCCCAGAATTGGTGGGATTCATACCAAGCTGCACGTCCCTATAATGCTCCTGCTATCACCTGGGACAGGTTTAAAGAGGATTTCTTGGCTCGCCACATCCCTGAGGGTTTGATAGAACAGAAGGCCGAGGAGTTCCAGAATCTCAGAATGGGCTCGATGACCATGAGCGAGTACCATGCTAAGTTTGAGGAGTTGGCTCGCTACGCTCCCCATGAAGTTATAAGAGACATTGATAAGCGGCGTCATTTCCTAAACAGCATATACTATGAGCTCAGGCTGCAACTGAAGGGCAACAAGTATGACACCTTTGAAGAATTGGTGAACACCTTTGAAGAATTGGTGAACAGTGCTATTGTGCTGGATAATGAACGCCTGGCACAGGACAAGAAGAGGAAGATGAACGGATAGGGCTTTGGAAATAATTCTCGTTTCCGCTCTAACTTTCATCAAGGTTTCTAGCAAAGGTTCCAGGGGCCTGTCAGCCAGAGATACCAGGGTCAGCATGCTCAGCGCAAGAATGGGAATTACCAGCAGCAAGGGAATCAACGTCCGTCGCAGCAATCTAGAAATCAAACTCCATGCCTTACTGCGCCCAACAACACGCCTCTTAAGGGTAGTCCCAGTACTCCTCAGTTGTGTTATCATTGTGGTGAGCCTGGGCACTATGCTAATCGCTGCCTCGGAAATTAAACCAACATACACCTCAGCAGCAGAATGGTAATCAGAAGTCCTATGCCAATCAAGGAAGGGTGAATCATGTGTCCACCAAGACGGCTCAGGAAGCATCAGAAGTTATGCTGGGTACGTTCAACATCAACTCTATCTCTGCTACTGTACTTTTTGATTCTGGAGCTTCGCATTCCTTTGTCTCGCAAGCATTTGTTAGAAATCATAGCATACCAGTTGTAGCCATGAAGAACCAAATGGTAGTAAATTCACCAGGGGGTGCTATACCAGCTTCTTACTACTGCCCCTTAGCCAAACTCCTCTTAAGGGGGTAGACTTTTCAGCAAACCCTGTAGTGTTGAATGCATCTGGTATTGATTTAATTCTGGGATTGGATTGGATGGAAGCTCACCAAGCTGTGATAAAGTGTAAAGAGAGGATTGTGGATCTGACTACACCAAAAGGAGATAGAATCAGCGTTGATGTCAGAATGCAAGTGCCACCTACAGCTACCCTGAACCAGCTTGATGACATTGCAGATCCTCAGAATCAGGTGGTGAAGGAATTCCCGGATGTTTTCCCCGATGAATTGCCATGTATCCCACCTGACCGTGATATTGAATTTATTATTGAGTTATTACCTGGCACTGCACCTATAGCTAAACATCCATATAGAATGGGGGTTAATGAACTAGAAGAACTTAAGAAACTGTTAAAGGAATTAGAAGAGAAAGGTTTCATTCGTCCTAGTGCATCACCTTGGGGTTCTCCTGTGATTTTTGTTGATAAGAAAGATGGAACTCAACGAATGTGCGTGGATTATCGTTCTCTCAATGAGGTTACCATCAAAAACAAGTACCCTTTACCCAGGATTGATGACTTGTTTGATCAGTTAAGAGGTGCGTGTGTGTTCTCCAAGATTGATTTACGCTCCGGTATTCAGATATACCAAAGACAGCATTCACTACCAGGTATGGGTTGTATGAGTATACAGTTATGTCTTTTGGGTTGACCAATGCACCTGCCTACTTCATGTACATGATGAACAAGGTGTTTATGGAGTACCTGGATAAGTTCGTTGTGGTTTTCATTGATGATATTTTGGTATTCTCGAAGAACAAGGAAGAACATGCTGAACATTTGAGATTAGTTTTACAGAAGCTTAGAGAGCACAAACTTTATGCTAAGAAGAGCAAGTGTGAATTCTGGTTAGAGGAAGTCTCTTTCCTTGGCCATGTCATTTCTAATGGTGGAATAGCGGTGGATCCAAGTAAGGTGAAAGATGTGTTGGATTGGAAGCCGCCTACAGATGTTAGTGAGATTCGCAGTTTTCTTGGATTGGCTGGTTATTATAGGAGATTCATTGAAGGATTCTCGAAGATTGCTAAGCCATTGACAGCATTACTAGAGAAGAATGCCAAGTTTGTGTGGTCCGACAAGTGTCAAGCTAGTTTTGAAGAATTCAAGAAGAGGTTGACAACAGCTCCAGTGTTGGTATTGCCAGATCTAAGCAAGAAGTTCTCAATCTATTGTGATGCATCTTGTCTGGGATTGGGGTGTGTTCTTATGCAAGAAGGTAGAGTTGTTGCTTATGCTTCAAGGCAATTGAGGAAACATGAGCTCAATTATCCTACTCATGATCTAGAACTAGCAGCTGTGGTGCATGCTTTGAAGATTTGGTGAAACTATCTGATTGGGCACAAGACTGATATTTTCACTGATCACAAGAGTTTGAAGTACATCTTTACGCAGTCTGACTTGAACATGAGACAACGTCGTTGGTTGGAATTGTTGAATGATTATGATTTTGATATGTATTACCATCCTAGGAAGGCAAATGTTGTGGCTGATGCACTTAGCAGAATGAAGCACATTAATGAGCCTCAGACGACACCTGAAGCTGAGGAGTTGTGTGCAGAGTTTGCTCATTTGAACCTCACCCTTGTTACTAATGCCATGGAGATAGAGGTGACACCAACCTTAGAGGAAGAGATAGGGGTCAGATGGGAGATGAGGATCTAAAGTATATAGCCAAGAAGTTAGTAGAAGGGAAAGCACCTGGTTTCTGCATTGATGAAGAAGGTACCTTATGGTATGGTAACAGGATATGTGTTCCGGAGGTCAAAGCTCTTCGTCAGACCATTCTGCGTGAGGCACATGAGTCAGCTTATTCTATCCATCCTGGAAGTACTAAGATGTATATGGATCTCAAGGAAAAGTACTGGTGGATTGGTTTGAAGAAGGACGTGGCAGAGTATGTTGCTTTATGTGATACCTGTCAACGTGTGAAAGCAGAACATCAAAGGCCAGCTGGATTATTGCAGCCAATGAAGATACCTGAATGGAAATGGGAAGAGGTCGGTGTGGACTTTATAACAGGTCTACCTCGAACTAAGAGTGGTTATGATTCCATCTGGGTAATAATTGATCGACTGACTAAAGTCGCTCACTTTTTGCCTGTGAAGACCACCTATACTAGACCTCAGTTGGCTACACTATATTTGGAAAGGATCGTGTGTTTGCATGGTGTTCCAAAGAAGATCGTGTCTGATAGGGGTACTCAATTCACGTCTCATTTTTGGGAAGCAGTGCATAGTTCTTTGGGAACACAGTTGAACTTTAGTACAACATATCACCCACAAACTGATGGACAAACTGAGAGGATTAATCAGATTTTGGAGGACATGCTGAGAGCTTGTGCATTACAGTATGGTACAAGTTGGGATAAGAATTTGTGTTATGCAGAGTTCTCATACAACAACAGTTATCAACAGAGTCTCAAGATGGCACCATTTGAAGCTTTGTATGGGCGTAAGTTCAAGACACCATTGTTTTGGAATTAGACTGGGGAAAGTCAATTGTTTGGGATAGATGTTCTGAGAACCACAAAAGAACAGGTACGAGTTATTAGGGAAACTTCTGAGGATAGTACAATCTCGCCAGAAGAGTTATGCAGATACCCGAAGAAGGGAATTGATACTCAAGGAAGGTGATTACGTGTACTTGAAGGTGTCTCCTATGAGAAGTGTGAAGAGGTTTAACCAGAAAGGGAAACTAGCACCAAGGTATGTTGGTCCTTTTAAGGTTCTAAAGAGACGTGGCGAAGTGGCTTATCGGTTGGAAATGCCAGAGAGTTTAGCTGGTGTGCATGATGTGTTTCATGTGTCGCAACTTAAGAAGTGTCTGCGTGTACCTGAGAAGGAACATTTTCCTTTAGAAGAACTTACTGTAAAGGATGATCTCACGTATGAAGAGTTTCCAGTAAGAATCTTAGATACCGCTGAAAAGGTTATCTGAAGTCGGGTTATTAAGATGTGTAAGGTGCAGTGGAACCGATACTCAGAGGCTGAGGCGACTTGGGAAACAGAGGATGCATTAAGGGCAGCTTATCCACAGCTGTTTGAGTAAGCAAACATCAAATCTCGAGGACGAGATTTTCTTAAGGGGGGTAGATTTGTAACACCCTAGTTTTTATACTTAAAAAATAGTAAAATGATTTTGGTAAATAAATAAATAGGCAAAATAAGTGTTTTTATGAAAATGAGGGTGAATCATGGTAGAAACATGCTTGAGCATTCATGCCGGTGCATACTTTTCTTGTGTGATGTTTGAATTTGATTTGGAATTCAAAATTCATTTGAAATTTGCTTTGAAAATGTTTTAAATAAATGGAAAACCATTTATTTTCTCCTTCCTGGCTTTCGGACTGCTCGGCCAGCCGGCGGCCCGCTTCTCCCCGCCTCCACTCTGGCCCAACCGGCGCCAGCGACTCCCCCTCGGCGCGGCCCACTCCACCCTATCTCCTTCTTGGGCCGAGGCCGCAGCCCAGCAAGGCGCGCCGTCCGTCCGCATGTCCGCCTCCCTCTCTCGCTGTCGCCGACAGGTGGACCCCGTGTCGCCTTCTTCTTCTCCGACCGGGACGCGAACGCGAGTCCGACCCGCGCCGTCCCCGCGCAACAGGCCGCCCGAGCCACGACTTCAGGCTATTTAAGCCTTTGACTCCGTGCCGCAACCCCTACCCGCAACCCTAAGTCAGCGCCGCCTTCGGTTTCATCGAGCCGCCATGCGTGAAACCCTAGCCGCCGCCATTGTCGCCGCCGCCAGAGTTCACAATTCGCCGCGACCGTAGCGTATTTAGTGGCGTAAGTTGGCCTTGAGCTTCGCCATGCTCTCCTGAGCATGTTTGTGTCATCAATTTGATTCAATTCCGTCTAACTCGAGCTCCTACCGTGCACAGCTCGCCGCCGTCCGCCTCTTCGAGCTACACGCCGTCCTCGCATCGCCTCGGTCTCCATCTTCTCCATAGGTGAGCGCGGTGTAAGCTCCTCTATCGAATGGCACCGGCCGTGTTCGATTTGGTAGCCGGAATCACAGATTCCATGAACTCCCGCGAGCTCCGTACGCCGCCGGCGATGGCAACCGCCGCGTCGGGTTTCTTCCCCGGCGAGGCCGAATGCCCGAACAGATCTGAGCCGTCTGTTCCAGATCCAACGGACAGAAATACCCCATACCCGTTAAGAGCCCTTGGCACTCTTGACAGAGTACGTTTTCTCTATTAGGAAAACGTATTTTCTGCTTAACAGGTCCATAATACGCTTTGTCCACTGGAAAGCGTATTTTCCTTATAATAGCTTCCAGAATACGTTTTCTTCTCTAGAAAACGTATTTTCTCTTTTCAGTGTCAGAATACGTTTTCAACTATTTACAGTTTTGCCATTATCTTTAAAAGCTTATAACTTTCACGTTTTAACTCCGATTTGGTCCGTTCAAATTTCATTAGATTCATAATTTCATAATCTACGTAGTGGTACTACTTTTGAAGTATTTTGGAAACTTTATATTTTTAGTCTATATTTAAAGTATTTATTTATCTACAGGAAATATTTGAAAATTCATAACTTCGCCGTTATAACTCCGATTTCGGTGAACTTGACGTCTGTGTGATCGTAGAAGCTAGTAGAATAGTTTTATAAAAATTTTATTATGTTTTGATGAGATTGATGTACTGTTCCTCTAATAGTTCTTTGTTTGCTTCGTGTGTGTATGCTCGATTCGGCTGTCTAGTGTTGATTGTTAATGTCGAGTTCAGACGGTGAGGTTTTTGCTGAGCAAAGTTATTTTGAGGATCAGCAGGATCAGCAGGATTTTGTGAATCAAAGCAAGTATAGCATGGATCATCCTTGTTACCTATCCACTATAAATAACAATTCATATGCACGTGTCCGTTTGATGACCTAGAAACTATAACTAGCTTTGATATCCTGATTCCTTGAACCTTTTGGGTTGCATTGGGTAGTTATGATACTAGTGCTTTAATGGTCATGATCTTATAACTTGATGTGTGTTATGCTATTAACGAAAATGATGACTTTTAACAAACATGGACTTTTGTCTATAAGTGATTTATCATGGAGAATCCGTACAGCTGTGAGGGCTATATGGCTCTGGCTCTAGTCACTTGTAGGCCCTTTTCTAGCTGGTTAGTGGTCTGAAAGTTGGGGTATAGAACTTCCTCTGTCCTTATGAGTATAGCCGGGAAGGATTGTGCCATATTGGAAGGGGGTTTCTACACACAACGTATTTTCGTATCTCTGATTGGTTAGGAGAACCTATAGGTGGCTTTATATGTTTTGTGGTGGTTTGGAAGTTATAAGTCCACTCAATTGCAAAACATGACTCACAGTGAAAGTGTACACCTCTGATCAGAGTTTAAATCAATGTATTGTCCGTGCCCTTCGGTTAGGGCGGCCTTGACACATTTACAAAAGATAATGGTTCTCAAATTGTTAATGTGTGCATCTTAATGTCGTTCTTGCTACACACTGGTTAAGGTTATTTGATCATGAGAATATGGGAATTTTCACTACCTTGATGCTATGCTTCAATATGATTAACTTATAAAAACTAAATGTAGTCAAACCGTGTCAGCTTATTTGAGCCTCATTAACCCCTGTTATGCTTGTTGAGTACGGTTGTGTACTTACGCTTGCTTTACCTTCAATTTTGGAAAATCCCGGATGGGTAACAGATGAAGGTTGGAATGAAAGCTATCGTGATGAGTACTAGGCTTGGAGTTCACCAGTTGACGTGTCCCTGTGTGGAGCTTCCGCAATAAAGATGTCTTAGTTATTTATTATTTATGTGCAATACTCTGTAATAAATATTGGTACGTTATGTAATAAACAGGGTAATGATACTCTTTGTAATTTGTCATCCTATATGTGTGACTGTTCCTAGGGCGCATATAAGGTTATTTATGCATTCTACTTTTATCCTTAAAAGTGGAGTGTGACAATCATTCTCTTTTGTTGCTAGCAGCCTAAAAAACCCAACACTATAGCTGCTCTTAAAGCATCCATTTTACTCAACTTAGGAATCCATCACATGTATTAGATTTTGGCCATGTTCTCATGATCCATGTATTGTTTTCTTGTTCATTGTGTCCTTAGTTGTTCTTCAATTGCTAGTAGGTTTAAGGTCCTTGCTCACTCTTTTTGAAAGATCAGAAATCGTCTTTGTTGCGCCATCCCATCATCAGTAGCTAAGCTGCCATTCTCTACTTCGAGGGTGTCATTGCTTTTGCCATCGCCTCATGAGCTCATAGATTTCAAGGATTTGTCAAAAGTATGTGATAAAACAAAGGGAATCAAATAAGACATGAAAATAGGTTAAAAGCTTATCCAGAAAACTTTTATGTCATCATTTAGCCATACATGGGTGCAGACGCAGATCATGAACAAAGGACTGCTCTTCCTGCTTCCCCTCCCTATTTCTCCCCACTATTCTTCTTCATTCTTCCTAAAAAGTTATGGAGGGGTTCATTGTTTCAGAGGCAGTAGGGGAGGGCTCAAGCCCCATCCGTCCTACCACTGGAACATGAGTACAAATATTCACAAAAAAACAGCTTGTGTAGTGCATACTGCATAGTTTACTTAATTAGGTAACTATAATTGGCCGGCATCAAGTACTATGACACCGTCGGACTCCTCTGTTCCTCCGACCGCCTCCTCGCCTCCCGCTTCTCTGCCGCCGGAACCCGTCGGGCTCGTCCGCCTCGCTGGCAAGGGTGGTCAGGTCTGAGCGCATGGTACCTGCTCCCGTCCCACCCGTATGATCCGCCTGCGTCGCTCTTCGACCTTGCCAAGGTCGGTCCCGCCTCCGGCCGTGTCGTCTTGCCACCACTGCCGCCGCAGGCATGTCAGTCCATGGTTGTGTTGGTCATCACGCTGCTTAGCGACGTCCTCTCGCAGGATGACAGCGGCGTGCTTCCGTACGAGCGGTCATCATCGAGCACATCGTGGGTCGACAGCCACTACATGGCCTTCTCAAGGTACTCGTCCCTCAGAGCCGGCACCTTCCTGCCAGCATCACGTGTTTGTTTTTACAACTAGAAAGAAGGCAAAGTGTTTTGTTTTTGGAGAAAGAATCTCTCAAAAGGAGTTAGTGGGAGCAAGGTGCAATTTTAAGAAATTCGAAAAACACTTGAAAATGTTTTGGCCCCTGTTGATGCAAAAATATGACTCCTGCGTCAACGGGTCTCTCGCAAACCAGACAGACCGGAGCATGAATAGTTCTCCGATCCCCGCGACTTTCTTCAGCAGATGATTCGGTCGATCGAGTCCGAGGCGTGCCAATCAATTTGACCTAAAAATTGACAACAAAGAAAAGAATAATCAAATTATGGAACCTGCCAGCTGTGATTCCAGACAGTTCCTCGTGTATGGCTAAATAGCTAATTTAGATCAGGGCATTTGACTAGACAGTCAACAACCAATATGCATTTGATAAATAAATCATTTAAATAATCGTGCATGGAATAAAACCATTGATCATGATACGATACAATTAACCAAGACAAGAACAAGTACAAATCATATCATGTCTTAAACAGTAAAGAATTAGCTACATCGGCTATCCTAATACGCACGATAAAGCATAAAACCTTTAGCCGATTCAATCTAACCGATACGATATATAAAGATCCTACATGCATTGCAATAATCTAGAGTAAATACTAGCAGATCTATTAAACCTGTGAATTTGAAATCCTCTGACTAAGTAATCATCGGACCAAGTCTCATCCAAGCAAGCCTAGCAAACCAACTAGCTATAAACAGACACATGCATGCAACGTTATGGGTAAAGCTCTGGTGAATCGGCTAAATTAGCCGATACCGACATGACAACGAACTAAGTACATAAATGACATAAAACCATCTACATCCTAAAATGCGCACATGTCACGAACAAGATTGATAAGACCTAGCTAATGAAAGCACGAGATTGATCATGAAGACAGAGAATAAACATAATTAAGCATTGATGACAGTCGAATCCAAGAAGATATAAGCCAAATCTACCAATCTTAATCGGGCAAAGATGTTGTAGCAATAAGGTAAACAATAAAAACTAACAACACCGGTAACTTAATGAATCTATCAGATTTGCCATGTCTAGTAGAGCAAATAACTAGCAATGGATAACTTAATGAATCTATTAGGATGCCAAACCTAATAGAGCCGATAACTAGCCTATGCTAACGCATACAATAGGAGGTCGAACTGGCCCTATCAAATGATAACATAAACTGTTGACAAGTGTTAATGCATAGATAAGAGGTCGAACCGGCCAAATCAAGCATAACACAAGCCCCTTGGCCATACCGATGGTCGATAGGAGCTCGAACCGGCCCTATCTAACATAAGTAAAAGCCATGACGGTACTTACAACAAACTAGAGGTCAGACAACCCGATGCAGCCTAGCTTGATGAAGAATATCACCGAGATCCTAAGAACTAAGGGTTTGGTGGCCGAAGCCGAAAATTATATTGATTATCGAGAGAGTGTTCTTATAGGTGCCAAGGCTTACATATTTATACCATGGGCTTTGACCAAGTCCTAACTTGACACGACTCGCAAATAAGGAAAAAGACTCGTAAACTACCCAAACTAGATAACTTGGGCCCTACTATTCTGTTCTGTAGAGTCCTACGTTGTTGATGTGTCATTATCCTGCCAAACCGGGTCAGAGTTGACGTGGCCCGCTGATTCTCCAAATAGCGGATCCCGCTTTGATTTAGCCGATTCCCCAATATTTGGTTGTTTCTAGTATTTTGCCGATTCCAGCAGCACCTTTCTCAGGAAGCTTCACCTTCACACTCATCAGTCCAAATTTTTGGTGCAAACACATGCCCCCCAATTTTGGGATAAATTTATTTATCTCAAAATTCTTGTCTTCAGTTTTCAGGGGCTTTCTGCATTCCATTGAAAATTCAACTTTTCCTCAAGAATACCAAACTCTCCTAAAAAACCGTCATCAAGATTGATTTGATCGTTTACATGGCATCTTCAATGATTCTTGTTGATTCACTTCCCAACGCGTTTCTTCAGGCTATAAGTTGAGATTCCCCGCTTTGTTCCAATCTACATTCTGCCAAACATTCTCTTGCTCTAGCCCAGACAAACCTTTCCTCTCTATTCTTCAAAGCAACCACCCCACTCTTGCCTTTCATCAATGGCAGGCTATGGCAAGCGTCCAGTGGAGGACCCGGAGGTGACCTCTCATTGGATCTATCCGAGGGGGTCACAATCCTCCGTGGGGAGCGGAGAAGGATTTGAATACTTGGGTGACTTCCCATTGGGTCTTCCACAAGAGGTAGCTAGACTTGAAATACTCTTTGAAGCCAATCTTGTTGCTTATCTCTTGATTCTTCTTACAGGACTGATAGTGATTGTACCCCTCAATCCTCTGCGGGAAGTGGGTGTCCTCTGGCTTTAGGCCTGGTCAGGGCGCAGGGGCTGGTTACTCGTCATGAGTGCTCCAATGTCAAACTCCAATCTAAAGTCCTGGACCTCCAGTATGACTTAGCCATCAAAAAGGAGGAGCTTGCTAAGGTTACTAAGGAGCGGGATGCCGCTAAGAATCAAGTCACTGGTGAGGGTAGACTCCTTGTTTATTTTAGCAATCTTTAATTCATTTTCTGATCTTTCAATCTTTTATCTTCAAATCTATCAGCAAGACTTGAAGCCCTCGAAGCCGCCATTGCCTGTCTGGCCGTCACAGCGCATGCTGCCGGTGAAACAGCCCTTGAGAAGGTGGAGAGCGTCGATCAGCGCATCCCCAAGATCGCCCACGTAGGCATCGTGCATGGTGCAGCCTTGGCCTACAATGCCGTCCGTCTTCACCACAAGCTTGACCTCTGCCATTTCGACGTCTTCGAGCATGAACTTGAGGACGAGATGGAGGACACCGTCAGCATCATGGAGAAGACCGGGAAGGATGTTGCTGATGTAGTTGATTACACCATCCCAATTAAGAAGGTGTATGATGAGTAGATTGTATTAGGATACAGTCTCTTATCTGTGACTACTTGTAACAATATATCAATGAATTCCCTTCTTTGATCTTCAATTTCAACCTTCTGAACCTGATCCTTCGAGATCAGTGTGTGATCGAATTTCTAAACATGTACATATATTTATATTTTTTTTGCTCTAAAGGCGATGTGTATCACATCGGCTATTACCAATATCATCTATTGGTTGTTTCATTCTAAACGCGATAAAAATTATCGGCTGTTCTTCGTATTCAGCGTGTCATTCTGCTTGATCCTCATCTCCAATACGCTAGGATAATATTTCTTGAGGAATTTACCATTGATTGCTCTTTTATCCACTTCTCCCTTAAAATTCCTCAAAATGTAAGCATTACCCAGAACAACCTGATCAATGAAATAAGTCCCTTCACAATTTGGAGACCATTTACCAAACTTGCTATCTTTAACTCCAATCGGCAGTCTAACTTTCCACACGAGCTCATCTTTTTCAAACTCTTTCTGTTAAACATTTTTGTTATAATGTTTGGCAATTCTAACTTTATTAGCTTGATTGTATCCAATGCTTTTAGCCGATGATAATGTAAATCTTCCAGGTTATCGATAATAAGGTTACCGTAATCACCGGCTGTTAATTCCTTTTGTAGTTCAATTCTTCTTGAACCAGACTAAATCTCCCAAGGCATCACAGCATGATGACCATAAACTAATTCATGAGGTGAACACTTGATTGATCCATGACGAGCCATTCGATATGCCCAAAATGTTTCACTCAAAGTTAGATACCATTTTCTTGGCTGCTCTTTCAACTTTTTCTTTATCAGCTTAATAAGAATTTGATTTGAAGCCTCAGCCTGCCCATTAGCTTGGGCATAATATGGAGATAAGTTAATAACCTTGATGCCCATTTCTTCAGCACAATTCTCAAACTCCCTTGATGTGAACATAGTACCTTGATCGGTTGTTATTGTCTCTGGAATTCCAAATCGATAAATTATATGCTCCTTAACAAAATCAACCATGTTTTTAGAGGTAACTAATCTCAAGGGAATAACTTCAACCCATTTGGTGAAGTAATCAGTAGCCACCAGTATGAACTTATGTCCTTTGCTCGAAGGTGGATGTATTTGGCCGATTAAATCCATACCCCATCCTCGGAACGGCCATGGTTTCATAATAGGATTCATAACAGAAGCTGGTGTCCTCGAATATTTCCAAATTTTTAGCACTCTTGACAACCTCTATAATATTTAAAACAATCCTTCAACATAGTAGACCAAAAATAACCAGCTCTCCTCATCACCCACTTCATTTTATGGGCAGACTGATGTGCTCCACAGATACCCTCATGAACTTGATACATCACAGTTGTTTGCCAAAATTTGGACTGGTAGGCACAGAGACAGGACCTTTTGTAGAAGATGCTATCAGAATCGGCAAAATTCTGCTAACAGCCGAGAATTGAGGAATCAGCTAAATTAGGGAGAATCAGCTAAGACAGAATCGGCTATCTGGAGATGCATGCCGGCCACGTCGACTCCGACATAGCAAAATGGAAGACAGCGCTTCAATGACATAGACTCTACAGGGCAGAATAGTAGGGCCCAAGTTATCTAGATTAGGCAATTGTTAAGCCCCAACACCATGTAAAATATCTCGACAATCAATACAATTTTTTGGCTCTGGCCACCAACCCGTAGTTTTCCTAGGACCTCGACGAGTTTCTTTGACAAGCTAGGCTGCATCAGGGTGTCTGACCTCTGGTTTGCTGTAAGTTACCGTCATGGCTTTTACTCTTGTTAGATAGGGCTGGCTCGACCTCCTATCAACCATTAGTATGGCCAAAGGGCTTGTGTTTATGCTTGATTTGGCCGGCTCGACCTCTTATCTATGCATCAGCACTTGCTGACAGTTTATGTTATCATTTGATAGGGCCGGCTAGACCTCCTATTGTATGCGTTAGCATAGGCTAGTTATTGGCTCTATTAGGTGTGGCAGCCTGATAGATTCATTAAGTTAACCGTTGCCAGTTATCGGCTCTGCTAGATCTGGCAAATCTAGTAGATTCATTAAGTTACCAAAGTTGTTAAGTTTTTATTATTTATTTATTGCAACAACATCTTTTGCTCGATCAAGATTGGTAGATTTAGCTTAGATCTTTTAGATTACATTGTCATTAATGCTTCCATGTTAAATCTTACTGCTTTGATGATCGATCTTGTGCTTGCATTAGCTAGGTTTTATCAATCTTGTTCGTGACATGTGCGTGTTCTAGGGTATAAATAGTTTTAAGATGAATCCTGTTTCTCTTGTCTAGTTAATAGTGGTTGTAGCACTGTTGATCTCACTAAAGATTAGATTAGATTAGTGAGGTTTGTGTTAAGGTTTGTTTATGCACCTAGTTCGTTCTCATGTCGGTATCGGCAAAGTTAGCCGATTCACCAGGAGCTTCACCCATGACATCGTATACATGTATCTGTTTAGACTGGCTGGTTTGTTAAGCTCGCTTGGTAGATCTGTTAGTCGTAATTTAGATTCTTGTATACAGGTAAGATCTTTTATATTTATTGTATTGAATAGATTGAATCGGCTAATGGCTTTGTTCTGTTCACATGTATCTGAATAGCTGATTCAACGAGTTCTTTACTGTTTTCAGCACGTATCATGAATAGACATGCCTTTCTCTTGATTTATTTTATCAGTACCATGCCATGAACGATTGCTTCATTTGTACATGCTTGTTTATTCAATTTTATCTATCAATGCATGTTGGATGTTGACTTTCTAGTCAATGCCCCGATCAAATCGGCTATTTAGCCATATACGAGGAACTGTCTGGAATCACACCGGCAGGTTTCATAATTTGACTATTTTCCACCTTGTCAATTTTAGGGTCAAATTGACTGGCATGCCTTGGACACATTCAATCAGACCATCTGCTGAAGAAGGCCGTGGAGATTGGGGAGACGTTCACGTTCCAGTCGTCTGGCTTCTGAGAGGACTCGTTGGCATGAAGAAGTCACGTTTTTGCGCCAACAGTCTTTTTGGCACGCCCAGTGGGACAACACAATTGTCAACATGACCAAGAATTCAACTGATCTCAACATCAACAACATCCTCAATGTCACTCTGGAAGAGCTTGATGAAGAACAAAGAAAGTGATCGAGAATGCTCTTGAGGAGTTGGGGAAGAAGTGTTTGCTTTGCTTTGGCAGAGTGTGTGATGGCAAAGTTGTCCTGAAGCAACAGATGCCTAGAATTCTGATGGTAGTAGAGAATGATGAAGGGGATGAGCAAGATAGGCATTTCTTCATGGATCAACTGAACAAGATAGTCCATGAAGCCATTGCAAATCATCAAGCATACTTTCTGAAGACATTTGGCAATATCATGAAAGATGTCTTCACTGGTTTTCCTGTTGATCAATTTGGACCTGCTTATTTCAATCTAAAGACTACAACAGGCACAGGTGAAGGTACACAAGATCCCCCAAGCCAAATATGGAATCAACTTTCAATGGAGGCATAGGTGGTAGTGCTGCTCATCAGGCACAACAGCCGAAGGGTGCTCCTGCGCCTAATTTTGGTACAACTTCCAATGTACCATTGTCGGCTCAAAAAATAGCTCCCTTAGTTGAAAGAATCAGAAGAACTGTCAATTACCACATCAATCAAGCTTTGGGAGGAGAAGGTACTTAAGATCAAGATGATGGTAACCACCAGTAGGTTTTGCTAATGTGTCAAGCTACAACCATTGGGGAATGCCTGCGTGCCCGAAGATTGGAGGATCTGTCGACCCCAATGACCAGTTGATCAAGAAGCTTGCTGAGGTGATGGAAAAGGATTTTGGCATGAAAAGGAGTCACTCCAGGTCATACAACATGCCATATCCTGAATGGTACAACCGTCTAGAGCTCTCACATGGCTATAGAATTCCAGAGTTCTCCAAGTTCACCGGGGGGGACAATGTTAGCACAATGGAGCACATAAGCAAGTACCTGGCTCAGTTAGGCGATGCTGTAGTTGAAGAAATCCACAAAGTCAGGTTCTTTACTCTATCACTGTCAGGTCCAGCCTTCTCTTGGTATTTATCATTGCCAAGAAATTCTATTCATACTTGGGATGAGTTGGAAAGCATATTTCACGCCTACTTTTTTAATGGGACTGTTGAGAAGGACATTGATGATCTAACCAGTGTCAAGATGAAGCATAATGAATTAAGTCTTGATTACATCCAGAGATTCATGCAAACAAAGAGCTTGTGCTTCTCTTTGAACTTGTCTGGCAGCCAGTTGGTGAAATTGGCTATCCAAGGGATGCAGCCTTACTTGAAGGAGAAGCTAGATGGCATGAACTTTGATAATCTCAGAGCATTGGCACAGAGAGTGGCAATAGTTTTTGAGTATGCACAGCCACCATGACAGAATCATTTTTAGAAAGCTGCCAATGTCTCTAGTTACTATAAAGACTTGATTCAGTTCGACTCTGATGATGAAGAAGAAGCAGAAGATAGCCAGCTCATTGAGTGGAACCTGAACAAGAAGTGTGTTATCGGCCATCCTTGGGGAAGATCTTAGGAGAAGTTTGACTTTGATACCTCAAAGGCTGATAAAATCTTTAATTATTTATTGAACAAAGGACTCATTAAGATGTTACATGAGCCACTCAGTCCTGAAGAGATTAAAGGCAAGAAGTACCGCAAGGCTCATAATTCCACCACTCACTCCACCAATGAGTGCAATGTCTTTAGGAGGCAAATCCAGAAAGCCATAAGGCCAAGAGATTGGCTTTTGATGCTACAAATAAGATGAAGATTGATGAAAGCCCCTTTGACTCTGCAATGGTTGTTGTTGTGCTTCCAAAGGGCAAAGCTAAAGCACTGACCTCTGCTAGAGCTAAAGAGTCAGGATTAATAGACACAAGACTGCAGCTCACCGATGAAGAGTACCACGAGATCAAGAGAAGGCGTGAGAGGCAGAATAGCCGATCTGAGCAGCCTAAATTGTTTGCATCGACTGAAAGAAGACCACATGTGACATCTCATATTCTTTTGAACAAGTGGCAGAGGCAACAAGAGAAGGATCGTAGGAGAAGGTTTGAAGAGCAGGAATGCTTGAGGATGCTTGAAGAAGAGAGGTATGAACGTGAACAAGCTAAGTCACATTGGAGTTGCCCTTTCTTTAGGCATTGCTGGAATGAAGGTTTGAGGTTTCCCACTAGAAGGAATTGCGCTGAGTGCAGCGATCAGTACAGGGAGTATCGACAATCTCAAACCAACCACCGGTCTATCCATGAAAGGATTGGATGACCTATTGAGGATCAGCGCATAAATAAATGCATACTTTATGATCACTGTGATGCCTATGATGAAGAAGTGGAAGAAGTATAGCATGTTTGGCAACCAAACCAGTGGTGCCCTGGTGGTCTCTCTAGGAGTCAGAAGAGAAGAGTTCAACGCTTAAGGGAGACTGAGATCAAGCTAAAGAAAACCAAGAAGGCACAGGTCTGGAAGGCTAAGAAAACAGCCGATCTAGGAAAATCGGCTCCTATTAGTATGCAGTGTATTTTGCCGGTTGGGCACAAAGTGGCAAAAAAGCAAAGGCTGTGTTTAGCAAACTAATGTAGCATCGTCACTTGAAAGCTTTATATATCAAAGGATGTGTCAATGGCAAACCAATGGGAAGGATGCTGGTAGATGGAGGTGCTACAGTCAACCTCATGCCTGTTTCAACATTTAAAAGGTTGGGTACGAAGTTTGAAGACCTGATTAAAATGAATATTCAGTTGAGAGACTTTGCAGATAAGATCTCTGATGCCTGGGGGGTAATTAATGTGAAGTTAACAGTTCGCGGCAAGACCATGATCACTACCTTTTTTGTCATCGATGGGGAAGGATTCTATAGTTTACTTCTTGGGAGAGACTGGATACATGCCAATTGTTGTGTTCCTTCAACCATGCATCAACATGTGCTACAATGGGTAAATAATAGGGTTGAAGTTATCCCTGCTGATGATTCAGTAAGCCTTTCCTCTATCTGTTATGAGCATTGGGACCTTGAAGATATTGAGTGCCTTTCTGGGAAAGAGTTCAAAGGAGACTTCATCATTGTCAACGATGGAAGTCAACAGCCGATCCAAGCAGTCGGCTCTGAAAAAATTATTTAATGGATAATCCAATTGATGGTACTGAAGGGAAGCTAGGACATGGTTTCACATCGGCTGATATTCTAGAAGAAGTAGACATTGGACCTGGTGATAGGCCAAGGCTGACATATATAAGTTCTAAGCTTGACCCTGAGTATAGAAGTAAGTTAATTGATTTGTTAAAAGAATACAAAGATTGCTTTGCTTGGGAATATTATGAAATACCTGGTTTGGACAAATCAATTGTGGAGCATTGTTTGCCTATCAAAGATGGATATCGACCTCACAAACAACGGCCAAGAAATTTCAAGCCTCAAATATTTGATGATGTGAAGAAGGAGATTGAAAGATTACTTGAAGCCAAGTTTATCAAGCCGTGTCGGTATGCAGAATGGATTTCCAACATTGTCCCTGTCTACAAGAAAAATGGCAAGATGAGAGTGTGCATTGATTTCAAGGATTTAAATAAAGCCACTCCAATGAATGGTTATCCAATGCCAGTAGCTGATATGCTTGTTGATGCAGCTGCTAGACACAAGGTGATTAGTTTCATGGATGGTAATGCTGGCTATAATCAAATATTTATGGCAGAAGAAGACATTTCTAAGACAGCATTCAGGTATCCAGGATGATCAACTTATTCGAGTGGGTAGTTATGACTTTTGGTTTGAAGAATGCTGGTGCAACTTATCAAAGAGCTATGAATTACATATATCACAAGTTGATCAGCAAAGTAGTTGAAATATATATTGATGATGTAGTTGTCAAGTCAGGAGGATATGAGCAGCACTTCATTGATTTGAAAGAAACTTTGGAGTGCATAAGCAAAAATGGCTTGAAGATGAATCCACTTAAGTGTGCTTTTGGAGTCTCTGCTGGACAGTTCTTGGGGTTCATGGTTCATGAAAGAGGAATTGAAGTAGGGAAGAAGAGTATGGATGCAATCAATAATGTTGTTCCTCCGACTGACAAACAAGAACTGTAGTCTTTGCTTGGAAAGATCAATTTCATCAGAAGATTCATTGCAATCTGTCAAGTAAAGCCTTACCGTTCTCTCCTTTATTAAAACTAAAAGGTGATGCAGAATTTAAATGGGGTGAAGCACAACAGAAAGCATTTGAGGAGACTAAGGAATACATGAAATCACCTCCAGTATTGATTCCTCCTCAATCAGGTAAACCTTTTAAGTTGTACTTGGTGGCCAAAGAGCTATCGATTGGTTCGGCCTTAATTCAAAAATTTGAAGGAAAAGAAAGGGTTGTTTATTATCTGAGCAAAAAATTATTAGACCCTGAAACAAGATATACTCTGATAGAAAAGCTTTGCTTATGTTTGTATTTCTCTTGCACCAAGTTGAGGAGGTATCGATTATTAGCAGAATGTGTTGTGGTATCCAAGATTGACGTCATCAAACACATGTTGTCAATGCCTATTCTGAATGGCTGATTTTGTCACTCAATACCACAAGCTAGACGTTAGATTCATAGAAATGCCTTCCTAGGTTTTGTTCTTTGATGGATCAACTTGCAAACAAGGTGGTGGTATTGGCATTGTTATTGTCTCTCCCAGGGGGGCAACATTTGAATTTGCTTATCAGATTGCACCAACAGCAAACAGCAATCAGGCTGAATATGAGGCAATTCTAAAGGGACTTCAACTTCTACAAGAGGTAAAGGCTGAGTCAGTTGAAATAATCGGTGACTCTCAATTAGTGATTAATCAATTACTCGGCCTATATGAGTGCACGGATGAAGTCTTGAAAAGGTATTATGATCAATGCAAAGCGATTCTCCAAAAGTTTATCATTGTGTCGTTACAATATATCCCTAGAGCACAGAATCAAGAAGCAAATAGGTTGGCTCAAGATGCTTCAGGATTAAGTTTGTTCTGCTCAGGGATCAATTGTATTATAGAACGATCAATGGTGTGCTCATGAGATGCATCACCCAAGTGTAACGTCCCGCCTCCTCAAGACGGGCCCGCTTACATCTGATCGCTTATCTAGGACATAGACTTCCCTCACAGACCAACATCAATCTTTTCTACGCACTTTGCCCTCACTCATGCGCACCCGGGAAGACTTCCCAGTCGGTCACCCATCCCTAAATTGTTCCAAGACAAGCACGCTTAACCTCAGAGTTCTTTAGTGATGAGCTTTCAGAAAAGAAGTTGTAACTTGTTGGTATGAGTATCCTATTAATCCTATTAAGATCTGGACCGGGGTGTTACACCAAGAGGAAGCCAAATTTGCGATGCATCAGGTTCATGAAGGGATTTGTAGTGCACATCAATCTGCATACAAGATGAAGTGGGTAATCAGGAGAGCTGGATATTTTTGGCCTACTATAAAAGAGGACTGTTTTAAATATTACAGGGGTTGTCAAGAGTGTCAAAGGTTTAGCAATGTTCAAAGGACACCTGCTTCTGCAATGAATCCTATCATGAAACCGTGGCCATTCAAGGGGTGGGGCATAGATTTAATTGGTCAGATTTATCCGCCTTTCAGCAAGGGGCACAAGTTTATATTGGTTGCTACAGATTATTTCACCAAGTGGGTTGAAGCTATTCCTCTGAAGCTAGTAACATCTAAGAAGATGGTTGATTTTGTCAAAGAGCATATCATTTACCGATTTGGGATCCCAGAGACTATCACAACTGATCAAGGCACTATGTTCACGTCAGGTGAATTTGAGGAATTTGCTGAAGAGATGGGTATTAAATTAGTTAACTCTTATCCCTATTATGCCCAAGCCAATGGGCAAGCTGAAGCATCTAATCAGATTCTCATCAAGCTTATCAACAAGAAAATAAATGAGCAGCCCAGAAGATGGTATTTGACTTTGAGTGAAACATTATGGGCATATAGGATGGCTCCACATGGATCGACTAAATGTACCCCTTATGAGCTAGTATATGGCCATCATGTAGTGATGCCATGGGAAATTCAATCTGGTTCAAGGACAGTTGAATTGCGGAAAGAATTAACAGCCGGTGATTACAATAAGCTTATGATTGATAATTTGGAAGATTTGCACTATCATCGGCTAAAGGCATTGAAGACAATTGAAGCAAACAAATTGAAAATTGCCAAACATTATAATAAGAAGGTTAAGCTAAAGGAGTTTGAAAAGGACGAGCTTGTTTGGAAACTCAGGTTACCGATCGGAGTAAAAGAAGTAAATTTGGCAAATGGTCTCCAAATTGGGAAGGACCGTATTTCATCGATCAGGTTGTCCCAGGAAATGCGTATATTCTACGGGATTTCAAGGGAGAAGTATTTAAGAAAGCTATAAATGGTAAATTCCTCAAGAAGTATTATCCCAGTGTGATAGCAGATGAAGAATTGGTTACCTAAGAATAATTTGGTTCACTGAACATGATAAAACAGCCGATGTGATCATCGCCTTTAGCACAAAAATGGCCAGTGAATACATTGGTGATAGCCGATGCGACATGCATCGCCTTCAGAGCAAAAAAATTAAAACAGGACATCAGTACGCATTGATTTCGATGGATTAAATTTAGATTGGATCCTAAGTCAGAAGGAAGCAATATTTATTTCTTACAGAAAATTTACAGCAGATTGATTCCTATTACAATCTACTGATCACATACTTTCTTTATTGGATAGTGCGGGTTAGCTGCACCACTGATGATCCACCCAGCCACCTCCATGTCATCAAAGGTGGTTGTCATCTCATCTTTGATGTCCTCCTTGACCACATCAAGGTTGCAGAGGTCGGCGCCGGTGTGGATTCGAACAGCATTGAGGACGAGAGTGGCACCATACTCTATGGCAGCATATGAGATTTCAGTGAAACGTGGGTAAACGTTCTCCACCCTCTCTGCAATCGATCCACCAGCAGTGTTCATAGCATTGATGACTCTGGTGCTGGCGGCTTCAAGCTCACCAAATTTTGCCAACAGATATAATTGAAAGGATCAGTGATTAAGTGGCCGAAAGGATTTAAAAAAAGAGAACGAAGATTTATACTAACCAGCAGCTTAAACCCTAGCAGCATCCCGCTCCTGGGTAATTTTGGTGATCTCTTCCTCCTTTTCGGCAAGGGTCATTTAAAGATCTAGAACCTCGCCTGGAGTTTGACATTTGAGCTTCCCTGCAACTCAAGCCGCTTTCGAGCATCGGCTAGGTCACAGGCCAGAGGACACCCACTCCCCGTGGAGGATTGAGGGGTACCATCACTATCGGTTCTGCAAGAATCGGTTAATTAAAAGTTGAACAGATTTCAAGAGAATTTTTGCTCAATCTACCTTTTTAGGAAGATCCACTGCGAAGTCACTCCCCAGTCGAAGGGATCTCCACTGCCAGCGGAGGATTGTGATCCCCTTGGAAGAACCCGATGAGAAGTCACTTCATCCTCCTATACCGGACGCTTGCCATGACCTGCCATCAGGAATTTTTGGCTCAAGGATTGAAGAAGGGTTTTTCTGGTTTGGATAAGGTTGCTTATGGATGGCATAGAGATTGGAATGAAACAGGGGATTGATTTATAGTCCGGAGGCCGGCACACGTCGAAATATGAATCGGTGAAAATACCATGGATACTGTGCCAAAGTAATTGAGTGGCCGGTCAAATCAAGTCTGAGCGTGTTCTCGAAGAGTCCAACCGTTTTGTCTTTTTAGTCAATTAAAAGGAAAATCATGAAGGTGAATCAGTTAATTAGAGAAATGAATCACCCAAGGCTTCGGGATGTTTAAGAAGGCAAGGAAGGAATTTTGGAATAAAACAAGTTTCATTCCAAAATTGGGGGCATGTGTTTGCACCAAAATTTGGACTGGCAGGCACAGAGACAAGACCTTTCATAGAAGACGCTATCAAAATTGGCAAAATGCTGGTAACAGCCGAGAATTGGGGAATCGGCTAAATTAGGGAGAATAGGCTAACACAGAATCGACTATCTGGAGATGCACGCGGGCCACATCGATTCTGACCCAGCAAAATGGAAGACATCGCTTCAACAACATGGGACTCTATAGGGCAGAATAGTAGGGCCCAAGTTATCTAGGTTAGATAATTGTCGAGTCTTTTTCCTTATTTGTAGTTCGTATTAGGTTAGGACTCAGTCAAAGACCAGGGTATAAATATGTAAGCCCCGGCACCTCGACAATCAATACAATCTTTCGGCTCCGGCCACCAACCCGTAGTTTTCCTAGGATCTCGGTGAGTTTCTTCAACAAGCTAGGCTGCATCGGGGCGTCCGACCTCTTGTTAGATAGGGTCGGCTCGACCTCCTATCAACCATTAGTATGGCCAAAGGGCCTGTGTTTATGCTTGATTTGGCCGGCTCGACCTCTTATCTATGCATCAGCACTTGCTAACAGTTTATGTTATCGTTTGATAGGGCCGACTCGACCTCCTATTGTATGCGTTAGCATAGGCTAGTTATTGGCTCTATTAGGTGTGGCAGCCTGATAGATTCATTAAGTTACCGATTGCCAATTATTTGCTCTGCTAGATCTGACAAATCTAGTAGATTCATTAAGTTACAAATGTTGTTAAGTTTTTATTGTTTATTTATTGCAACATTTTTTCCCAATCAAGATTAGTAGATTTGGCTTAGATCTTTTAGATTCCATTGTCATTAATTCTTCCATGTTAAATCTTACTGCTTTGATGATCAATCTTGTGCTTGCATTAGCTAGGTTTTATCAATCTTGTTCATGACATGTGCGCGTTCTAGGGTATAAATAGTTTTAAGATGAATCTTGTTTCTCTTGTCTAGTTAATAGTGGCTGTAGCACTATTGATCTCACTAAAGATTAGATTAGATTAGTGAGGTTTGTGTTAAGGTTTGTTTATGCACCTAGTTCGTTCTCATGTCGGTATCGGCAAAGTTAGCCGATTCACCAGGAGCTTCACCCATGACATTGTATACATGCATCTATTTAGACTGGCCGGTTTGTTAAGCTCTTGCTTGATAGATCTATTAGTCATAATTTAGATTCTTGTATACATGTAAGATCTTTTATATTTATTGTATTGAATAGATTGAATCGGTTAATGGCTTTGTTTTGTTCACATGTATTTGAATAGCCGATTCAGTGAGTTCTTTACTATTTTCAGCATGTATCATGAATGGACATGCCTTTCTCTTGATTTATTTTATCAGTACCATGCCATGAACGATTGCTTCATTTGTACATGCTTGTTTATTCAATTTTATCTATCAATGCATGTTGGATGTTGACTTTCTAGTCAATGCCCCGATCAAATCGGCTATTATCCATATATGAGGAACTGTTTGGAATCACACCGGTAGGTTTCATAATTTGACTATTTTCCACCTTGTCAATTTCAGGGTCAAATTGACTGGCACGCCTTGGACACGTTCGATCGGACCATCTGCTGAAGACGGCCGTGGGGATCGGGGAGACATTCACGCTCCGGTCTATCTGGCTTGCAAGAGGACTCGTTGACATGAAGAAGTCACATTTTTGTGCCAACAACAGTCTTGGCCTCTTCTTGACTGATGCATCTCATGACCACACCATCAACTGTCCTATAGTATAACTTCCCACTGAGCAAAACAAATTTAATTGCTTTGTACCTTAGTTTTCTGGTGACTTTTTGTGATGGATCCTTCAAGTAATCAATGATCTCTGTTCTCCAATTATCAATCACATCATTAGTTGATACTTCTAGAATTAGCCTATAACCAGAAGCACTCTGATCTAATCTATTTTCCTCTTGATTTTGTGCACGAGGGATATACTGCAAAGACACCACAATGAACCCTTGAATAATCTCTCTACATCGATCATAATACTTTTTCAAGGTTTCATCTTTGCACTCATATAGGCCGAGTAGTTGATTAATCACCAATTGAGAATCACCGAATATTTTAACTAACTCAGCCTTTACTTCTTGTAGAAGTTGAAGCCCCTTCAAGACTACTCCATACTCAGCCTGATTATTAGTCATTGTAGGTGCAATCTGATAAGCAAACTCAAATGTTGCCCCCTGAGGGGTGATGATAACAATGCCAATGCCTCCACCTTGCTTGCAAGTTGATCCATCAAAGAATAGTACCCAAGACGCTAGTTCAACAGTCCTAATGGAGCACATAAGCAAGTATCTGGTTCAGTTAGGTGATGCTGCTACTGAAGAAATTCATAGAGTCAAATTCTTGGCCTTATCAGTATCGGGACTAGCTTTCACTTGGTACTCGTCCTTACCCAGAAATTTCATCAATACTTGGGATGAGTTAGAAAGCAAGTTCCATGCATACTTCTTCAATGGGACTGTTGAGAAAGACATCGATGATCTGACCAGCGTCAAGATGAAGAGCAATGAGTCAGGCCTTGACTTCATTCAGAGATTCAGGCAAACGAAGAGCTTATGCTTTTCATTGAACCTGTGGTGAAATTGCCTATCCAGGGGATGCAACCATACTTGAAGGAGAAGCTTGTTGGCATGCACTTTGATAATCTAGGAGCACTTGCGGGTGGCTATAGTTTCTGAATATGCACAACCACCATGCCAACAGAACTGATTTTAGAAGGCAGCTAATGTAGCTGGTTATTACAAGACTCTAATTCAGGATGGGTCAGATGATGAAGAAGATGTTGATGCTATTGAATGGAACCTCAGCAAGAAGTGTGTTATCGGCCATCCTTGGGGAAGATCACAAGAGAAGTTTGATTTTGATACTTCATCCTTGGGGAAGATCACAAGAGAAGTTTGATTTTGATACTTCAAAGGTTGATAAGATCTTTGACTATTTGTTGAGCAAAGGTTTGATCAAGGTGTTACATGAACCACTCAGTGCTGAAGAGGTGAAGGGAAAGAAATGTTGCAAGGCCCACAATTCCACAACTCACTCCACCAATGAGTGCAATGTATTCAGGAAGCAGATCCAGAAAGCCATTGAAGTAAGAAAGCTGACCTTTGATAGCAAGATGAAGGTCGATGAAAATCCCTTTGATTCTGCAATGGCTGATGTAGTGCTTCCAAAGGGAAAAGCCAAGGTGTTAACCTCTGCTAGTGCAAAAGGGTCAGGATCAATTGATACAAGATTGCAGCTCATTGATGAAGAGCACCTCGAGATCAAAAGAAGGCGTGAGAAGAAAAATATCTAATTTGACCAACCTGAGTCATCTGCATTGGCTAAAAGGAGACCACGTGTGACATCTTGTATACTTCTTAACAAGTGGCAGAGGCAACAGGAGAAGGACCGTTGAAGACGGTTTGAAGAGCAAGAATGCTTAAGGATGCTTGAAGAAGAAAGGTATGAAAGGGAGCAAGCTGAATCACATTAGAACTGTCCTTTCTTCAGGCATTGCTGGAATGAAGGCTTGAGGTTGCCCACCCAAAGAGACTGCCCTAAATGTAAGATATAGGGGGTATCGGCAATTTTAACCCAACCGCCGGTCTGTCCATGAAAGACTTGGACAACCTATGGAGGATCGGCGCATTGATAAATGCAAGATTCATGCTCGGTGTGATGCCTATGATGAAGAGGTGCAAGAAGTGCAACATGTTTGGCAAGAGATCCAATGGTGCCCTAGTGGTCTTTCTAGAAGTCAAAAGAGGAGAGTTCAACGATTGAGGGAGACTGAGATCAAGCTCGAAAAGATTAAGAAGACTAAGAAGGCATAGGTTTGGAAGGCCAAAACAGCCGATTCAGGCAAATCAGCTCCTATTGGAATGCAATGTATTTTGCCTGCCAAACATAGAGTTTTGAAGAATCAAGAAGCTGTGTTTGATAAGCCTATGCGTTACCATCACTTAAAAGCTTTATATGTCAAAGGACGTGTGAATGGTAAGCCCATGGTAAGGATGCTAGTAGATGGAGGTGCTACGGTCAACCTTATGCCTATCTCAACATTTAAAAGGTTGGGCAAGAAATATGAAGATTTGATCAAGACGAATATACAGTTGAGAGACTTTGCAGATAAGATCTCTGATGCCCGAGGGGCAATTAACATAAAATTAACAATTGGCAGTAAGACCATGATCACTACCTTTTTCGTTATTGATGGAGAAGGGTTCTACAGTTTGCTTCTTGGAAGAGACTGGATACATGCCAATTGTTGTGTTCCTTCAACCATGCATCAATATGTGCTACAATGGGTGAACAATAGGATTGAAGTTGTCCCTGCTGATGATTCAGTAAGTCTTTCTTCCATCAGTCATGATCATGGGACCTTGAAGATATTGAGTGCCTGTCTGGCAAAGAGTTTCATGGAGACTTCATCATTGTCAACGATGAAAGTCAACAGCCGATCCAAACAGTTGGCTTTAATAAAACTGTTATTTAATGGATAATAATCCTATTGATGGTACTAAGGGGAAGCTAGGACATGGTTTTACATCAGTTGATATTTTAGAAGTGGATATTGGATCTGGTGATAGACCAAGGCCGACATATGTGAGTTCCGAGCTTGACCCTGAATACAAGAGTAGGTTAGTCAGTTTATTGAAAGAATATAAAGATTGTTTCACCTGAGAGTACTATGAGATGCCTGGCTTGGATAAATCTATTGTGGAACATCGTTTGCCAATCAAAGATGGATATTGACCTATTAAACAGCGGCCGAAGAATTTCAAACCTTAAATATTTGATGATGTGAAGAAGGAAATTGAGAGGATACTTGAAGCCAAATTCATCAGGCCATGTAGATATGCAGAGTAGATCTCCAACATTGTCCCTGTCTACAAGAAGAACGGCAAAATGAGAGTGTGCATTGACTTCAGAGATCTAAATAAAGCCACTCCAATGGATGGTTATCCAATGCCAATAGCCAATATGCTTGTTGATGCAGCTATTGGACATAAGTTAATTAGCTTCATGGATGGTAATTCTAGTTATAATCAAATATTCATGGTAGACGAAGACATTTCCAAAACAACATTCAGATATCCAGGGGCGATTGGCTTATTTAAATGGGTAGTCATGACCTTTGGTTTGAAAAATGCTGGTGCAACTTATCAAAGAGCTACGAATTACATATATCATAAGTTGATCAACAAAATAGTTGAAATATATATTGATGATGTAGTTGTCAAGTCAGGTGGATATGAGCAGCATTTAGCTGATTTGAAAGAAACCTTAGAGTGCACAAGGAAGAATGGTTTAAAGATGAATCCTCTTAAATGTGCTTTTGGGGTATCTGCTGGACATTCCTGGGATTCATGGTCCATGAGAGAGGGATTGAAGTAGGAAAGAAATGTATGGATACAATTGATGAAGCTGTTCCTCCAACTAATAGACAGGAATTGCTATCTTTGCTTGGAAAGATTAACTTTATCAGAAGATTCATTGCTAACTTATCAAGCAAAGCCCTACTGTTCTCTCAATTGTTGAAGCTGTAGGGTGACGAAGAATTTACATGGGGTGAGGCACAACAAAAGGCGTTTAAGGAAATCAGAGAGTATATGAAATCACCTCCGGTTTTAATACCTCCTCAAGCAGGTAAGCCTTTTAGGTTGTATCTGGCGGCTGAAGCCTTTTAGGTTGTATCTGGTGCCCTTATGTAAGAATTTGAGGGGAAAGAAAGAGTAGTCTACTGTCTAAGTAGAAAATTGCTAGATGTAGAAACGAGGCATACCCCAATTGAGAAGCTTTGCCTATGCTTATATTTCTCCTGTACAAAGTTAAGGAGGTATATATTGTCTTCTGAGTGTGTTGTGGTGTCAAAGATCGACGTTATCAAGCACATGCTATCATTGCCTATTTTGAATGGTAGAATCGGCAAATGGATGCTGGTTCTATCAGAATTTGACTTAAGATATGAATCGGCTAAAGCAGTCAAAGGACAAGTAATGGCTAATTTTATCACTCTCGGTCAACGTTGACTGGTCAATGGTCAACGTTGACGGGCCCCGACTAGGCCTCGGTGGGCTTGGGCAGGGCCAGATCTGGGCCGGGTTGGGCTGGCCTGGCTCGGACACGTGTCGCCTGGTGGGTGGCCCACATGGGGTGCCTGGATCCAAGTTGGGCCTGGTCTACGGCCGTGTACCGGGCTTGGCTCTGTGGTCTAGGTCCATGGTGGATCGTAGGCTGGCGGTCCGCGCAGCAGTCATTGGTTGGTCCAGCATGGCCCCACGTGGAGGACGCGGTGCACACGGGGCTAATCCCCTTCTCTTCTCCCCGACGCGTGCAGGCGCAGGCACGGCAGCGCTCGGCCGACGACGAGCGGCGAGACGGCTCCGGCGAGCTTGGTGGTGGCTACGGCACTGCAGCGGTGAGGCGGGTGCGTTGGTGGAGTCGCGGCACGCTCGAGGGTGCTAGGCTTACCGACGCGTGCACGGTGGCGGACCGAAGCGGCGGAGCAAGGCTACGGGGCGCAGCAACGCGCACGGAGCAGCTTTGACTGGCGCCTTGGGTTCGTGAGGCCAAGGTGTACGTGGTGCGGTGCAGCTGCGTGGTTCGAGTGGCCTCACGGGGTATGGCCTCGCGGCGCACGCACAGCGATGGCGCCGAGCGGCAGGGACGCGGTAGCGTGGCGCAACAGCGGCTTGGAGGCAGCTTGGACTCACGCAAAAGCTCTGAGACACTCGGGCGAGCGTGGCGGGGTCACCAATTTGGGCAGAAACTCCGGTGGCGGTAGAGGTGCGGCGGCGGTGAGCGGTGTTGGCAGCGGCATTGCTCCGGCTTCCCTCCAAATTGGCCTTCTTCTTCTCGCCTCTTCCCGATTGGAGCAGCTAGGAGCTCCATGGACCTTCTACCGCAGCTAACGGAGGCTCGCGGGGGTGCACAGCCATGGTGGCCACGGCGAACGCTCCGGCGGCCGGGATGCTATGGCGACCAAGCGCGGCAAAGCAGCGTGCCCTCACTGTAGTCATTGCCATGCTCCAAGACCTTGCCATCTAGGCGTTCTAGGCTACGGCGGAGGTGACGGTGAAGTTAATGAAGCCTAAAGCAAATGGGAGAGCGGGAACATGGAGGTTGCACTGGCCGGCGGCCATGGCAAGAACTGGGTCAGCTCACCTGTGTGCGGTCGTGCTAGCGGCTAGAGGCGTGGCTGCGGTCCTTGACGGAGGGGAAGAAGAGCGGTGTGGTGATGGCGTAGACGCATAGGAGCTCTGGGTCCTCCTCCTCCGATGGCTCGTGCGGCAACGGTGGCGACGCTCGCGGTGCTCAGCTCCAGCTCCGAAGGTGGCACTCTTTTTCGCCTTCTTCTACCTTCTGTCTTGGCAGCGAGCGAGCGAGGCGACCAGAAGGCTGTGCGGTGGGGGTAAACCCTAGCAGCGCCGGGGTCCTCCTTATATTGCCGGCGACGGCGGCCTTGGTGGCCACAGACGGCGTCGATGGCTGATACCGATCGAGCGGCTGGGTGTGGCCGTGAGTTAGGGTTAGCGTTAGGGTTCCCGGGGGCGCGCGGCGAAGGGATGGACTGCATTGGCGTGTGCGGCGCGGGCACGGACGGCGGGGAGCGCGCACGGCCAAAAATGGCGCGGTGGACGCGACCTGCGGTGGACAGAAAAGGAAAGACGGGGAAGCTGACAGGCGGGCCCCGCACGTCAGCGAGAGTGGCGGACGCGTGGCACTGGCTGACGTCATGCTGGGCCGCTTCGCCCAGTTAGGCCGCGGCGGTGTGGCGGATGCGGGCGTGGCCTCTCAGGCTTGCTGGGCCGGTGCGGGGAAAAGGGCAGCGGGGAAGGCTGGGCCGTTGCCGTGGCTCGGGCCGTGGTGCGGGGCAGCTGCCACGGGCGGCCGGCAGGCCTGCTCGCTGGGCCGGCTCGGCCTTGCTTGCATGGGCCGCGGGGGAGTAGGGCCAGGCCGAGGTGGGCTGGCCACGTTGGGCCGAGGCGTGGGGAAGGGTAGCAGGCCGGCCTGGTGGCTTTGTCAGCTTGGGCTGGTTTGCCTCCTTGCATTTCTTCTTTTATTCGAAACCTTTTTCTATTTCTTCTAGAAGCACTAAACCAACTATGGCATGATTAAGTTATCAAAAGTGTTAGTGTCCATGATGCATACATCATGATAGGTCCACAAAAGTCTCATGGTGTGTTGGGTACCAAGTCCATGGTTAGTAGACATATTGTTACATGTGATATAAAAAGGGTTATTGATTTTATTAGCAACACATAAAACCAATAAGAGGCAAATCATACTCCTGTAATTAAAATGCAAATGTTCCAACTAACATTAGGTGTAACTTATGCAACTATGGGATATTTTCCTACGTGACACTCACCAAATATTGGTATACTTTAGAAAAAATTTTGTTGGTTGTGATTTTTGGTGTTTGGATTTTTAGGGTTGTTACATAGCCTATGCTAACGCATACAATAGGAGGTAAAACCGGCCCTATCAAATGATAACATAAACTGTTGACAAGTGTTAATGTATAGATAAGAGGTCAAACCGTCCAAATCAAGCATAACACAAGCCCCTTGGACATATCGATGGTCGATAGGAGGTCGAACTGGCCCTATCTAACATAAGTAAAAGCCATGACGGTACTTACAGCAAACCAGAGGTCGGACAATCTGATGCAGCCTAGCTTGATAAAGAATATCGCCGAGATCCTAAGAACTAAGGGTTTGGTGGCCGGAGCCGAAAATTGTATTGATTGTCGAGAAAGCGTTCTTACAGGTGCCAAGGCTTACATATCTATACCCTATGCTTTGGCCAAGTCCTAACTTGACACGACTCACAAATAAGGAAAAAGACTCGTAAACTACCTAAACTAGATAACTTAGGCCCTACTATTCCGTCCTGTAGAGTCCCACGCTGTTGATGTGTCATTATCCACCCAAACCGGGTCGGAGTTGACGTGGCCCGCTGATTCTCCAAATAGCCGATCCCGCTTTGATTTAGCCGATTCCCTAATATTCGGTTGTTTTCAGTATTTTGCCGATTCCAGCAGCATCTTTCTCAGGAAGCTTCACCTTCGCACTCATCAGTTCAAATTTTGGTGCAAACAGCCCCTACGAATCCTCCATAGGAAGTACAAGATGTTGTACAACCAGTTGTCACACCTCACACGTCGAGTAGGCAATAGCTCCTAATTAAGGGGCAGCGTGACATAGACAATGATGAGCCCTTAAACTACGCCGGCCATGAGATCCGAAATAGAATCCATGCATCATAATTAAGTTTGGACTTTGGCTGATCAACCAGATGATGTTCAAACCATTGACTGTAAATGGATTTTTAAGAAAAGATAGACATGGATGGAAATGTTCACATGGATTTCTTGTTTCACTCACCTGCATTGTCATGAGTATCAATGTAATTGCAAACTTATGATGTTTACCTGCCGACACAATGTTTTGTCAGTTCATACCAAAACTCACCTAAAAGTAGTTATACAGAAAAAGATTGCTAGATATACTAAAACTATATTCTTCCTACGACTGATGAAAATTGTAACACCTTGTCTAAACCTGCCATCGAAAATATTCATGACCTAGAAGAGCAACCCAAGATTGTGATGATGAGAAGGAAAAGGAAGCGTCAACTGTCTGGAGTTGGAAGAAGTGTGGGCTAGGAGTCCTTCACAGCTCGGCCATGGTCGCCAAGGCCAACGGTCCCCTCCACCGCCGATATAATCTTTGGCACCGACATGCCGCCTGAGAGAATAATTTCTACAACAAATTCCCTCCATTCAGCATTCACATCAAGAAACTAGTATGCACAACACAAGGAGAGGAAGACTGGCCCGGTGATGCACCGATGCTACCGTTAATTATTACCGATGGCCTCCCGGACAGAGAGGTCCGGGATGATGACGTCAGCGCGGCTCATGAGGAAGATGTCCCCAAGGTAGAGATTGTTGGTCGGCACATAGACGCAGGCCAGGTCCTGGTCGCCGCGGGGGACGCCGGCGCCCCGCAGCGCCACCGTCGACGTGATGAAGCCCAGTGCGTACTCGCCGATCCTAGGGTGCCGGATGATCACCACCTCCTCGAAGGCTCTTGAGCTCTGGTCTGAAACCATATGCATCAAGACGATTAGACGAACTTGGCGGCCGCTTGTGCATATGTCATAATCTGATACCTACTACCTGGCGATATTGCGGCGCTGATTTGCTTGGAAGCTGAGTAGATGTGGCGCACGAGCGGCATCCTCTTGATGAAGAACTCGCCCAGGCCGAGGAGGGAGGCGCCCAGCCATGACGACATGAACACGCCGACGAGGAAGATGAAGGTGATGGAGGTGAAAAACCCGAGGCCTGCACAGAGATGAAACGTATCCATGCATCATCAATAATAGTAGCACAGAGCGCTGACGCGATCGGTCATAATCCATGCCATTTCTTATCGTAGCATCAATCTCTGACATTGGATCATGAACGTGATTGATTACCGAAGACTTGTATCCCGAGATGGACGTAGATGGGGGAGAAGAAGCCGTCGACGAAGCGGATGAACCACCATGTCGTGTAGAAGGTGATGGCGATCGGGAGCAGGATGACACTGCATGTATGCGAGAGTGAGGAGCACGGGCTCAGGCAGGGATGACGTGGAAATGCGAACTAGTACAGTATTCATACGAGGTGCGCACCATCCAGACATAAACTTCTTCCATGCCCAGCTCCGTATCACTCTCGAAAACGCCTGCACCATGATTGACAAATAAACAGCAACACTTGAACCAACTAAACTCTGTCTGAAATCCCGTGTGTATAAGAAAAAATCTCTCCAATTTCAAACGGGCTGGCAAGCAAGCATTAACCAGATTTCAACAAAATTCCAACGTTCCAGTCTGCACATGAACTTCCAGATTCACGAAGCTCATGCATGCACATGCACCTCGCCTTGCCGAATGCTCATATACCACGCGCATGCCGCACCATGAGAAAACGGAGCAGACCAGGCACTACGACGACGACAGAAGCGGATCGATGACCCACCTCGATACCGGTGGGATGGTGGTGAAGGTGGAGCACGCGCGCTGACGTCGTGGGCGGCGGAGGTCCGGCGATGATGACGGCAGCAGTCGGCTCCAAGTCGTCCTCGTCGCCGGCGACATGCTCGCCGGCCACCACCGGGAGGAGCAGCTCCCGGTCCCTCTCCCTCCCGGCCATCGCGCTTCGCGATCCAGCAGTGCGTACGTGTCTCGCGCCCTGCCCAGCTGCCCGTGAGGCGTGAGCGTGGCGTGGTCCAACCGCACTATTTTTGCGCGCCCGCCAAGTGCCCAAGTGCCGACGCAAACGCCGGATCGCGGGGACCGCTAGTGAAGCTGGTGATAAACTGCTGCTGCCTCCCTTTGCCTTGCAAGGAATTGCCACGTGAGATGGAGCGCGTCGCTTTGCACGAAAGTGCCGAGGGTGTTCGGCTTCAACTTCCCCTTGGCTTTGGAGTTGACATTTCACAAGGCGATGATCTTTCAAGGCATCATGATCATGGACATAGAGTAGTGTTTGGAAGAAAGAAAAAGAGCTTCTACACATGCTGAGAACCATGGCCATCTTGCATTAACACTAATAGCTACTGGAGACCAATTAATGGAACATAAAGTGCAACAATGCCAGCATACAGTGTCTCAAGCAGGGGCAGAGCATGGGCCAAATTTCAGCAGGGCCAATAAAACTAATTAGGTCCCAGGAAAGAGCAAAATTCTACAAAACATTGCAGAATGAGCTCTGTTTATAGAAGCTTTACTAGACTAGGGGTGACCGCGGCCCATATTAATTTGCCTCAACTAAGCTTCGGCCCTAGTCTCAATCAAGGAACACATAATTCAAAAGAAAAATCAGCATATCATCCAACACAACAACACAAGGTGTACACATCAATCAATAAACATGCTTAGTGATCAATGTGTTGGATAATTAGGCATTTGCAATTTTATATTCTGAATATAAATCATGACAGAGGCATTAAAGGCATGATTACAGTACTAATTAAATAAGCATTCTCTTTCTCATAAACGAGCAGACTATTGGAATGTTGCCATTCGATTAAAATTCATGAACAGTGACATCAACAGGATATGAATTTTTTATGTGATAGATCATAGATAAAAGTTTTCACCAATGCCATATACAAAGTTCCCCTTAAATAATTGTACATTTGTACATATAAGATTATGGCGTTCATCTAGGTATACCGAGGGGAGCACATATTTCTCTTCTTTTTGTTCGTGGTCACGTATTCACTTTCAGTACTGAGCATATATGTACATAGATTTATAGCATTACCAGGGAAGTTGGTAGCTGGATGCCTGCATCAATGGATGAGCAAAGTATGCACCCAAGGTTAACACTGTGATTGCTACATATGGTAACCGAAAGAACTCCTTGTGATAATCTTTGGGCAGTTTCTGCCGACCATCAATGATCGCAGCAAAGGGCAAAACACTTGTTCTCTTCTTCAGGACTTCGAAGGCTTCACCATAGCGTGACGCCAGCCTCCTGTCACCGTTCCAAGCACCAAAGAGATGGTGGCCAATAAGTCCGACAGAGGCCGCAACGGCAACTGAATTGCCAATCCATAGTGTATGAGCTAGGCACCAAATTACCTGACCAACCATCTACAGGATAATTGTGGGTCAGAAGTCTGTAAGTGGTCATAATAAACTGCAATGCAATTATAGAGAACGTGTGTACATATTTTATAGAACTAATGACCTGTGGATGTCTGGTGATACGCATTATTCCTGTTTCCCACATGTGTAATTTAGGCTTGTCCACAGCTGCCACTTCCAAAAGATTGAAAGTAGATGGATACAGAAAGAAGAATGAAATGAACGATGAGAACCAAACAAGTTCATGAATGCCAGTGATTCCCTGAACTTGCCATAATTGAATACCATCATACCGATGATTTATGAAGTATACCTGAAAAGAAAAGGAAACTGTATAAGGTATGGTAAGATTTATCAATCATTGAGGTCTATCCGTCTTTAGTAAAAGAATGCTAAGCACTCACAATAGTAGAAACTGCTAAAGGCAGTGAAATTCCAGCGAACAACACACGGTAAGCACGCTCCCCTACTATTTTCTCACCACTTTCCCGGAGGCTTGCCATACCACTATGAACTACTGCAAAAATTATGGTAAGAAGCAACAGAACGACCTGCAAGAAGAGAATCACATATCGTTAAAGTGTTTATCTATATCATACAATCTGCCAATGTAACAAATAGGGCAAACAAATTAATATAATATCCTAACATCAAACAATATGTAAATCAAATTTGTACACATTTGAGACAATAGTGAAGCAAAAGGTAATGATAAAACAAAAGATAGGTGAAAAAGAAATAGAGAAATAAAAAAATAAAGAAAAATAGCACTTCAAGTATATAAGTGCCCAATCATTTTGAATATACCTCAACAATGTCCAGATCCTTAATTTTGATTGTTCAGATTAAAATTTATCATTGATGTTTCAGTGTTTGTTTAAACATTTGGTACAAAACTACAGAAACGATTGTTGAAATCCCAATATTCATTGTGAAGTGAGTTAGGTTCAGTGTATACACGTACCGGTACTCGTGGTATTTTTTAAAAAGGAAAACTGCACTTGTTAGTTCATCTGCTTTCTTGCAAGAATTTAACATGCCAAGGACCATAAAGCTCGTATTTATCCAAGTCATGTATATATCTTCCTACTCCAAACCAATAACCAACGACCTGATTATCTAATGGGTTAAGGCAATTGGTCAAATGGATATGGTAAGGGCATACACTGGACTACCTACCTAGCGCCTAGAGCTTTTTAAAACACGGAGCAGGAGATAGGAGACTAAAACCATAAAACAAAACATATATATCTAGAGCTTATGGATTCCCAGCATATCCACATAGAACTTTATTCCATTGACGATGGCCATCCAATCCACAAAATATGTGATATGATGCTGTTCAATGAAGGTTGGGTTGGGTTTCTGCCAACTTCACCCACACCCGAGACTAGTCCTTGTTCCCTAAACCCAGAGCGCTGAGCTAGCCAAGCAGCAAATGAATCAGCGCTGCCACAACCTCCTCCCAGGCCCCAGCTGCACCCCTTACCCTGCCCGCACGCTGCCAGCTGCTGCTTCCCTCCATGTCCACATCCTTCCCTAGTGCTTCCTCGGTCAAGGTCCCATGGCGACAGAGTGAGAGCCTAAGACGGAATCAAAGGTCACGACAACAGTGGTGCTGCAGCATTGCAGAGCGACACCATAACTGATGAAGGAGCAGTAGTAAAGTGGCTAGCCCAGCTCATGTCCCCTCCACTAGTGTGATTTACATCTACAGTTCCCAGGGTTACCTTGTTAGCCAGTTGAAGCGCCGCTGCCACCTGAAACTTCTCCCTGGCACTTCTCTTCCCTTTCCTCACTGCTCTGTGACTGCATATCAACTACTGCTGCCGTCCCCTTCCACATTGACTGGACCAAATTCTGCGCTGGCCACCTGTGCTGGAGCAGGGGAGATAGCAGCAGATGCAGGTTCTTAGCCTTGTGGCCCCCTCCCCTCCCATTCTACCTCTGTTCACCCTCCCTCTCTTTTGCTGTCTTCTGCTCATGGTGATGGGGACGCCAAGATTTCTAGGGAACCTTTTTGCCTAAGTGACGCCTTGAAAACCAGGCACTGCAGTGACTATACCTCACCTATTTTAGTGCTACAGTCACTACAACTTTATAGTACTCTACTCTTTCAAGTTAATTGTTTTAATGGCTAAATTTGCATTTTTCTGTTGTCGACAGGCTGCTAAACACCACCATCGGTATTCAGAAGGACCTATAGTTTACTCAGCCATGAACAATTTAGATGGAGAATTGGACACATATACCAATACACCAATATTACTCAATGCCACAGAATAGTAGGAGGCAAGAATATGAATGCCTGGCACATTTTATCTTTCAGATTTGAAACTACAGCAATAACAGCAAAAGGCACTTGAGACAGGATTGTTCAACAAAATTGCCATTCAGAATTGCACTACCTCAGGCACTGCCAAGAAACTTATGTTATGATAATGTTGTTCTGACCTTAAATGCTGCTCGAGCAACATCCCTCTGGTTGCATTCAAAAATTACTTTCTAATCTCGTGGGACGGTGACAGGCCAGTAGTCGCGTGCAATTTCTCTAGTGAAATCCGAACGCCCCGTAAAATAAAGAGTGCGCACCTCGTGGCTGTCGGAGACGGAGGCGACAGCGTCGAGGAATTTGGTCCCGACGCCGGTTCCGGGGTCGATCCACAGCACGTTGAGCGCGACGAGCACCGTGGCTAGTATCACGGCGAAATAGACCCACGACGCCACGCTCTGGTCCTTGAGCTTGAACGCAGCCGAGTCCTCCCCCACGAGCAGGGGCTCCTCCCCCTCCGCAACAACACCCTCCTTCGGCTCGACGCCACCCCCGACCGCCCGGACGGGGCGAGCCCGGGAGAGAACTCGCGGGACTGGGGGAGCGGGGACTGGGACCCGCGCTCGGATTGGGTTTAGGCGGGTGGGGCAGAGCGGCCGTGGCGGGAGGTGCGGACGGCGGTGGGGCAGGAGGAGAGGTGGTGCGGCGGCCGCGAGGTGGAGGCGCAGCTGGGAGGCCATGGCGTGACGGAGAGCGTGTGCGTGTGCGGGTGGAACTGGGAGTGGAGCGGCGGTGGTGGTGGCGGTAGTGGAAGGTGAAATGGGGCGGCGACGAGGTCACGGCCTCAGCCGTCACAGAGACGGTGGTGGCGGCATCTTTGGGGAAGGGGTGGGCGGAGGATGCGGTGCGCTTCGGGTTGGAGCGGAGCGTGGTGCGCCAGCCACCGTGTCACGTGAGGGTACGTTTGTTTGAGCCTTAGTTTTTAAAATTATATTTATTTTTTAGACTATCCGCACTCATGGACCTCTGTTTTTAACCTCTAAATAGAATATTTTATCTTGGTCATCGAGATTCCCTCCTCTATATTATTTTTTGCCGCAGCCATCTGACCTCAATACCAACCTCTATCCGCTGTAGGACCCACCTGTCCAGATTTTTTTCGTTTTTTCCCTTTTTCTTTTCGCTTCTCTTTTTCCCCTCTACTCCCTGCTTGTCCATTCGACCGACGCCCCTCCCAGTGACGAAGGCGGCCACGGCGGGCGGGCCCAGCGATGAAGGCGGCCTCCACCTCCCCGGCGACCCTCCCAGCGACGGAGGCGGCCATGGCGGGCGGGGCTCGAACCAGAGGCCACGCGCCCGCGCGCCAGGGCGGCTCCCGTGCGGGGGCGGCGTCCAGCGCCCGTGGTTGGGTCACGCCTAGCACGGTGGCCGAGCCGGGCGGTGACGGCGGGGCGCGGGCGCAGGACTGAGGCGGGGACGGCCACCTCATCCTCCGACGACAATGGGGGAACACCTCCCTCGCCGCGGCAGAGCAACTAGTAATCCAGCGGCGGAGCACCTCCGCGCAAATGACTTTGCACCTCCGCTTCCTCCTCCACCGCGGCCACACGCTGCTCCCTAGCGAGGCTCCCCGGCGGTCCTCCCCGTTTCCTCCCTCCCTAGCGAGGCTCCGCGGCAGAGCTCGGCGTAGCGGCGCTCGCGAACGGTGCGCCGGCAACAGCTCCAATGCATCCGGCGTCACTCGGGTCGCCCGCGCGCCAGGTCGCGTCCTTCGGCCTTCTCGCGTGCGACGGCTCACGCCCGGCGGCGAGGGGAGCTCAAGGGTCGGCGGAGGTGGACGAGGAGCGCAGAACTGTCTTCCCCAACTCGCGTTGGCCGACGTCTGGCGGAGTCGCAACCTGCAGTCGCGCCCGCTCGCAGCGGCTATGGCGAGCGGCGCACCCAGGCATCGGCGGCCAAGCACCTCGCCCGCGCGGCCGGCGGCGGACCTCGCCCGTGCGGCCCGGCCTTCTCCTCGCGTTCGCCCTCTCTCTCCTCTTGGTGGTTCTGGTGTGGGCCCGTGACAGGCATAGCGTGCCATCCGTACCTACGCGACAGACGTGGGACGGAGGCCGGTACGCAGCCTTTGCATTCGGCGTAGAGGCCCCCGCTGCGGGCGTTTGAAACGCAAAACGCGTTTGCAGTTTCCCTCTGCAGTACCCGCTGCGGGTAGTCTTAAAAAGAACAGAGACGCTTGTATCAGCGTGACTTTTACTTATTCTGGCTTGAACTTGTCAGCATGATTTACCAGTCATGATACTGTATTTTCTTTCGTGGCTGGCTTAGAAACCATCAGCCGAACGTAAGAACATGTCATTCATTATTATTAGAAGTATACATACACGTGTATTGCTGCAAGAATCACAAATGAATTTAATGCATGATGTAGCTCAGTGAAATGGATAGTTTGCATAAATAGACATATGTCATAATTATATATGTTAGTAAGTTTGTGATGTAGATGACTTGTATGTTGAGATATAATTCTATAGGGTCTAGAATTATTTTTTTTTAAAGGACGGCAAAAGTTTTACCGTGATTTTTATTAGACAAAGAAATAAAAAGAAAGCAAGTGCCCCCATCCAATTTTTGAAGTGGAGACTAGGCAAAAACCACATAGGTGAGGAGAGCCCTACTCATCCTACACCACATTAAAATAATAACTCGCACCACAACTAGCATCAACTCAACTCCTTACTTGGTCGGATTGAGATATCGACATAAGCCTCAATACTCGGTCGGATTGGGTCATCGACACGAGCCTCCACTTCCCTCCACTAGGAGCTCACCACTGAGCTAACCAGCAACTAAAAACTAGCAGAAAACAACTAACTAAGCAACAATAACAAACTACGCCTACTCCACCACTTGCACTACCCTCGCAACACAACAGCGGAAAATGACAAACTTGCGCTGTCCGAGACATCCTGATCGATTCGATTCCACAACGACGCCTTCAAGAAGGTTATGACGTCCAAGCGCGGTTATCGCTCGTCCGAGGGAGGACTAGGTTTTCACTCGTCGAGAGTGCTGAGGACGCGACGCCCTCAATAGGGGAACGACACCCGCAGGTGTCGCCGTCGCCAGGCCAACGCCCGAGACCCACAACACAGATGTTGATCAAGATCCCGGGTCCCCGCCAGAAACCAAAGACGTCGCTGCCGGCCATCCTGCAGAAGCCTCACCGAGGGTCAACACGCCGGCCACCTAAACAGCTGCAAAGCTGCGCCAACACCCTGCCGAACAGACCACCTGCCGAAAAACCAACCTTCTGCCACCGTGCACGTCCACCAGCCGCACCCCGTGGCCGTCGCCGGCCGCACCACCAGCTGAGCTCCGCCTCAGGCGCTGCCCCAACCCACAAGGCACCGAATCAGAGGCAAGGCCCCCCGATCAGCACCCTCGTGGATGCCATTGCCTCCGCCCTCATAATGACTGCCCCACAACGGCAATCAGGGTCATGAGGGAAGGGATGACATAGACCGCCCCCAACGCCAGCACGAGCCCCAGCAACTGCCATATATAGAGCGCTCACCATCAAGGAGAAGGAGGAGACGAGCAGAGAGGGATGGAACCCCACCGCTGCCCCTGTGCCCGGAAGGCATCAGCCCCACCTCGCCCCACCGGCGAGCTCCAACGGAGAAGAACAACATCCACCGTGACTGGCACCACCAGCAGTACCACCATGGCACCACAGGCATGCCAATGCCACGGCCGACCACGCCACCACAGCATCGCCGAAGAAGCTAAACCACCACTGTAGGCGCTATCGGAGCAGAGGAAGAGACCCGAGGAGGAAAGAGGCATTTCGAGCAGTTTCACACAGCCTCCAGGAGAAAGCTGCCATAGTACTGCACCACCACCATGAACAACGGGCCACGAACGGAATCGGGCACCGCCGTCGCTGCCACGCGAGCGAGGTCACCGTGCCGCGTCACCGCGCAGCATGCTCGCGGCCACCGCGTCGATGTCGTCGAGCAACAGGCACCGCTGCCACACCCCCAAGGCCTCCACCCGCACCGCGCTAGCCACGCCATCCGCGTGTGTCGCCCTCATTGCCGCCGAGCACCGGCAGTCGGACCATGCACGGATCCGCGGCCCCCCGCACAAGAACCACCAGATCTTGTCATGGGGGCACCGGATCCGACGAAGGACGCCGTAGATCGACGTTGGCGCACCGACCAAGCCACTGTCATCGAAAACCGCCCAAGCTGCCTCCGGGGAGAAGGGCTCGAGGGTTCACAGGCCCTGCTGCCACCATCCTTGCAGGTGCCGACCTTCGGCAGAGCCCAGGCGATGGCGAGGGCACGGGAACCGGCCAGAGGGGAGCCCGGCGGCGGGAGGCTAGGGGCGCTGCCCGAGCCACCCCAGACGAGAGCGACGCGGGGGCCTTTAAAACCGAGGAAAAGAAAATAGGGTTTAGAACTATAACAGATAAAATTTCTCATAAGATATTTTAGACTTCAAAAGCTTTTAGTTTTTGGCTTGTGACTGAGAATAATAGTCCTTGTGGATGTAAAATGTTCTCTTGTACTCGTCCATAGGTTGATACCTTGATTCCACGATTTCATCAGATCATCCTCCAATGGTTCGGGATATACATTGATATTATCGTAAGTTGCTTTGGCCCTTGGATAAAAATACATATAGTGTATGTCACATTCATACACAACTAAGGCGGGAGGTTGTATATGTGAAACCACGTATTGTGTGTTGCTGCAAACCATGTTAAGAGCGTTTATCCAATCCGTACTCATACTACTAAACCTTATATTCCTTATTCACTAATTCACTTACAAACGATTTCTTGAATTTGAAATTAATAACCCTCCGTTGTAAGCCATCAGCTAGGTTTCCGATCTCTCATTCAAGGACTCTACATGCCACCACATTAGCTTGGCAGCCTTTCACTATCAAATCACCACTTTAAACCAACAATTAAGAAAAATACCACATAGATTTCGAGAGTGTTTTGTTTTGATCAACTTGCATTGCGATAGAACTGAGTCACACTTGTATGATTTATCATGAAGCGGTAACATTGCGGTGTAATAAGGAATAACTATATGCATCGGGCGATATAGAGGCTAGGATATTAATATCTTCTTTTTGTAAAAAGACTCATGACGAAGGGCGGCCCTGGTGCAAGCGGTAGAGCTTTACCGTCAGGTCCAAGGTTCAAGCCCCAGCCTCTGCACATTTGTGCAGGGATGGCTGCTGGCTATTTTTCCTTCCCCAGACCCCACAGTGCGGGAGCCTAGGCACTGGGTACGCCCTTTCTAAAAAGACTCATGAAGTGGTAACCGTTGCGATTCAATACATAGTCATTGCTACACACATGAAGTTTTTTTCACTTCGAGCTCTATTGGGAAGATCATTTACTTGACCTCATATGTGTTCTTACAAAACTCAGTCAGGCTTGGAAGAAACTTTCAAAGGAGACTTAATATATCATTGAAGCCTTTGTCGATGAGACCATTACTTCATTCCAACTCCAAGACCAAAAAAGTCAGCTTCCAACTTGGATAGGCTTGACTTGAGTTCAATGATGTTTTTGGATCCATTTTCATTTGCTCTAACTTCTTCATATTTCTTTTTTTAAACACACCAGCGAGAAAATCACAGGGCATATATTAATAAAGAAGGAGAGAAACATACAAAACCTACAACAAATAAAACAGAAACACTCACGGTGCCGCGACAACTCGACACTAGTACAACAAATGCAACCTAAACCTTCATAGCACTAGTAAGCAAACACCACCAAGCATGATGTAGAGAACAAGTGAAGAGCTTGAGTCTAGATGGCAATGGGGAATTCTCCATCGGGGATTGACCACCATCCCTGTCCCCGTAGGGTCAAGATATCCCCGTCCACGTGAAGATGGTCGGGGGGTGTTTCTTTCCCACACTCGATCCCCGTGGGGAATTAATCCCCACGGGAATCCCCGACCCGACATACAAGATCTAGGCAATACCACGATACAAGGCTAGATGAGAGCAAGGGGAGGGAGTGGAAGCATTGGATGAATCCATGGCCATGTCAGTTCACTAGCTTCTACAGAACAAAGGGGAAGTGGAAGCAACATGCATAGTGGTGGCCGGCGGAGCGTGGACTCTAGCTTGTTTGAGTTGCAGTGGCGCGCTGTGGTGCTGTATGGGTGGAGAGCGGAGCGATGCCGGGGACGGGAGGAGAGATGTGAGAGACAAGAGGAGGACGATGGCTGGGGTTTTTTTAAATTTAATCCTTTTTAATCAAAAAGCCAAAAAAACCCTGTTTGAAACATAATTCCACCATGTATCCCCTTTGGTCGTGCCAAAACATTTGGCGCGACCAAAGCACTGAGTCGCGCCAAATGTTTTGGCGCTTCCAAAGGGGATACCGTGGCAAGGGAGTTAATCGAGTCCCACCCCGTTGCGCCACATGCATTGGCGCGACAGGGTGTAGCCAAATTTACTACGATTAAGAGCCTTAAATTTTTGGATATCCATTCCATAGATAAAATAACTTCGCATTTTCTCCATGCCTTGGGTGTAGCCAATTTGACAAACCCTATAATTAGACTATGGTTTGACCACGTTATAATTTAACTCTAAACCATGGTAAAATTTAGAACTTACAAAATCAAAGTGACTAAACCCTAAACCCGCTAGACTCAATAAGGAGGGATTTTTCCCCAAACCCGCTAGAATCGATGGGGGCTAGGGGATCAACCCTGAATCCACTGGACTGCGAGTTTCAGGTATGGGGGCTGGGGGATCAACCCCGAACCCGCTATGACTTGATGGGGAGGGATTTTTCCCCATTTGCATCCCCGTGGGGGCAAAGTTAGCACCATCCCCAATCCGCAATGAAGGAATTCCCTGCAGGGTATCGGGGATCAGGTCCCCGTTGCCATCAGGAAGCTTGAGGGATGGGGAGCTCTCAATAGCGATGCCTCCAAAGAGGGAAGCGACATTCATAAATGCCACCAATGCCAAGAAAGAACTGGGGTTTTTCAACCAAACCCTTAGGAGAGGAAGACGAAGACCTCACGATAATGCATGCATTAATGAATTCTACCTCTCCATCATGTAACATCTAGTCTATACTATCTAACACATTGTTATCTGTTAAAGTTTCATGGAAAGTTTCATTGATGGTATCTGGATGGTTTCATTTATTGGACTGTATCCCGCAAGAGTACATGGAATGTATCCCACGAGGCTTTTAGGTAAGTTATCATCATCTTCCCAGTCACACTCCATTTTTAAGGATAAAAATAGAATGTATAAATGGCCTTATATGCGCCCCAGGAACAGTCGCACATATAAGATGACAAATTACAGAATATCATCACCCTGTTTGTTACATAACGAACCAATATTGAATACAGAGTCTCACACATAAACAAATAGATAGCAAATATAACTTTATTGTGGAAGCTCCATACAGGGACACGCCGACTGGTGAACACCAAGCCTAGTACTCATCACGATAGCTCTCATTCCAACCTTCATCTGTTACCCATCCGGGATTTTTCCAAAATTGAATGTAAAGCAAGCGTAAGTACACAACCGTACTCAACAAGCATAACATGGGTTAATGAGGCTCAATTAAGCTGACACTATTTGACTATATTTAGCTTTTATAAGTTAATCATATTGAGGCATAGCATCAAGGTAGTGAAAATCTCCATATACTCATGATCGAAATAACATTAATAAATGTGTAGCAATAACGACATTAAAATGAACATCTTAACAATTTAAGGACCATTATCCTTAATGTAAATGTGCCAAGGCCGCCCTAACCGTAGGGCATGGATAATATATTTATTTAAACTCTATGCAGAGGTGTACACTTTTACTGTGAGTCATATTCTATAGTAAAGTGGGTTAATTACTCCCAAGTCACCACAAAACATATAAAGCCCCCTATATATTCCTCTAACCAATCAGGGACGCGAAAACATTAAGTGCAGGAACCCCCCTTCCAAGATGACACAATCCTTTCCGGCTATACTCATAAGGACAGAGGTCGTCCTATACCCAACTCGCAGACCACTAACAAGCTAGAAATACAGACAAGATCTCATGTTTGTTAAAAGTCATCGTTATCGTTGGTAGCATAACACACTTCATGTTATAGGATCATGACCGATAGAGCACTAGCATCACTACTACCCAATGCAACCCAAAGGTGTCAAGGAATCAAGATAACAACAGCTAGTTATAAACTCTAAGGTCATCAAGTGGACACATGTAAATTTTAATATTATTTAGAGTGTATAGGTAACAAGGAGGATCCATGCTATACATGCCTTGATTCAAAAAGTCTTGCTAGTCCTGGTGATCCTCAAAGTAGCCATGCTCAACAAAACCCTCACCATCTGAACTCGATATTGACAATCAACACCAGACAAGCCAACCGAGCATACATACACAGAGCAAACAAAGAGTTATTAGGGGAATAGTACACCAAACTTAGCAAAATAGAATAAAAAGTTTATAAAACTATTCTACACACTGCTACGATCACACAGACGTCAAGTTCACCGAAAATGGAGTTATAACGGTGAAGATATGAATTTTCAAAGATTTCCTATAGATAAATAAATACATTAAATATGAACTAAGAAAATAAAGTCTATAAAATATAACATCAGTGGCATCACTGCGTAGCTTACGAAATTATGAATCTAACAGAATTTGAACAAACCAGAACGGAGTTAAAACGGAGAAGCTATAAGCGTTTAAAGATAATGGCAAAACTGTAAATAGATAAAAACGTATTTTGAAACTGAAAAAGAAAAAATATGTCTTCCAGGGGATAAAACGTATTCTGGGATTCGTTAAAGGAAAAATACGCCTTCCAGTGGACAAAGCGTATTTGGACTCTGCTAAGAAGGAAATACGCTTTCCAGCGAGCAAAGCATAATAGGTGAAAAACGCCGAGGGCTCTTAACAAAATAATCAAAAACCCAGGGTGTTTTCTGCAAAAGTGCCACACAAAGGGGTACGGTGTACTTCGGGCCATCCGTTTCAAGATGGACGGTCCAGATTGGATCTGAGGGGTAGGTGACGGCGCGCTGCCGGACTGGAGGCCGACCGCGGTGGCGGCCATTGCTAGAGGTGAGCAAAGCTCGCCGGTGCTACCTGTTTAGGAGATTTCGGGCACCATTTTCCATGGGACCGGTTCCATTAGAAAGATGAGATCAAGCCGCGCTCACCTAGGAGGAAGATGAAGGCAGGGAGCAACCGTGGACGGAGGGCGACGGTGAGAGGTGGATGGCGGCACCCTGCGAACGGCGGCGGCTCGGGTTAAGCCAAATTGAACCACAAGAACGGCACGCAAATACTTAGAAGATCAAGGCAAAACTCTAGAGCCAACTTACGGCACTAAATAACCTATGGCCGTGAAGAATTTCAAAGTCCGGTGGAACCCCGGTGGCGGCTAGGGTTTCGACGGCTGTTGCTGCTCAAGCAAGTCAAAGGCGGCGCTGGCTAGGGTACGGAGAGGAGTTGCGACTGCGGATTAAAGGATTATATAGCCCGAAGGCACGGGGCGAATGACCGAGCGGCGTGGTGGCGGCGTGGGTCAGAAATCTGCGTTTGCGACCGGCTCTGGGTCAGAGGAGGACGAAGGTGGTACGGGTCCCATGCGTCAGCGACACAGAGCAGGAGACGAACGCGGGCGCACGGAGCGGCGGCCTTGCTGGGCCTCGACCTGGCGGCCCAAGAAGGAGGAAGGTGCGCGCTCGCTTCGGGTGGGCCGGGAGGCGAGTTGGGCCGAGCGGCTGCGGGGAGAGTAGCGGGCCGTGCGCGGGGAAGGAAGCAGGCCGAGCGGTCGGTTGGGCTGAAAAGAGGGAAAAGAAGAGGAGGGAAAAGAAATGCTTTTTCTTTTATTCAAACCTCTTTTCAAATAGGTTTTCAAACTATTTTGAATCCATTTTGAAATCTGGTCAAAACCACACATCACAAAATAAATTATGCACCAGCATGAATGCACAAACATGCTACTTGACCTAGGTTTGATTTTAATTTTATAAAAATAATTATTTTTCCTAGGTTAAATACTCACCAAAAATGCTAAATTAAATCATTTTGGTTATTTAAAAACATGCAAAAATTTAGGGTGTTACAATTCTACCCACCTTAAGAGAATCTCGTCCTCGAGATTGGGTTTTGTTTACTCAAACAACTGCGAATAAACTGCCCTTAATGCATCCTCAGTTTTCCAAGTTGCCTCAGCCTCCGAGTATCGATTCCACTGCACCTTGCACATCTTAATAACCCGGCTTCGGATAACCTTTTCAGCTGTATCCAAGATCCTCTTTAACAGTAAGTTCCTCTAAAGGTAAGTGTTCCTTCTCAGGTACACGCAGACACTTCTTAAGTTGAGACACATGGAACACATCATGCACACCCGCTAAACTCTCAGGCAACTCCAACTGATAAGCCACTTCTCCACATCTCTTTAAAACTTTAAATGGACCGACATAACTTGGTGCAAGTTTCACTTTCTGGTTAAACCTCTTCACACTTCTCATAGGAGACACCTTTAAGTACACATAATCACCTTCCTTGAATGTCAATTCTCTTCTCCGTGTGTTGGCATAACTCTTCTGGCGAGATTGTGCTACCTCAGGTTCTCCCTAATCACCCGTAACAGTTCTTCTACAGTTCTCAGAACATCTGTCCCAAACAATTGACTTTCCCCAGTCTGGTTCCAAAACAACGGCGTCCTGCACTTACGTCCAGACAGAGCTTCAAATGGTGCCATCTTGAGACTCTGTTGGTAACTATTGTTGTATGAGAACTCTGCATAACATAAGTTCTTATCCCAACTAGTACCATATTGCAATGCACAAGCTCCCAACATGTCCTCCAAAATCTGATTAAGCCTCTCAGTCTGACCATCAGTCTGAGGGTGATATGCCGTACTAAAGTTCAACTTTGTTCCCAAAGCACTATGCACTGCTTTCCAAAAGTGAGATGTGAACTGATTACCTCTATTAGACACGATCTTCTTTGGGACACCATGCAAACACACAATCCTTTCTAAGTATAGTGTAGCCAACTGTGGTCCAGTATAGGTGGTCTTCATAGGCAAAAAGTGAGCTACCTTAGTTAGTCGATCAATTATTACCCAGATAGAATCATAGCCTCTCTTAGTACAACGTAATCCTGTTATAAAATCCATACCAACCTCTTCCCACTTCCATTCAGGTATCTTCATTGGCTGCAATAATCCAGCTGGCCTTTGATGTTCAGCTTTCACACGTTGACAAGTATCACATAAAGCAACGTACTCTGCCACATCCCTCTTCAGACCAATCCACCAATACTTTTCCTTGAGATCCATGTACATCTTAGTACTTCCAGGATGGATAGAGTAAGCTGACTCATGATCCTCTCGCAGAATTGCCTGACGAAGAGCTTTTACCTCCGGAACACATATCCGGTTGCCATACCATAAGGTACCCTCTTCATCAATGTGAAATCCAGGTGCCTTCCCTTCTGCTAACTTCTTCACTATATACTTTAGATCCTCATCTCCCAACTGACCCTTGCGAATCTCCTCCTCTAAAGTTGGTGTCACCTCTATCTCCGTAGCATTAGTAACAAGAGTAAGATTCAAATGAGCAAACCCTGCACACAACTCATTAGATTCAGGTGTCGGCCGAAGCTCATTAGCATGCTTCTTTCTACTAAATGCATTGGCCACAACATTTGCCTTCCCAGGATGGTAACATATCAAAATCATAATCATTTAACAGTTCCAACCAACGGCATTGTCTCATGTTCAAGTCAGACTTGGTAAAGATGTATTTCAAGCTCTTATGGTCAGTGAAGTTATCTGTCGGTGTTAGGAACCCGGGGGCGTCCTAAGCCAACGAGTAATCGTATGTGTGTGTAACCCGTCCGGATGGGTGATGCAAGAAGAACACAGCGATTTATCCTGGTTCGGGCAAAGAAGGGCCCTACGTCCAGCGGGGGGAGAAGATTTGTATTATCTTGCACCTAAGTGCTTGTACAGGGGCGAATACAAGCGAAGGAGAGGATTCAAGGGGGGTCGAGTACAGAGCGAGGGAGTTATTCCGAGTCTAGGAGTCTGCCTAGGCGTGTGTTCGGTCGTTTGAGAGATCGTT
>CM041647.1:19633042-19665077 GCA_023333625.1 Bothriochloa decipiens | reverse complement strand
ACCGGACGCACCGGGAGAGGGTCGATCGAGGGGGGCTCGATCCTCGAAGTACCGAGACGCCCGTCCCGTCGGGGGCCTCGATACTTAACGCGGGATGCTCCCATCTCGAGCGATCATCAGCCGGTGACGTCAGCGTCTTGTCGTGGGTCAGATGGTGACGCCAGTGATTCTGTCGAGGGTTGCGGCTGTACTCTGTTGTGGGCCGGCCCAGTGTGTATTTGCCAATGGGCCCGGTGGGTCAAGGGGGTATGGTCTGGTTGCGTGAGATTAATCTGAGGGCAAACTCGGGGTTCAACCAAAAACAAGGAAGGTTTAGGGTATCCCTTCTCTCGGTAACCGACAGTAGCCCCCGAGGCTTCGTGTAAGTGTTGATACTTACACGGAGCCTCAATCAAATGGACTCGGAGTGTTGGTTGTTTTTCGAAGGGTGCGCGCGAGCGCACCCTTCGGGTGTAGCCCCCGAGGCCTCGGGTGAGTAGAATACTCGCCCGAGGTCTTTTTTATTTTGCGTTTGGTCGATGTGTACTTCGAATGATCGAGCCCCCGAGTGGTTGGACCCTCTTTCGTCGAGGCCACCCGGTTGCGAGCCCGCTCCTTAGCTTCTTCCGTCGAAGCCGGTCAGGTGCGAACTCGACTTTTTCGTTCAACCCTCACGAACCCTTTCGATCGGGTAGAGGGGGAGAAGCGTTGTGCTACCCATGCTCGAGCGAGCGTCAACGTCTCAGGTGAGCTACTATCGGGAAATTCAAGTAAGAGCTCGTTCCCCGTTCGATAGGAGTCGATTAGTGGCCCTGAGGCGCTCTTATTCGAGCAAAACAGTGGGTCCCGCGGATGCCAGTCCCTTTCGATCGAGTCCGGTGGCTCGACGCCTCCCCTCGAGGAGATTCCGTCGTGGTCCCTTAGTTTTGCCTTGAATGTGTCCGAGGGGGCCTCGAAAATTTGTTCTCGAGCAAGGGACTCGCGTCGGCCCCCCTCGGACACCCCTAACTCCGGTACTCGAGGGCGGCTGTCGAACCCTTTCCGAGGGCCAGCCTTCGCTCCCTGGAGATTTCGAGGGCCTGGGCCCGTATCCCGTGTCGGGGGAAGATCCGTCTGTGGATAACTCCTCCTGTCCATCACGCGTGCCTTTTTGCGTAGAAGCTGGAGCGGCGCGATAGTGGGTGAGTCCTGTACTTGAAGCGTATTTTGAGGAGGATAATTGTCAGTTCTCGTTTTTCACGAAAAGATTAGAAGCGGCGTGGCCGTAATATCACGGGAGTCGGAACGGTGCGGTCGTGGTGGGGCCGGCCTGACGCCTGATTCGTGGACGCTTGACGTGTGTCCATGGTCGACGGGAGTCGAAGGGGTGAATGCAAAACGGCCCTGTCCATGACGCACAGGAATCGAGAGGAGAGTGCTTTGGGTGCATTTAATGCGGGGACTTACTGGTCGGGTAAGCGTCGGCCGTCCGTCAGTCTTCTGCCCCAATAAAAGGAGGCACCCTTCGTAGCGTTGCTCTTCACTTGCTTTCCTGCCATTTTCACGTTCGCCTTCCTGTGCTTGTTCGCTTTCCTTGCGCTCGCCTCCCTGCGCTTTCCTTCCTCGCGTTCACCTCCCTGCGGAGATAGGAAATCTTCCGGGCCGCCCGTCCAGCGAAGAGCTCCGTGCCCTTGCCATGGCGCCGCCAGAGATTCTTCAGCCCGCGGCGTGGGTTCCCTCGGAAGTGACGAGGAAGGAGTTGGAGGGGTTGGTGGCGGAGGGGCTTCTTCGCCCCATCACCAACAGGGATGAGCCCGAGTGGCTCGTTCCACCGAAGGAGGACCACGAGCCGAACCCACCGGAGGGCTACGTGGTTAGCTTCGTCAAGTTCCACCGGCTGGGCTTCGGCGCCCCGCCGAGCCGGTTCATGCGCGCTCTCACTCACCACTACGGGATCGAGCTTCAACATCTTTCCCCCAATGCGATCTCCTATGCCGCCATCTTCACCACAGTCTACGAGGGTTACCTCGGGGTGGAGGCGCACTGGGAGCTCTGGCTCCACCTCTTTCGAGCGGAGTACTTCTCCAAGAGCGCGTCGGCGGGGGTGCGGAGGCTGGTGCGGGCTGGATGCTGCAACTTCGTTGTGAGGAAGGCCAACGACTTCATCCCCATTGGCCTGACTTCGAGCCACGGCCCCTGGCCCTCGAAGTGGTTCTACATCAGGAATGATGAGGGGCTGCTGCCTCAGTACACGGGGCGCGTCATCGAGTCGCGTCTCCACAACTGGGAGCTCGATTCTTTTTGTTTCTTTTCACGGGTCTCAGTACACGGGTCGCGTCATCGAGTCGAGCCCTTCTTTTTGTTTCTTTTCACCTTACATTTTTGGGCTTCGCGTGTAGGGGAGCTCGACTACGAGTTGTCGCTGCCCCCCGTTAGGGAAGATCTCGAGGCTCGTCCGACGGGGCTTCGCGGCGCCTCGTCGGCAAAGAAGACGAAGGAGGAGGAGAGTAAGAAGAAGCGGATGCATAGCCTCGATCTTTCTGCGGGCGAGCAGCGCTCGGCTAAGCAGAGACGAGAGGCAAGGCCCGTCGAAAGGTCCCCCTCTGAGGAATCAGGGGAGGAGTGGAGCGGAGAAGAGGAGCATCTCTCGACCCGGAGGGTCACGACTGACGTCCCTCCGACGTAGGGTGCCGCTGGTTCTGAGGGGTCCGCGGAGGGGCCCTGTGAAAGTCACTTGGCCCTCGAAGCCGGGATGGTGGCGCTGGCCTTGGCCGCATCGGCGGCGGCCTCTGCTCGTGGGGCTGCGGGCCCTCACGGCGTGACGCCGGCGGTAGTGACTTCGAGCCTTCCGGGTGCCAGGACGCGGCCGTCGACGGGGGCCTCACGAACACCTGGAAGGTTCCCAGTGGGGTAAGTTCTTTATTCCTGGGCAGTTTTATATTTCGCGTCTCGATTCCACGCGTCTAATTTTTCTTTCCTCACAGGATCAAGCGCGGGCGGACACCAGCGGGGCCCGCTCCGGCCAAGCGCCTTCGGACGGGGGCCGCGACAGAGGCGACGGCGGTCGCGGCGGGTCCTGCCATGGGCCCGGTTCTTTTGGCGACGAGCGCCGCCTCGACTCCCCCGTCGATTTTGAACGAGGGGGTCGTCGCTTGGGTCAAGGCCGCACGCGCGGCGTTGGCCCGGGGAGTCGAGTCGGTTATCGGCGAAGCGGCCACCGAGCCTGTGGTGGTTGTGGCGTCGAGCCCCCGAGCCGGGATGGCCGTCGACGCGTCGGGCAGCATGCCGGAGCGCCCCTCGGATGACTCACGGCCAGGGTTTTCGCAGGCGGCGCCCATCGTCCTTGAGGCCGAGGAGGGCGAGGCCTCCGTCGACGGAGGGAAGGAGAAGCACGCCGTGCCCCCCTGTCACCACCGAGGTCGGGGGTCGTCGAGTCCGGCGGTGCCGAGGCGGCCCCGTCAGGCGGAGAGGCGAGTGTCGCCGTGCCTACCCCGGCGGATCCTTTTGTCGAGCGGGAGGAGACGCAGGCCGGTTTGCTGGCTCTCGTGCCGTGGGAGGGTCCGTCTCCCCCCGTGGTTCCCGAACACCGTCCGGCGGCGGGCGTGGCCGTTGATGCGGAGGGTGCCAGCACCGAGGCGGCGCGACGGTACTCCGAGGCGGAGACTTCGGGATGGGGCTCGGAGCCTATCCGCGTCCACGACCCCACGAGTCACGACGCTCCCTCGCGGGAGGTGGATGACCCCGCCGAGCTCGAGTGCTGGAGGACCATCGAAGAGGAGCGTTCTTGCCTTCAGAGCTCGCTGAAGGCAATGTTTGGTCTTGTCAGCAACAACCTCCACCAGCGCCTCGGGGTAAGCGTCCTTCGAAGTTATGGAACTCGGGGTGCGTTTTCTTTATCGATGATGTCCTTTGTCCTTCTTGCTCTTAGGATCTGAGAAGGCGCTCGAGCATCAAGTCCCATCTTATCCACAGCGCCAAGGATAAGTGGAACCAGATCCCCGAGCTCGAAGCAACGCTTGAGTCCGCTCGGAGTGAGCTTGAGAAGGCAAAGTCCGAGACCGCCTCGGCCCGACAAGTGGCCGCCCAAGCCAAGGAGGCCGAGGCCAAGGCGAAGGAGGAAGCGAGGAGGGCCCTTGAACGGGCGAGGTCAGAGGCCAGCGACGAGCTGCCAAGGGTTAGTGCGGCCCTCGAGGCGGTGCAGAAGGAGCTCGAGGTCGCGGTCTCCGAAAACGCCAGGCTTTCCGAAGCCTGGCGAGAGCAAAGGCGGAATGCCATTTCGGCAGGCGAGGCCCTCGAGAAGCTCGAGGAGGAGAAGGCGTCGATGGTCCGTGCTGGTGAGGCGTTTGCGAACGAGTATCTCGTTCTGCAAGACACCCACACGAAGCTCGAGTCCCACATCGTCGGTGAGTCTTCCTTCTTCTCTCGAGGGGTTTTTTTCCTTAGTCCTCTTTCTTAAGCGTTACTGACTCCGTTTGTTTGTTTTCAGCCTTGGAGGAGGAGCTGGATCGGGCTCGTCACGACCTCGGCCTGCTTCAAAAGTCATACACGGCCGAGGTGAAGCTGACCGGCGAGCTCGGCAGTATGCTCGACATGGTCTATGATAGCCTTGGCGTCCCTCGTCCTGAATCAGCCGCGGACGACGTCCATGGGGCCCCTCTCCTTGACCGGCTGTTCGAGCTCGGCCGCGTGGTTAAGGAGAAGGTGCGGAGCGCCCTTCATGTCGGTGTGAAGCGGGCGATGGCGGTCATCGGCTCCGGCTACATCTACGACATGGAGGTCGTATCCCACGGCTTCGTCAGCGACCCCTCGAATACCGATGAGGAGAACGAGGCCGTCTTCATGGGGTTGGTCGAGGCTGCCGAGGAGCCTGGCGATCGCCTTGCGAGCCTCTTCGAGCATGAGGTCTTTCGCCTCCTGAGGATGATGGCTTGTGAGCCAAATCTGGGCAAAGAGGCCTTTGTAAGAAATTTTGTGAACTTTTGTTCTCGAGGTCACGATGCCTCGAGCCAATGTACATTTATATTCGTTCGTATATGCCTAAGTGTGCTCTAAGTCTTTTCTGTCTCCACTGCTTGATCGGGTCTTTACTTTTATCGATTTCGTCACACGATCGCTCCCTTCGAAGGGGGGAGTGAGTGGAGGTGCCGTAGCCCTAGGGCGTTGGCGGTCTTCCGACCTGACATCCCTCGACCTTTCGGACCATCTCGTGTCGACTTCGACCTAGTATTAACCTATGTCGAGGCATATCGAGGCAGAGTGGACCTCGAGACTTTAAGTCCTTTTCTTTCTCGCGTTCCTGATGAGGTTTTGTTGACACCGTTTTTTGACACGTGTCAATATGGACCGAAAACTGTGCTGATCGGCAAGGGAGTGGTTCTTCTCCAGCGTTGATTCTGAGTTGACCGATGGATGAGTGCCGATAAAGGACATGTTGATCTCGTACATTGCCGATGAAGCCAGAGGGCTGTTGCCGATAGAGATTGAAGCATGGTTGTCGATGGAAAGCGGAGCTGAAGGACATGGAAAGCGGGCCTGAGCCATTATTGATGGGTTGTCGATGGAATCTACAGGGATGAAGAGCATGCCGGTAGAGTTTTCATCGTAAAGCAATGTATAAGGGAACTGGCGATATTTATGCCATTATTTTATTAGCTTATTTTTGAGTCCGACCTTGGTACGAGTCGTTATCTTTTATTCCTTAGAGATAAGACTTGTTTAGGTAATACTTCGTCGTGTCTGTTTAGGACTCATAGTACCAGGGTATAAATATGTACCGAAAGACAATGAAAAAAAACAATCATCAATACAACAAACCTACTATTTTTATCTACTTTCCAAGCAATCTACTTTTCGGCGACTTCGTCATCAGTACTTTTTCCTTTTCAACGAGTTCTTTCAAGAGTCGACGGGCTGCATCAACTTGATCTCCGGCGGCCTTGCAGGTTCCACTTTTACCGAGCAAGATTCAGGCTTTGACGTCCGGGCGTATCGCTGTCGTCTCGCCTGATCTGTTCAACAGTTATCGAGTATCATCTGAGCTTTGACGTCCGGGCGTATCGCTGTCGTCTCGTTCAGGTTTTATTCAAATCTATCATCCTTGTCGATTAACAGGTCAAATCGACTGGCACGCTCCGGATATCCAAACACACCGGGCTAATACCCACAATCGATATCCGGAGCGTGCCAGTCGATTTGACCTGTTAATCGACAAGGATGATAGATTGTGGGTATTAGCCCGGTGTGTTTGCAGATATAATTTTGCATCAACACATCTTTTGGCACGCCCGGTGGGACAAAGTCGACAGATTTATCATGAGGAATACTACCGATATCACTCCAGATAACATCATCGAGATATCAGAATCAGATCTCAAGGAGGATCAGAAGCAAGCCATGGAAAAAGCTATGGAGGATTACAGGCAGCTCTGCTTGAAGTCTTTCAGCATGAACAGGGGAGGAGAAGTTATCCAGAAGCAAGATCTGCCGCTGCCTCGGCAGGTAACCTTTGACTCCAACCCTGGCAAATTACAGGAGATGGTTAATTCTGCATTAAATCAAGCTTTGATCAACCACTCCACCGTGCTGTCCAATACTGTCTACAATGCTGTTGTACAAACGTTAAGGGACGGACAAGCACCAGGGTATGTCGGGCCAGCATATCATCAGCCAGGATCGGCATCTACCAGTACTCCATCGGCAACACCAGCCGTTGAGAATATAGAAGCGCCTACTCTTTCAGCTATATCAGGACCATCCATCGCTGGCGCCACGCCGATAGGATCAGATCTAACGTCTCAGGAAAAGCCTAGTACTCAGTTGAGCACAGATCTATCGGCATCGGCAATGTCAGGTCCTTCAGGTCAACATAATCAAACTGCTGCCAATTGGTGGGGATACGGTATGTCTCCAGGTCCATCTACTGCCAATTCTGGACCGCCTCAAGTGCATGATGTAGCAGGGAAGGGTCCAATGACATCGGTTACTCCAATTCGGCCGGTGGCTCAAGCGCCGTATTATTCTACTGTACCTCCTGCTATACAGCCATTGTCAATGGGATTCTACGCACCTCCGCAACAGATATTTTATGCGAATCCATTGACTAATCCTCCACTAGTTCAACAGAGAGCTTCCACTACAGAGCAACCCGTGGTACCATTCATATCTCAGTCTGGGTTATCTGCAATTCAGGGCAATTATGCGGGCTGTCATCCATCTATACAAGAGCATCAACTGTCTACAAGCTATCAGCCATCGGCAAGCCAGGTGCCGATGAGTTACAGTCTCAATTGGTCGGGGCAAGTGCCAACCCAGCAATCTGCTATTCAACCAGGCCATCAAGCAATAGGGACTCAGCGGTATAGTCCACAGACAACTGTCCAGGAGCAAGCGTCGGTAAAACAGACGAGGAACTTTACTCCGCAGGTTGACACCGTGAATATGCCGATTTATCCAAGCCAAGTGCCACAGGGGTATGTAGAAGCATATCAGCCAACGCCTCCAGTAGAGATCCAGCCAGTGCATCGGCAAGGTCATGATGCACTCTTGACCGATAGGATTGCAGAAGTAATGAAAGAGCAGTTTGGGATTCAGCCCAAGGTCAATACTTACTCTTATCGGACTCCGTACCCTTCATCTTATGACTCGATTCCTTTCCCGAATCGGTACAAGGTGCCAGATTTCACTAAGTTTTCTGGGCAAGATGATACGTCAACAATGGAGCACATCAACCGATTCATCATCCAGTGCGGAGAAGCAGCTAACAGGGATGAATTAAGGGTTCGATTATTTTCCTCATCATTGTCTGGATCGGCTTTTGCGTGGTTTATCTCGTTACCACCTAATTCTGTTATTACATGGGCCGATCTAGAAAAGCAATTTCACAAATTCTTCTTTGCTGGGGTACATGAAAAGAAGCTGACCGATTTGACAAAATTGAGGCAACGCAATGATGAGTCAGTAGAAAGTTTTGTACACAGGCTAAGAGATGTGAAGAATAAATGCTACAACTTAGTGCTTGATGATCGGCAGTTAGCCGATTTAGCTCTTCAAGGGTTACTGCCACATATCAGAGAAAAATATGGGTCACAAGAGTTTGAAAGTTTGAGTCATATCGTGCAAAGGATTTCTGATCAGGACACTAGGGTTTTTGAACCCAGGAAGAATTGGAATAAAAAGGTGTCCTTTGTAGAAGAAGCAGAAGATTCAGACTCTGATGATGAACCAATTATCGGTTTGGCTGAGTGGGTAAAGAATAAGAAGCCGATATCATGTCCTTTCGGTCAGAAAGAACCAGAAAAGTTTCTATTTGATATCACCAAGGCCAATAGGATATTTGATCTTTTGCTCCAAGAGGGTCAAATTAAGCTGTCTCCTCATCATGTGATTCCATCGGCAGAAGAGTTGAAAAAGATTAGGTACTGCAAATGGCATAATGCTACCTCGCACAGTACCAATGATTGCAAGGTGTTTAGGCAACAGTTGCAGTCGGCTATCGAATCCGGGAAAATCAAGTTTGATAATTCAAAAGCTCAGAAGCCGATGAAAATTGATCAACATCCGTTCCCTGCAAATATGGTGGAGGCTAAAGGCAAAACCAAAGTGTTAACATCGGAGACTGCTAGAAGAAATGCATCGGTAGACCCTAAGAACCAAATAACTGTTGAGGACGTAAAGGGAAAGAAACCTGCCGATGGCGCTAAAGAGAAAAGAATTGTTAATGAAGGTAGTAGCTCCAGAAGACCTCTGAGGCCTGCTCCATATGGTGTCAGGTATCGGCAACAGTGTGAGGATCGGTATCAACAGCAACAGGAGGAGTTACGTCGACATAAAGATCACTGGAATTGTCCGTTTTTCATTCATTGCTGGGAAGAAGGCATTAAATTGCCCACTGCCGATACCTGCCCTGAATGTAATGGTTACTATCTAAATGATCGGGTAGAGAGACAACATCACTCTAGTAATCGAGGGGTATGCATCAATACGCCGATCAAAGAAAAGGTGTCAGCATTTGATCGGCTGGGGGGCAGAGTTAGCGTGCATGACAGGCTGGGCAGGTATATTGGTTATTTTCCAAAGAGTCATGCAAGGCTTGAAGAGATGGCTAACGAAAGGGTTCCTGATGAAGGGATATTCTGCCGGGATCCAAACATAGGCCTCCATGAGCAGAACACAAAGCATTATCAGCCTGTTTGGAAAACAAAGCTGCCCCATTGGTGCCCTGAAGGATTGACGAAAACTCAAAAAAGAAGGGAACAGCGTATGCGTCAAGAAGACTTACAGTGCCCAAGAGGAAGCATCCCAAAGGCAACAACTCAAGTATGGCAACCAAAACGTAAGGGTGAAAGTCCATCGGCAGATGTTAACATGGTCTTCATGTTGCCGATGGAGTTCTTGGCGCCAGGTGACAAGGAGCAAGCAGTTTTTGCCGATGAAGCAGCCCAACTAACTCTGGATCCAATGATGGCTATGTTTGAAAAGCCCGCCGATGATGAGAGGCAACACCTCAAAGCTCTGTTTGTTAAAGGCAAGATTGATGGACAGCCAGTGTCAAAACTACTCATAGATGGAGGAGCGGCAATTAATATCATGCCGTACGTTATGTTCCGAAGGCTTGGAAAAGGAGACCAAGATTTAACCAAGACGGATATGATGCTTAAAGATTTTGAAGGCAATGTGTCTCCGGCTAAAGGGGCGTTATGTGTTGAGTTGACTATCGGCAGCAAGACTTTGCCTACCACCTTCTTTATCGTCAACGGCAAAGGTAACTATAATTTGCTCCTAGGAAGGGATTGGATTCACGCCAACTGTTGTGTTCCTTCTACGATGCATCAGTGCCTCGTACAGTGGATTGGAGATAAGATTGAAATTATCCCTGGTGATTCTTCTTATATAATCGCATCGGCTGATTCTGAGACCTATGAACGAACAAAGTGCATATCGGGAGAAGCATGGGATACGGAATTTCTCAGGGTTGCCGATTATGAGCTCACACCGATCCAAGCAGTCGGTTCTAAAGATGAATTTTAAATGGATCAGTTTGCCGATGGTGGAAAGCTTGGTCTTGGGTTCACATCGGCTGATAGTTTAGTGGAAATAGATATTGGTAACGGTGACAGGCCGAGACCAACTTTTATTAGTGCTGAGTTAGATTCTCAATATAAACAGCAAATGATTGATATTTTGAGGGAATATAAGGACTGTTTCGCTTGGGATTACACAGAAATGCCGGGATTAGATCGGTCAATAGTTGAACATCGGTTGCCTATTAAGTCAGGATTTCGGCCTCATCAACAGCCTGCACGCCGATGTAATCCTAAAGTGTTACCTGATATTAAAGCCGAAATCACAAGGTTAATTGAAGCTGGCTTTATTCGGCAATGTCGATATGCCGAATGGATTTCTAACGTGGTTCCTGTTTATAAGAAAAATGGAAAACTTCGTGTGTGTATTGATTTCAGGAATCTTAATAAAGCCACACCGATGGATGGCTATCCAATGCCTGTTGCCGATTTATTGATTGATGCTGCAGCTGGACATCGGATCATCAGCTTCATGGACGGTAATGCCGGTTATAACCAAATTTTCATGGCTGAAGAGGATATTTCCAAGACTGCTTTTAGGTGTCCAGGTCATGTGGGTTTATTTGAATGGATTGTCATGACCTTCGGCTTGAAAAATGCCGGTGCTACCTATCAGAGGGCTATGAATTTTATCTTCCATAAATACATCGGCACATCGGTTGAAATCTACATAGATGATGTGGTGGTCAAATCTGAAGGTTTTGAGAGTCATCTAGCTGATCTGCGAAAAATCTTGGAGTGCACCAGGAAGTATGGTTTAAAGATGAACCCTACTAAATGCGCATTTGGTGTATCGGCAGGTCAATTCTTAGGCTTCATGGTACATCAAAGAGGTATTGAAATCAGCAGGAAATCTATTGATGCAATTAATAAGGTTGTTGCTCCTGCCGATAAGACTGAGTTGCAATCCTTGATCGGCAAGATTAATTTTATTCGAAGATTTATATCTAATCTGTCAGGAAAGATCAAAGCTTTCAGTCCTCTATTAAAATTAAAAGCCGATCAGGAATTTGTATGGGGAACAGAGCAGCAATTAGCTTTAGAAGAAATTAAAAAGTATTTGGTAAGTCCTCCAGTATTGGTTCCGCCTCAACACGGGAAACCTTTCAAGTTGTATTTGTCTGTCGATGATAATGTTATCGGATCAGCATTAATTCAAGAGTTTGAAGGGGAAGAACGTGTAATATATTATTTGAGTAGGAGACTGATAGACGCTGAGACCAGGTATTCGGCCATTGAGAAATTATGTTTGTGTTTATATTTCTCTTGCACAAAATTAAGGCATTACTTGTTATCGGCTGAATGCACTGTCATATGCAAAGACGATGTGGTTAAGCATATGTTGTCAATGCCAATTTTGAAAGGAAGGATCGGCAAGTGGATCCTAGCATTATCAGAATTTGATTTGCGTCATGAATCGGCTAAAGCGGTTAAAGGACAGGTAATGGCCGATTTTGTTACTCAACATTGCGGCGTGATAAATTATGCTGAGATTGCTCCATGGACACTTTTCTTTGATGGATCTACTTGCGGTGGAGGAGCAGGAATCGGTATTGTATTAATCTCGCCTCGAGGAAAGAAATATGAATTTTCATTGCCGATTGCTAGTACTTCAACAAATAATCAGGCTGAATATCAAGCTTTACTGAAAGGGTTAGAATTGCTCAGAGAAATTCGTGCCGATACAGTTGAAGTCTTTGGGGATTCCATGCTAGTCATTAATCAGTTGATTGGAACATATGAATGCCGAAGTGAAGTCTTGATTACTTATCATGGGAGGTGCCTGCAAATATTAAAGGAGTTTAAAGATTTTCGACTTGAACACATTCCCAGACTGCACAATGAAGAAGCTAATCGGCTAGCACAGCATGCTTCGGGATATCAACTGATCCGAGAAGTGTTGACATCGGTAATTGATGCCGATGACTGGAGAAGGGATATTGCCGATTACTTAAAAAATCCGTCTAGGAAAGTGGAGAGACGTATAAGGTTTCAAGCTACCAAGTATGTGCTCCTTGATACTGAATTATATTATCGCACTTTGGATGGGGTTTTACTCAAATGTCTTAGTAAAGAGGAATCGAAGAGTTTAATGGGTGAGATTCATGAAGGAGTGTGTGGGGCACATCAATCGGCATTTAAAATGAAATGGATGATTAGGAGGAACGGGTACTATTGGCCGACAATTCTCGAAGATTGCTTTAAATATTTCAAAGGGTGTCAGTCATGTCAGAAATTTGGTAATATTCAAAGAGCACCTGCATCGGCAATGAATCCTATAATCAAACCTTGGCCGTTTAGAGGATGGGCTATTGATCTCATCGGTCAGATCTACCCACCGTTGAGTAAAGGACATAAATTCATACTCGTTGCTACCGATTATTTCACAAAGTGGGTTGAAGCAATTCCTTTAAAGAAAGTGTCATCGGCAAATATGATTGATTTTGTGAAAGAACATATTGTGTACCGATTTGGTATTCCTCAGACTATTACTACCGATCAAGGAACTATGTTCACATCAGGAGAATTTGATAATTTTGCCATCGGTATGGGAATTAAAGTTCTAAATTCCTCTCCTTATTATGCGCAAGCTAACGGTCAGGCTGAAGCATCTAATAAAGGAATAATCAAGCTTATTAAACGGAAAGTTGAGGAAAATCCTAGGAGGTGGCATGCTCTTTTAAATGAAGCTTTATGGTCATATCGGATGGCGTGTCATGGTGCAATTAAGGTCTCACCATATCAATTGGTATATGGGCATGATGCAGTCTTACCTTGGGAAATTAAGACTGGTTCTAGGCGTGTATTTTCTCAGGATCACTTGACAGCCGATGAGTATGACATGCTTATGAGAGATGAATTAGAAGATTTAGCAGGTCATTGGCTAAAGGCCTTAATCAGCGTCGAAGGAAATAAAGAGAGGGTTGCTAGGTGGTATGATAGAAAGGTGAAAGTAAAAGAATTTGCAAATGGAGATTTAGTCTGGAAATTGGTTTTGCCGATTGGGACTAAGAGTTCAAAATTCGGCAAGTGGTCCCCTAATTGGGAAGGTCCTTATCGGATAAATCAGTTGGCTCCTGGTAACGCATACATCTTAGAAACCCTCGAAGGAGTTATATTTCCCAGAGCATTAAATGGGAAATATTTAAAGAAATACTACCCCAGTATTTGGACGGATGCATAAATACAGAAATAAAGATATCGGCATTATATTACATTCACAGTCAATTGACAAAGTTCAGATTGCCGATGACTTGACAAAACCGATGAGTGAAGTCTACAGACTAAGGAAGGATTGAATAGCGGTTATCGCACGCAGGCGAATCTGGTCGGCTTCTTCCACTTCCCTGACGTCCGCATCGGCAGTGTCCTCTATCGGTTTAAGCTTTCTCCTCAGCGTCAGCGCCATACAGGCTTGATTGTCTCTGTCCTTTTGAAGAATTTTTAAAGTGTTGGACAGGTTGTCTTTCTCCTGTACGGCTTGGTTCAGGGCTGCTTCCACCTCTTTCAGCTCGGCCAATAAAGCTGTTCTCTTTGCCGATAGATCAGTAATTTTCTTTTCAAGATCGGCGCCTGAAGCCTCTAAGTTGCTCATGCTTCTGTGCTTTTCTTCGGCGGCCTGCTTGAATTGTAATATTTCTTCTTTAAGTTTTGATTGAGCGGCTCTATCGGCAATTCGTCGAGCGGCTTTTTGGTATTGGAGTTGTCGGCTCTCAAGGTGGGCGGCATGAAAAAGGATTTCTTCAATATTGTCGGGGACTTGGCCACGAGTCGCTTTGAAGATTGCTCTTGTAGAGTCTGAATCTTGGACCAGCTGAGATGTATCTTGGTGCAACAAAGATAATAATGTTTCTAATTTGGTTCTGACCTCAGCTGATACAGTTCCTAAGGCAAGCGCAGAACTTTCTTCTTCTTCATCGTCAGGAATGTTGACAGTAAAAGAGAATAGGCTGTTTGGGGAGTCTTGTTCCTGCGAAGGGATTTGTCAGTTACAGGAGAAGGAATATTGCAGAATAATGGTTAACTTACTTGCTTCAAGGCGATTTCTTGCAGTTGGCTTGAGGAGGCGGCTTGCAATACGTCCTCGGCAATGCTTGCCGATGGATCGGTTCTGGCAGGGCTGAGTGGTGGCAAGTCTGTGGCTATATCGGCAAATGTTTCTTGAGGTGCTGTTGGTGGTCCTGGTGCTGGCACATCCGGTGGTGTTGACTGAAGAGATGGTGCTGGAACTGTGGAAAGTGCCGATGCAATTTTGGATCATTTCGATTGAAGGACTACGTAAGATGAAGCTTTGCGTTTAGGCTGTGGTTCCTCAAACCCAGATGACTGGGGGGCATCGGCACCAGAGGACTGTGGTTTTGGATCGGCTGAAACAGCTACAGATATGTCCACTTGTTGCTACAAGTAAATGGAGTAATTAGTGCTAATTATAATAGTTAAAATCGGGTTAAAATTGGAGAAACATACCTCTGGAGAGTCGACAAGGATAACATCTGAAGGTGCGTTGACGGGTGATGGGGGACGAGTTGCCGATGAAGACTCTAGAAGTGTAGAACTCGCGCCCTGAAATATGGAATCGGTAAGTCACAGCAATCAACATCAGCAAAAGAAAGGGAGGTGGTTACCTGAGATGACTGTGCCAAAAACATGACCGATTTAGTACCCTTCTTGGTACGACCGCGGCCCACTGGAGCATCTAGCGAGGGAGCCTTGTGACCGATGATGGATACTGGAGAAATCGGCTGCAGCCGTATGACCTTGCCACTCTTACTCAATGTTGGGACCGGGTCATCAACCTGTCAAAGAAAGGGTTAGTTGCCGATGGATTAAGGAGGAGTTGAAAGGAGTGCAGAGGGTTAGACTTACTGCATCGGCAGGGATGACGTGGTCAGGATCAATAGAGTTCCAGTAAAAATGAGGAGAGGCGAAAAATAGTTGTTCCTTCCATTCTTGCCACCATAATTTGAAGGATTCGGTGATAAAAGAAGCCGGTACCCAGTCAGTAAGATCGGCATTTGAGATGTCGACATTAGGAAGGAGAGTAACAATTCTGTGCCAATCCACACGGCTCGCGATGGTCTCTCTTGGCTTAATCACATCGGCAAAACATAAGTTGATGGGCAATTGTCCAAAAGCTAGTTGTCTTGCTACTGCCGATGGATAGTAGAACTCGTAGGTGGGATTGACATTCTTCCCGCTTCCAAAAATGTTTACCGGGATAGCACAAGGGGTAATTATTGCCCTTAGGATGTCAGCGTCCTGGTTCAGGGCCTCATCGGTAAGATTAAAGGAAAGAGGGAATCTTGTTGCTTCATCAACATACGGGACCCATGCCCGAAGCTCAGAGGGGATGCCGATGTAGAGGCTGTGGAAAAGATTGCCGATCTGGACTTTGTTCGCCTCTGCCCCTGGTAGCACTGCCACTGCTTCTCCAAAATTGATGGGGGGGCGCGTTGCTGATTCTTCTTCCCCAAGTTGATAGTCTTCAGGAAGACTTCGAGGGAACTGCTGAGCGAACAGGTCGACATGGAAATATTTATGCATGTGGGCATTTAACCACATGTTAATGAACCACCAGGGACCCCCCAGGTTGCCGATGGATTTACCTTGCAGCAGCCTTTGTGACACTTGGTGGAGGAGATGGTAGGCTGAGCCAAGAAGGTATCGGCCTAGGGGAAGCTTGACGCCGCTAGCCAACAGTTCTGCTGCAGGGAGGTGCATGTTGGTCGGTCCGACTGTTCTGCCACAGAAAATAAACTTCTCAAGCCACATATTCAAAAAGGCTGAGTGTTCCCTGTGATTGACTGAACCAGATTTCTTATACTCATTGATATAGCCAGTCCAGCCGCCAATGTTTCTGGTAGTCAGCCGATGCTCGGATTTCCGGTGGAACAGTGAGTTGTCATCAGCAGAAGAAATGTCCAAGCCAGTAAGCATGTACACATCGGCAAGAGTAGGAGAAGCTGGCCCATGTCTAAAGATAAAGGCGTTCAGGGTATCCGACCAGAAATAGGAGGCGGCAATTAATAAAGACTCGTTCCTCTCCATATCGGCAATAGATATTCTGATACACTGTTCTAATTTGCGTTCCGCCCAATACAGCTCCATTGGCCTAGCGACCCTCAGATACCAATCTTTCCATCCCTTGGTGGTTTTTGGCCAAGAACGGAAGGTATCGGTCCAGAGTCCCAAGTCAAAATTCTGAGTTCTGAAGGGGATTCGATTGGTTTCTGCGTTTATAATGTCGGTTGTGTCTGGATTCCCCATTGGGCCTAGGCAGATGAAGTGATTCTGATGCGTTGGGATAAGAAGATTGTTGTAAAGCTCCTGAGATTAAAAGATTGGGAACAAGGAAGAATCATGAACTGCGCAGAGAAGGAGAAATGAAATGTCAGAGGGTAGGCAAAAGGAAAAGACTAACCTTGGGGACGTCGAAATGAATAGCCATGGCCGCGATGGAGATGGAAAAGGCAAAGAATGCTAACTGGAGGCTAAGGGTCACCGTCGAGAACGCCAATGATCGAGTTCGTCGAAGAATCGCCTGTTGATGTCGCCGCCGGAGAGAGAAAGGCTAGGGTTTGAATCACAGATGAAAAATGGGCCGCGGCGGAGGAAGCACTATATGGGCCTGTTGGTACAGGATCTCCACTACCACGCGTGCAACTCTCGAGGAGAAGTTCAAACGGTTTGGGCAATTACGACCTGGAGGAAATTTCGGCGCATAAAGTATTCTATATTCCGAAATTGGGGGGCATGTGTTGACACCATTTTTTGACACGTGTCAATATGGACCGAAAACTGTGCTGATCGGCAAGGGAGTGGTTCTTCTCCAGCGTTGATTCTGAGTTGACCGATGGATGAGTGCCGATAAAGGACATGTTGATCTCGTACATTGCCGATGAAGCCAGAGGGCTGTTGCCGATAGAGATTGAAGCATGGTTGCCGATGGAAAGCGGAGCTGAAGGACATGGAAAGCGGGCCTGAGCCATTATTGATGGGTTGCCGATGGAATCTACAGGGATGAAGAGCATGCCGGTAGAGTTTTCATCGTAAAGCAATGTATAAGGGAACTGGCGATATTTATGCCATTATTTTATTAGCTTATTTTTGAGTCCGACCTTGGTACGAGTCGTTATTTTTTATTCCTTAGAGATAAGACTTGTTTAGGTAATACTTCGTCGTGTCTGTTTAGGACTCATAGTACCAGGGTATAAATATGTACCGAAAGACAATGAAAAAAAACAATCATCAATACAACAAACCTACTATTTTTATCTACTTTCCAAGCAATCTACTTTTCAGCGACTTCGTCATCAGTACTTTTTCCTTTTCAACGAGTTCTTTCAAGAATCGACGGGCTGCATCAACTTGATCTCCGGCGGCCTTGCAGGTTCCGCTTTTACCGAGCAAGATTCAGGCTTTGACGTCCGGGCGTATCGCTGTCGTCTCGCCTGATCTGTTCAACAGTTATCGAGTATCATCTGAGCTTTGACGTCCGGGCGTATCGCTGTCGTCTCGTTCAGGTTTTATTCAAATCTATCATCCTTGTCGATTAACAGGTCAAATCGACTGGCACGCTCCGGATATCGATTGTGGGTATTAGCCCGGTGTGTTTGCAGATATAATTTTGCATCAACAGGTTTCTTACTTAGTGAATTCGACGCATGTTCGTGCCCCCCGTCGGGCAGCGAGTGGAGGTACCGTAGCCCTAGGGCGTAGGTGGTCTCCTGGCTCAACAGCCCTCGACGCTTAGGACATTCGCATGGCGTTTTTGACTAACTATTAGAACGTATCGAGGTGCGTGGGAGAAAATAGACTTTTTGAGTTTTGAAAAATCGAGTTTTTTGGGGACTCCGGGGGGTTCTCCCCCCCTTTATAGCCCCCGAGGGAGGTTCGACTCTGAGGAAGCAGAGTCGAGGCTACCTTTTGCATGTATAAGGAAATTAAGCTTGTGATCGAAAGCATTTCGTTATGCGAAAATGTAAGAAGAAGGCATCGACTAGGGATAGAAGCGACGTAGCTGGTCGATGTTCCATGCGTTGTTGAAAATTTCGCCTTTGTCGTTAGCGAGCTTGTAGGTTCCGGGCTTCAACACCTCAGCTACGATGAAGGGGCCTTCCCATGGTGGGGTTAACTTGTGCCGGCCCTTGTTGCTCTGTCGCCTTCGTAGGACGAGGTCGCCCACTCGAAGGTCCCTTTTGCGCACATGCTTGTCGTGGTAGCGTCGAAGCTTCTGCATGTATCTTGCGGAGTTGAGGAGGGCCATGTTTCGAGCCTCTTCGAGTTGGTCGATGGCGTTTGTGGCGGCTTCCTCGTTGCTTTGCTCATTGTACGCCTTTAGTCGAGGGGAACCATACTCGAGGTCAGTGGGGAGGACGGCCTCAGACCCATAGACCAAGAAGAATGGGGTGAACCCCGTGGCTCGACTAGGTGTTGTCCTTAAGCTCCATAGGACCGAGGGCAACTCGACGGCCCACTTCTTGTCGTGCTTGTTAAGGCGGTTGAAGATTCTTGGCTTGAGTCCCTGCAAAATCATGCCATTGGCGCGCTCGACCTGGCCATTAGTTCGAGGATGAGCAACCGCGGACCAGTTCACGTGAATGTGATGGCGATCGCAGAAATCCAAAAACTTCTTGCCAGTGAACTGTGTGCCGTTGTTAGTGATGATGACGTTCGGGACACCGAAGCGATAGATGATGTCGGTGAAGAACTCAACCGCCCGCTCGGAGCGGATATTCCCGATGGGCCGGGCCTCGATCCACTTGGAACTTGTTGACGGCAACGAGCAGGTGGGTGAAGCCTCCAGTTGTCCTTTTGAGGGGACCAACGAGGTCGAGCCCCCATACGGCGAATGGCCATGTCAGGGGGATCGTTTGCAAAGCATACGCAGGGAGGTGCGTCTGCTTGGCATAGAATTGGCACCCCTCACATGATCGGACGAGGCTGATGGCGTCAGACACAGCGGTCGGCCAGTAAAAGCCTTGTCAGAAAGTGTTCCCGACGAGGGTCCTGGGCGCAGCATGATGACCGCAAGCCCTCGACTGTAGGTCGTTGAGTAACCTTTTGCCTTCCTCAACGGTGATGCAACGCTGCAAAACTCCGGTCGGGCTCCGTCGGTAGAGCTCCTTGTCTGGACCGAAGAGGACGTAGGTTTTGGCCCTTCGCGCAATGCGTCGAGCCTCATTCCGGTCGTCCGGCAGCTCTCCTTGAGTAAGGTACTCGAGGAAGGGCTTACGCCAATCAGCTTCGTCGCTTGCTCGAGGGGACGATACCTCGAGGTCCATGACCTCGGCCCCGGTCGAGAGGGCCGGGGTTGGTTGAGGCTCGATCTCCTTGGACGGATGTTCATGTTCACCCGTGAAGTCAACTGACGGCTTGTAGAGATCTTTTACGAAGACGTCAGGAGGCACGGTGCCTCGGGTTGATGCGATCTTTGCGAGCTCGTCGGCGGCCTCGTTGTAGCGTCGAGCAATGTGGGTTAATTCGAGGCCGTGGAATTTGTCTTCCAGTTTGCGGACCTCTTGATAGTACGCTTCCATTTTAGGTTCGCGGCAGCTCGATGCCTTCATGACTTGATCGATGACTAACTGCGAGTTGCCCCGAGCTTGGAGGCGTCGAACCCCGAGCTCGATAGCGATGCGTAGTCCGGTCACGAGGGCTTCGTATTCCGTGACGTTATTCGAGGCTGCAAAGTGGAGTCGAATCACGTAACGCATGTGAACCCCAAGGGGCGAGATGAAGAGCAGGCCCGCGCCTGCTCCTGTTTTCATCATCGACCCATCAAAGTACATGGTCCATAGCTCGGCCTGGATTTGTACGGGCGGCAGTTGAGCGTCGGTCCATTCGGCCACGAAATCTGCCAGCACTGCGACTTAATGGCCTTTCGTGGTGCGAAAGTGAGGGTCTCGCCCATGAGCTCGACTGCCCACTTAGCGATTCTCCCTGTGACCTCCCGATTCTGGATTACCTCCCCGAGGGGGAAGGACGAGACCACGGTTATCGGGTGGCTTTGGAAGTAATGTTGGAGTTTTCGCCGTGTAAGGATTAGAGCATACAACAGCTTCTGAATCTGAGGGTAGCGGGCCTTAGTCTCCGAGAGCACTTTGCTGACAAAGTAGACTAGCCTTTGAACTGGCAGGGTGTGCCCTTCTTCTGCCCTCTCGACCACTATGGCTGCACTGACCACCTGGGTGGTTGCGGCGACATAGAGGAGGAGGGGCTCGGCTGGATGAGGAGGTACGAGGATCGGGGGCAAGGCTAGCATAGACTTGAGTTTTGAGAGGGCCTCCTCAGCTTCGAGGGTCCATTTGAAGTGCTCTGATTTCCTCAAAAGGCGGTAGAGGGGCAACGCCTTTTCCCCGAGACGAGAGATAAAGCGGCTCAGGGCCGCCAGGCATCCTATGACCCTCTGAACGCCTTTGAGGTCTTGAATGGGCCCCATCTTGACGATCGCCGAGATCTTCTCTGGGTTGGCCTCGATTCCGCGCTGAGAGACTATGTACCCTAAGAGCATGCCTCGGGGGACGCCGAAGACACACTTCTCGGGGTTCAGCTTGATGCTCTTCGCCCGGAGGCATTTGAACGCGGCATCGAGGTCAGAGACGAGACCCTCGACTTTTTTGGTCTTGACCATGATGTCGTCCACATAGGCCTCGACCGTCGAGCCGATGTATTCTCCGAAAACGTGGAGCATGCACCGCTGGTACGTTGCCCCGGCGTTTCGAGGGCCGAAGGGCATAGTAATGTAGCAGTACATGCCGAAGGGGGTGATAAAGGAAGTCGCGAGCTGGTCGGACTCCTTCATCCGGATCTGATGGTAGCCAGAATAGGCGTCGAGAAAGGAGAGGGTCTCGCATCCCGCCGTCGAGTCAACGATTTGATTGATGCGTGGCAAAGGAAATGGGACTTTAGGACATGCTTTATTCAAGCCGGTGTAATCTACACACATCCTATATTTCCCATTTTTCTTTTTGACTATTACAGGGTTAGCTAACCACTCGGGATGGTGGACCTCCTTGATAAACCCGGCCGCCAAGAGCTTGTTGACTTCTTCTCCGATGATCCTGCGCTTCTCCTCGTCGAAGCGGCGCAGGCGTTGCTTCACTGGCTTAGACCCGGGGCGGATCTCCAAGGCGTGCTCGGCGACTTCCCTTGGTATGACCGGCATATCCGAGGGACTCCACGCAAACATGTCGGCGTTCGCGCGGAGAAAGTCGACGAGCACTGCTTCCTATTTGGCGTCGAGGGAGGCGCTGATGAGCAGCACCTTCCCCTCGGAGCAACTCGGGTGGAGGGGGATCTTCTTCGTGTCCTCGGCAGGCTCGAAGCTGCCGGCATGTCGCTTGGGTTCGGGGATCTCGTCGGCAAGGGCCTCGAGAGTGGCTGCAAGCATTGCCGTCTCCTCGAGGGCTTCTGCATGTTCGACGCACTCGACGTCGCATTCGTATGCGTGCTCGAAGGAGGGGCCGATGGTGATGACGCCGTTGGGGCCCGGCATCTTGAGCTTGAGGTAGGTGTAGTTGGGAACTGCCATGAACTTGGCATAGCCCGGTCGCCCAATGATCGCATGGTATGTGCCTCGGAACGGGACCACCTCGAACGTGAGGGTCTCCTTTCGGAAGTTCGAGGGAGTACCGAAATACACCGGTAAGTCGATGCACCCGATGGGAATAGCCTTCTTGCCTGGCACAACGCCGTGGAAGCCCCCAGCGCTGAGCTTCAGCTTTTCCCTTGGGATTCCGAGGAGGTCGAGGGTCTCGGAGTAGATGATGTTGAGGCTGCTGCCTCCATCCATCAAGACTTTGGAGAAGCGAGTGTTGACGATGACAGGGTCAACAACAAGCGGGTAGAGCCCCGGGTTCGGGACGTGGTTCGGATGGTCATCACGGTCGAACGTGATAGCCGTCTCGGACCAGTCCAAGAATCGAGGGGTTGCGACTTCAGTGGAAAATACCTCCCGACGCTCCCTCTTGCGCTGTCGAGGTGTGAGCCGGGCGGTAGGTCCCCCGTAGATCATGAAGCAGTCCTGAACCTCGGGGAACCCATCATTCCTGTCGTCATTCTTGTCGTCGGGCTCTTCCTTTTCCTCTTCCTTCTCTCGAACCATACCCCCAAAATGCCTTTTGATCATCCGGCAATTTTCGAGGGTGTGGTTGGCCTGGCCCTTGTGATACAGGCACAGTTTCTTGAGCATCTCGTCGAAGAGACCCTTTTCGGGAGGGCCTCGAGGCTTCTTGCGCTCGACAGCCACCACGAGGTCATCGTCGGGGGCGTCTTCGTGCTTGCCTCGCGGGTTCTTCTTCTTCTTCTTGCCCCCTTTCTTGCCGCCCTGGTTCGAACCCTCGGGGTTGGCCGCTTTGGCCTGCGTCTGGCCTTTGCTACCGTCGAAGAAGGCACCGACGGCCTCTTCTCCGGCGGCAAAGTTGGCCACGATGTCCATCAATTCATCAGCGGTCTTTGGGGGGTGCGCCCGAGCTCCCGGACCAGTTCCTTGCAGGTGGTCCCTGCAATGAAAGCCAGGATCACCTCTTCGTCGGTGACGTGGGGAAGCTCGGTGCGCTGCTTGGAGAAACATCGAGTGAAGTCGCGGAGAGATTCCCCGGGCTTCTGTTTGCAGCCTCGAAGTTCCCACCTGTTACCCGAACGCACATAGGTGCCCTTAAAGTTCCCCTCAAAAACCCTGACCAGGTCGGACCAGTCACAGATTTGGTTAGGGGGAAGCTCCTCGAGCCACCGTCGTGCGATGTCGGAGAGAAAGAGTGGGAGTTGTCGAATGATGGCGCTGTCGTCACGGGCCCCACCAAGCCGGCACGCCAGTTTGAAGTCGGCAAGCCAGAGCTCAGGTTTTGTCTCACCGTCGTATTTGACGAGACTTGTCGGGGGTCTGAAGGGGCTAGGCAGCGGCGTGCTGCGAATCGCACGGCTGAAGACTCGAGGTCCCGGCGGATCCGGGGATCGACGTCGGTCCTCGTCATTGTCATAGCGTCCGCCCCGATGAGCGCTGTAGCCTCGCGCCTCGGCGTCACCGCACTTGCGTCTGCGATGTTCGTTGATGTCGTGACGTGCATCGCGGGGCTCGCGGTTGTCGCGAATGCGATCGTGGTCCGGGACCGCCCCCTTCGAGCGGGGGGAGTCTACCGGCTGGGTCGAAGCCTGTCTCTCATGCCGTGAGGGTTCGTGGTGTTGCCCCGAGGCCGCACCTCGACGCCTCGAGGCAGAGCTTTCGGCCTGCTGAATGGTGGCCACCTCGAGAAGGCCCTTGATCTCCTGTTGGACTCGCTGGGCTTTGGGATTCGAGGGGGCCGGCATGTTGCGAAGCAGCATGGTTGCTGCGACGACATTCTGGCTGGCTTGATTGAAGGCGGGACGTGCAACCGTATCCGCGCCCACAATCTGTCGCTGCACTTGCCGCGCTCGAGCCCGAGCTCCTCTGCGTGGGGGGTTCTGATTGTCTTGCTCGAGGGCACGCTCGAGCTGACGCAGTCGCTCTTTGTCTTCATCGAGCTTGGCTCGAAGCTCCCAGAGCTGCGCGAGCTGGGCGACGCGAGCGCCCTGCGAATCGCCCGGATCGTTGATCGCGGCAGGGGGTCCTTCCTCCTGTCCGGCCAGGAGGAGGGGCCCACCTATTGCGACCGGTGGTGTGGACGCCTCTGCGCGACTGGCGTCGTCGTCGTCCGACGCGGTGACTATGTCGACGTGGAAACACTCTCGCGTGGGGTCGTAGTAGCTGGAGTCGTAGTCAGAGTCGGAGTAGAGCGGGCAAGGCACGATGGTCCGCGCAAATTGTTCCACCTCCAGCCACCGTCGAAGCGCGCGAGGGCGTGCGCCGCGTGGGCGAGGGTTAATCGGGCGTTCGGGGGCCAGTACCGGTTCCTCCCGGCACGCTGCTGCGCGTGGGGGGTCCGGTCCGTTCCCTGTCCGCTTCGAAACCCGAGCGCATGATAGTGGAGTATGCCGAAGCGGCATTGTCGAGCCCAAATGGCAGTGCCGGTCGGACGGCAAACTGCTCATGGGGCAAGAGAGCCGTAGACGTGAAGGGAGCATTCGCCTGGGGAGAAGCATTCAACCCTGGCGAGCGCTGCCCCACGTCGGGCCTAACGCGTAGTCGCGGGAGCCTCTGGGCCAGAGAGCTCAAGTCATCCACCGAAGACGAAGATGATGTGACGACCGTGGTCGCACGGCGGCGCCGCCCGCCCTGCGATCCACGTCTCCTTCTTGATTGGGAAGCGTGATGATGATGACGACGCAGGGCTCCTCGTGGAGTCCCTGAAGCGCCCCCGCTCGGGTGTCCGATTGAGAGCAGGAACATGTCAAGGCTCGTGCCGAGTGACATAAACTCCAGACTCCCAAACCAGATCACCGAGCCGAAGGGGAGTGATGGTACGAGGTCCGCCATCCGAACGAAACGGTTTGACACACAGGCCCCCTACCTGGCGCGCCAACTGTCGGTGTTAGGAACCCGGGGGCGTCCTAAGCCAACGAGTAATCGTATGTGTGTGTAACCCGTCCGGATGGGTGATGCAAGAAGAACATAGTGATTTATCCTGGTTCGGGCAAAGAAGGGCCCTACGTCCAGCGGGGGGAGAAGATTTGTATTATCTTGCACCTAAGTGCTTGTACAGGGGCAAATACAAGCGAAGGAGAGGATTCGAGGGGGGTCGAGTACAGAGCGAGGGAGTTATTCCGAGTCTAGGAGTCTGCCTAGGCGTGTGTTCGGTCGTTTGAGAGATCGTTCTCTGGAGTCGTTTTCTCCGTGGGTCTCCTGACGTCCCCTTTTATAGGCCAAGGGGAGGCACAGGGGTACAAATATCCTGGTTCGATGACGCGGTGATGACGTCGCGGGTCGTGGAGGTCAACCCGAGGCCTCTGCAGGGACGTGCGCTGAGCATGGCTCGTTCTGTAGCGGCGTGGCTCGGAGTTGACAGCCGTCCTTCGGAGTCATGGTTGCTGACCGGCGAAAGACATGATCCCATGTAGAGGACGTGCGAGTTCCTGTTGGGGTCGTATTGGCAGTTGTTGGCGCAGCTTTCGAATTCGATGAAGGTTGACCGGAAGCCGTCGATGCGTACTCGAGGCCCGGTCAAGGGGTAGCCTCGAGCGTAGTGGTTGAGCGGATAAGATCGAATCGAGGGAATCCGACGTCGGTCGTTTGTCACGTAGCGTGTCGAAGGGGGCCTCGAGCTGTCTAACAGCGCTGGGTATGGTGTAATAGTGCCGTGCAGACCGATGCACGTCCTCAGTATGGGCAGTAAAGCGGGATTCGACCGTCGTACGGACCACTGTGCGAACACTGTGGCCATACGATTTGACGGGGTTAGGTAGTTTTGTATTAAATGCGCTACCGGACGCACCGGGAGAGGGTCGATCGAGGGGGGCTCGATCCTCGAAGTACCGAGACGCCCGTCCCGTCGGGGGCCTCGATACTTAACGCGGGATGCTCCCATCTCGAGCGATCATCAGCCGGTGACGTCAGCGTCTTGTCGTGGGTCAGATGGTGACGCCAGTGATTCTGTCGAGGGTTGCGGCTGTACTCTGTTGTGGGCCGGCCCAGTGTGTATTTGCCAATGGGCCCGGTGGGTCAAGGGGGTATGGTCTGGTTGCGTGAGATTAATCTGAGGGCAAACTCGGGGTTCAACCAAAAACAAGGAAGGTTTAGGGTATCCCTTCTCTCGGTAACCGACAGTAGCCCCCGAGGCTTCGTGTAAGTGTTGATACTTACACGGAGCCTCAATCAAATGGACTCGGAGTGTTGGTTGTTTTTCGAAGGGTGCGCGCGAGCGCACCCTTCGGGTGTAGCCCCCGAGGCCTCGGGTGAGTAGAATACTCGCCCGAGGTCTTTTTTATTTTGCGTTTGGTCGATGTGTACTTCGAATGATCGAGCCCCCGAGTGGTTGGACCCTCTTTCGTCGAGGCCACCCGGTTGCGAGCCCGCTCCTTAGCTTCTTCCGTCGAAGCCGGTCAGGTGCGAACTCGACTTTTTCGTTCAACCCTCACGAACCCTTTCGATCGGGTAGAGGGGGAGAAGCGTTGTGCTACCCATGCTCGAGCGAGCGTCAACGTCTCAGGTGAGCTACTATCGGGAAATTCAAGTAAGAGCTCGTTCCCCGTTCGATAGGAGTCGATTAGTGGCCCTGAGGCGCTCTTATTCGAGCAAAACAGTGGGTCCCGCGGATGCCAGTCCCTTTCGATCGAGTCCGGTGGCTCGACGCCTCCCCTCGAGGAGATTCCGTCGTGGTCCCTTAGTTTTGCCTTGAATGTGTCCGAGGGGGCCTCGAAAATTTGTTCTCGAGCAAGGGACTCGCGTCGGCCCCCCTCGGACACCCCTAACTCCGGTACTCGAGGGCGGCTGTCGAACCCTTTCCGAGGGCCAGCCTTCGCTCCCTGGAGATTTCGAGGGCCTGGGCCCGTATCCCGTGTCGGGGGAAGATCCGTCTGTGGATAACTCCTCCTGTCCATCACGCGTGCCTTTTTGCGTAGAAGCTGGAGCGGCGCGATAGTGGGTGAGTCCTGTACTTGAAGCGTATTTTGAGGAGGATAATTGTCAGTTCTCGTTTTTCACGAAAAGATTAGAAGCGGCGTGGCCGTAATATCACGGGAGTCGGAACGGTGCGGTCGTGGTGGGGCCGGCCTGACGCCTGATTCGTGGACGCTTGACGTGTGTCCATGGTCGACGGGAGTCGAAGGGGTGAATGCAAAACGGCCCTGTCCATGACGCACAGGAATCGAGAGGAGAGTGCTTTGGGTGCATTTAATGCGGGGACTTACTGGTCGGGTAAGCGTCGGCCGTCCGTCAGTCTTCTGCCCCAATAAAAGGAGGCACCCTTCGTAGCGTTGCTCTTCACTTGCTTTCCTGCCATTTTCACGTTCGCCTTCCTGTGCTTGTTCGCTTTCCTTGCGCTCGCCTCCCTGCGCTTTCCTTCCTCGCGTTCACCTCCCTGCGGAGATAGGAAATCTTCCGGGCCGCCCGTCCAGCGAAGAGCTCCGTGCCCTTGCCATGGCGCCGCCAGAGATTCTTCAGCCCGCGGCGTGGGTTCCCTCGGAAGTGACGAGGAAGGAGTTGGAGGGGTTGGTGGCGGAGGGGCTTCTTCGCCCCATCACCAACAGGGATGAGCCCGAGTGGCTCGTTCCACCGAAGGAGGACCACGAGCCGAACCCACCGGAGGGCTACGTGGTTAGCTTCGTCAAGTTCCACCGGCTGGGCTTCGGCGCCCCGCCGAGCCGGTTCATGCGCGCTCTCACTCACCACTACGGGATCGAGCTTCAACATCTTTCCCCCAATGCGATCTCCTATGCCGCCATCTTCACCACAGTCTACGAGGGTTACCTCGGGGTGGAGGCGCACTGGGAGCTCTGGCTCCACCTCTTTCGAGCGGAGTACTTCTCCAAGAGCGCGTCGGCGGGGGTGCGGAGGCTGGTGCGGGCTGGATGCTGCAACTTCGTTGTGAGGAAGGCCAACGACTTCATCCCCATTGGCCTGACTTCGAGCCACGGCCCCTGGCCCTCGAAGTGGTTCTACATCAGGAATGATGAGGGGCTGCTGCCTCAGTACACGGGGCGCGTCATCGAGTCGCGTCTCCACAACTGGGAGCTCGATTCTTTTTGTTTCTTTTCACGGGTCTCAGTACACGGGTCGCGTCATCGAGTCGAGCCCTTCTTTTTGTTTCTTTTCACCTTACATTTTTGGGCTTCGCGTGTAGGGGAGCTCGACTACGAGTTGTCGCTGCCCCCCGTTAGGGAAGATCTCGAGGCTCGTCCGACGGGGCTTCGCGGCGCCTCGTCGGCAAAGAAGACGAAGGAGGAGGAGAGTAAGAAGAAGCGGATGCATAGCCTCGATCTTTCTGCGGGCGAGCAGCGCTCGGCTAAGCAGAGACGAGAGGCAAGGCCCGTCGAAAGGTCCCCCTCTGAGGAATCAGGGGAGGAGTGGAGCGGAGAAGAGGAGCATCTCTCGACCCGGAGGGTCACGACTGACGTCCCTCCGACGTAGGGTGCCGCTGGTTCTGAGGGGTCCGCGGAGGGGCCCTGTGAAAGTCACTTGGCCCTCGAAGCCGGGATGGTGGCGCTGGCCTTGGCCGCATCGGCGGCGGCCTCTGCTCGTGGGGCTGCGGGCCCTCACGGCGTGACGCCGGCGGTAGTGACTTCGAGCCTTCCGGGTGCCAGGACGCGGCCGTCGACGGGGGCCTCACGAACACCTGGAAGGTTCCCAGTGGGGTAAGTTCTTTATTCCTGGGCAGTTTTATATTTCGCGTCTCGATTCCACGCGTCTAATTTTTCTTTCCTCACAGGATCAAGCGCGGGCGGACACCAGCGGGGCCCGCTCCGGCCAAGCGCCTTCGGACGGGGGCCGCGACAGAGGCGACGGCGGTCGCGGCGGGTCCTGCCATGGGCCCGGTTCTTTTGGCGACGAGCGCCGCCTCGACTCCCCCGTCGATTTTGAACGAGGGGGTCGTCGCTTGGGTCAAGGCCGCACGCGCGGCGTTGGCCCGGGGAGTCGAGTCGGTTATCGGCGAAGCGGCCACCGAGCCTGTGGTGGTTGTGGCGTCGAGCCCCCGAGCCGGGATGGCCGTCGACGCGTCGGGCAGCATGCCGGAGCGCCCCTCGGATGACTCACGGCCAGGGTTTTCGCAGGCGGCGCCCATCGTCCTTGAGGCCGAGGAGGGCGAGGCCTCCGTCGACGGAGGGAAGGAGAAGCACGCCGTGCCCCCCTGTCACCACCGAGGTCGGGGGTCGTCGAGTCCGGCGGTGCCGAGGCGGCCCCGTCAGGCGGAGAGGCGAGTGTCGCCGTGCCTACCCCGGCGGATCCTTTTGTCGAGCGGGAGGAGACGCAGGCCGGTTTGCTGGCTCTCGTGCCGTGGGAGGGTCCGTCTCCCCCCGTGGTTCCCGAACACCGTCCGGCGGCGGGCGTGGCCGTTGATGCGGAGGGTGCCAGCACCGAGGCGGCGCGACGGTACTCCGAGGCGGAGACTTCGGGATGGGGCTCGGAGCCTATCCGCGTCCACGACCCCACGAGTCACGACGCTCCCTCGCGGGAGGTGGATGACCCCGCCGAGCTCGAGTGCTGGAGGACCATCGAAGAGGAGCGTTCTTGCCTTCAGAGCTCGCTGAAGGCAATGTTTGGTCTTGTCAGCAACAACCTCCACCAGCGCCTCGGGGTAAGCGTCCTTCGAAGTTATGGAACTCGGGGTGCGTTTTCTTTATCGATGATGTCCTTTGTCCTTCTTGCTCTTAGGATCTGAGAAGGCGCTCGAGCATCAAGTCCCATCTTATCCACAGCGCCAAGGATAAGTGGAACCAGATCCCCGAGCTCGAAGCAACGCTTGAGTCCGCTCGGAGTGAGCTTGAGAAGGCAAAGTCCGAGACCGCCTCGGCCCGACAAGTGGCCGCCCAAGCCAAGGAGGCCGAGGCCAAGGCGAAGGAGGAAGCGAGGAGGGCCCTTGAACGGGCGAGGTCAGAGGCCAGCGACGAGCTGCCAAGGGTTAGTGCGGCCCTCGAGGCGGTGCAGAAGGAGCTCGAGGTCGCGGTCTCCGAAAACGCCAGGCTTTCCGAAGCCTGGCGAGAGCAAAGGCGGAATGCCATTTCGGCAGGCGAGGCCCTCGAGAAGCTCGAGGAGGAGAAGGCGTCGATGGTCCGTGCTGGTGAGGCGTTTGCGAACGAGTATCTCGTTCTGCAAGACACCCACACGAAGCTCGAGTCCCACATCGTCGGTGAGTCTTCCTTCTTCTCTCGAGGGGTTTTTTTCCTTAGTCCTCTTTCTTAAGCGTTACTGACTCCGTTTGTTTGTTTTCAGCCTTGGAGGAGGAGCTGGATCGGGCTCGTCACGACCTCGGCCTGCTTCAAAAGTCATACACGGCCGAGGTGAAGCTGACCGGCGAGCTCGGCAGTATGCTCGACATGGTCTATGATAGCCTTGGCGTCCCTCGTCCTGAATCAGCCGCGGACGACGTCCATGGGGCCCCTCTCCTTGACCGGCTGTTCGAGCTCGGCCGCGTGGTTAAGGAGAAGGTGCGGAGCGCCCTTCATGTCGGTGTGAAGCGGGCGATGGCGGTCATCGGCTCCGGCTACATCTACGACATGGAGGTCGTATCCCACGGCTTCGTCAGCGACCCCTCGAATACCGATGAGGAGAACGAGGCCGTCTTCATGGGGTTGGTCGAGGCTGCCGAGGAGCCTGGCGATCGCCTTGCGAGCCTCTTCGAGCATGAGGTCTTTCGCCTCCTGAGGATGATGGCTTGTGAGCCAAATCTGGGCAAAGAGGCCTTTGTAAGAAATTTTGTGAACTTTTGTTCTCGAGGTCACGATGCCTCGAGCCAATGTACATTTATATTCGTTCGTATATGCCTAAGTGTGCTCTAAGTCTTTTCTGTCTCCACTGCTTGATCGGGTCTTTACTTTTATCGATTTCGTCACACGATCGCTCCCTTCGAAGGGGGGAGTGAGTGGAGGTGCCGTAGCCCTAGGGCGTTGGCGGTCTTCCGACCTGACATCCCTCGACCTTTCGGACCATCTCGTGTCGACTTCGACCTAGTATTAACCTATGTCGAGGCATATCGAGGCAGAGTGGACCTCGAGACTTTAAGTCCTTTTCTTTCTCGCGTTCCTGATGAGGTTTTGTTGACACCGTTTTTTGACACGTGTCAATATGGACCGAAAACTGTGCTGATCGGCAAGGGAGTGGTTCTTCTCCAGCGTTGATTCTGAGTTGACCGATGGATGAGTGCCGATAAAGGACATGTTGATCTCGTACATTGCCGATGAAGCCAGAGGGCTGTTGCCGATAGAGATTGAAGCATGGTTGTCGATGGAAAGCGGAGCTGAAGGACATGGAAAGCGGGCCTGAGCCATTATTGATGGGTTGTCGATGGAATCTACAGGGATGAAGAGCATGCCGGTAGAGTTTTCATCGTAAAGCAATGTATAAGGGAACTGGCGATATTTATGCCATTATTTTATTAGCTTATTTTTGAGTCCGACCTTGGTACGAGTCGTTATCTTTTATTCCTTAGAGATAAGACTTGTTTAGGTAATACTTCGTCGTGTCTGTTTAGGACTCATAGTACCAGGGTATAAATATGTACCGAAAGACAATGAAAAAAAACAATCATCAATACAACAAACCTACTATTTTTATCTACTTTCCAAGCAATCTACTTTTCGGCGACTTCGTCATCAGTACTTTTTCCTTTTCAACGAGTTCTTTCAAGAGTCGACGGGCTGCATCAACTTGATCTCCGGCGGCCTTGCAGGTTCCACTTTTACCGAGCAAGATTCAGGCTTTGACGTCCGGGCGTATCGCTGTCGTCTCGCCTGATCTGTTCAACAGTTATCGAGTATCATCTGAGCTTTGACGTCCGGGCGTATCGCTGTCGTCTCGTTCAGGTTTTATTCAAATCTATCATCCTTGTCGATTAACAGGTCAAATCGACTGGCACGCTCCGGATATCCAAACACACCGGGCTAATACCCACAATCGATATCCGGAGCGTGCCAGTCGATTTGACCTGTTAATCGACAAGGATGATAGATTGTGGGTATTAGCCCGGTGTGTTTGCAGATATAATTTTGCATCAACACATCTTTTGGCACGCCCGGTGGGACAAAGTCGACAGATTTATCATGAGGAATACTACCGATATCACTCCAGATAACATCATCGAGATATCAGAATCAGATCTCAAGGAGGATCAGAAGCAAGCCATGGAAAAAGCTATGGAGGATTACAGGCAGCTCTGCTTGAAGTCTTTCAGCATGAACAGGGGAGGAGAAGTTATCCAGAAGCAAGATCTGCCGCTGCCTCGGCAGGTAACCTTTGACTCCAACCCTGGCAAATTACAGGAGATGGTTAATTCTGCATTAAATCAAGCTTTGATCAACCACTCCACCGTGCTGTCCAATACTGTCTACAATGCTGTTGTACAAACGTTAAGGGACGGACAAGCACCAGGGTATGTCGGGCCAGCATATCATCAGCCAGGATCGGCATCTACCAGTACTCCATCGGCAAC
>CM041647.1:19567717-19624962 GCA_023333625.1 Bothriochloa decipiens | reverse complement strand
CTCTGGAGTCATTTTCTCTGTGGGTCTCCTGGCGTCCCCTTTTATAGGCCAAGGGGAGGCACAGGGGTACAAATATCCTGGTTCGATGACGCGGTGATGACGTCGCGGGTCGTGGAGGTCAACCCGAGGCCTCTGCAGGGACGTGCGCTGAGCATGGCTCGTTCTGTAGCGGCGTGGCTCGGAGTTGACAGCCGTCCTTCGGAGTCATGGTTGCTGACCGGCGAAAGACGTGATCCCCTGTAGAGGACGTGCGAGTTCCTGTTGGGGTCGTATCGGGAGTTGTTGGCGCAGCTTTCGAAGTCGATGAAGGTTGACCGAAAGGCGTCGATGCGTACTTGAGGCCCGGTCGAGGGGTAGCCTCGAGCGTAGTGGTTGAGCGGATAAGATCGAATCGAGGGAATCCGACGTCGGTCGTTTGTCGCGTAGCGTGTCGAAGGGGGCCTCGAGCTGTCTAACAGCGCTGGGTATGGCGTAATAGTGCCGTGCAGACCGATGCACGTCCTCAGTATGGGCAGTAAAGCGGGATTCGACCGTCATACGGACCACTGTGCGAACACTGTGGCCATATGATTTGACGGGGTTAGGTAGTTTTGTATTAAATGCGCTACCGGACGCACCGGGAGAGGGTCGATCGAGGGGGGCTCGATCCTCGAAGTACCGAGACGCCCGTCCCGTCGGGGGCCTCGATACTTAACGCGGGATGATCCCATCTCGAGCGATCATCAGCCGGCGACGTCAGCGTCTTGTCGAGGGTCAGATGGTGACGCCAGTGATTCTGTCGAGGGTTGCGGCTGTACTCTGTTGTGGGCCGGCCCAGTGTGTATTTGCCGATGGGCCCGGTGGGTCGAGGGGATATGGTCTGGTTGCGTGAGATTAATCTGAGGGCAAACTCGGGGTTCAACCAAAAACAAGGAAGGTTTAGGGTATCCCTTCTCTCGGTAACCGACAATATCAGTCTTGTGCCCAATCAGATAGTGTTGCCAAATCTTCAGAGCATGAACCACAGTTGCTAGTTCTAGGTCATGAGTAGGATAATTAAGCTCATGTTTCCTCAACTGCCTCGAAGCATAAGCAACAACTCTACCTTCTTGCATAAGAACACATCCCAATCCCAAACGAGATGCATCACAATAGATAGAGAACTTCTTGCTTAGGTCTGGCAATACCAACACTGGAGCGGTTGTCAACCTCTTCTTGAATTCTTCAAAACTAGCTTGACACTTGTCAGACCACACAAACTTAGCGTTCTTCTCTAGCAATGCTGTCAATGGCTTCGCAATCTTCGAGAATCCTTCAATGAATCTCCTATAATAGCCAGCCAACCCAAGAAAAATGCGAATCTCACTGACATCTGTAGGTGGCTTCTAATTCAACACATTTTTCACCTTGCTTGGATCAACTGCTATCCCACCATTAGAAACAACATGGCCAAGGAAAGAGACTTCCTCCAACCAGAATTCACACTTGCTCTTCTTAGCATAAAGTTTGTGCTCTCTAAGCTTCTGCAAGACTAACTCAAATGTTCTGCATGTTCTTCCTTGTTCTTTGAGAATACCAGGATGTCATCAATAAAAACCACAACGAACTTATCCAGGTATTCCATAAACACCTTATTCATCAAATACATAAAGTAGACAGGTGTATTGGTCAACCCAAGGACATAACTGTATACTCATACAACCCATACCTGGTAGTGAATGTCGTCTTTGGTATATCTGAACTCTGAATCTTCAACTGATGATATCCAGAACGCAGGTCAATCTTAGAGAACACACAAGCTCCTCTCAACAGATCAAACAGGTCATCAATCCTAGGCAACGGGTACTTGTTCTTGATGGTAACCTCATTAAAAGAGCGATAGTCAACACACATTCGCTGAGTTCCATCCTTCTTATCAACAAAAATCACAGGAGAACCCCAAGGTGATGCACTAGGATTAATGAAACCCTTCTCTTCTAATTCCTTTAACTGTTTCTTAAGTTCTTCTAGTTCATTAACCCCCATTCTATATGGACGCTTAGCTATGGGTGCAGTGCCAGGTAATAACTCAATAATAAATTCAATGTCGCGGTCAGGTGGCATACCTGGCAATTCAACCGGGAACACATCCGGGAATTCCTCCACCACCTGATTCGGAGGATCTGCATTGTCATCAAGCTGATTCAGTGTAGCGGTAGGTGGCGCTTGCACTCTGACATCAACACTGATTCTATCTTCTTTTGGTGTAGTCAGATCCACAACCCTCTCTTTACACTTTATCACAGCTTGGTGAGCTTCCATCCAATCCAACCCCAGAATTAAATCAATACCAGATGCATTCAACACAACAGGATTCGCTGAAAAGTCTACCCCTTAAGTGAAGGTTAGATAAGGGGCAGTAGTAAGAAGTTGGTATAGCACCCCCGGTGAATTTACTACCATTTGTTTCTTCATAGCTACAACTGGTATGCTATGCTTTCTAACAAATGCTTGCGAGACAAAGGAATACGAAGCTCCAGAATCAAAAAGTACAGTAGCAGAGATAGAGTTGATGTTGAACGTACCCAGCATAACCTCTGATGCTTCCCGAGCTGTCTTAGTGGACACATGGTTTACCCTTCCATGATTAGCGTGGGACTTCTGGTTACCATTTTGCTTATGAGGTGTGTGTTGGCTTGATTTCCCGGGGCAGTTATTAGCATAATGCCCAGGCTCACCACAACGATAACACACCTGAGGAGTATTGGGACTACTCTTAAGAGGTGTGTTGTTGGGCGCAGTAAGGCGCAGAGTTTGACTTCCAGATTGCTGCTGCGGCCACTGATTCCCTTGCTGCTGGTGATTCTCATTCTTGCGCTGAGCATACTGACCATGGTTTCCCTAGCTGACTGGTCCCTGGAACCTCTACTTGAAGCCCTGATGAAAGTTAGAGCGGAAATGAGAATTGTTTCCAAAGCCCTGTCCATTCATCTTCCTTTTCTGTCCTACGACAGATGTTCCTTATCCAGCACAATAGCACTATTTACCAATTCCTCAAAGGTATCATACTTGTTACTCTTCAGCTGTAGCCTGAGTTCATAGTATATGCCATTGAGGAAATGGCGCCGCTTATCAACGTCCCTTAGCACTTCATTGGGAGCGTAGCGAGCCAACTCCTCGAACTTAGCATGATACTCACTCATAGTCATAGAGCCCATTTTAAGACTCATGAATTCATCTTGTTTCTGCTCTATGAGACCCTCCGGAATGTGGCGGGCCTTGAAGTCCCTCTCAAAAACTGCCCAAGTGATAGGTGGACCATGATTGGGACGAGCAGCTTGATACGACTCCCACCAGGTTTGAGTAGCCCCCTGGAGTTGCCCAGAAGCATACAACACTTTCTCAGCATCATTGCACTGTGCGAGATTCAACTGCTTCTCCATAGCACGTAACCAGTCTTCAGCATCCAAAGGATTAGTAGTGTGAGTCAACACAGGAGGATGACCTTGCATAAAGTCTCTGCATTTATCCCATGGTGGTTGAGCATGCGGTAATCCTCCAGCTTGCATAGTCTACACAAACTGGGTCATAGCCTGCATCATCTGCATCTTTGCCTCCCTCATTTCCTCATTGGTGATATGTCCAGCACCATGGCCTCTACCACAGTTACCTCTTCCACCAAGAGCAGCCATCTGTATCCCAACAAAAATCAAAGCTTAGAAAGATTCAGGATACAAATCACTTATGTAAAAATCAGGATTGCAAATCTAAAAATTTCTAGGCTAGCTTCAATTTCATCAGTGCAGAAAAACAGTCATAACTCGAGCCCCAGGTATCAAAAGGAAACGTTCTATATATGTTTGGAAAGGCTAAGAAATTCTCTAAAATTTTTGTTCAGACCATATTACCAAATTCTGTCATCTAAGCCGTCGAATTAATCAAACAACAGTAACTGTTCAGAAATTCTAGACAGCACTGAATATCAGATTGCGATAGACATAACTTCCAACTCAGAACTGATTTAGACATGATTCTTATGGGAATTGATAGATAAGGAAGTCTAGTTTTATCCAGAAAAATCTCATAAGCATTGTACAAACCAACCTTGAGATATAACCAGAATATCACAGGTTACTCAGAAGACAGCATAGACAGAGACAGGATAAACCAACCCAAACTTAATTTATTCAAACTTTAACCTTAATATCCTTAACTAAGAAACTTGTGGACATGCCCACAAATTTCTAGCACTCACACAAAAATCCAAATCATCCATATTACATAATCATAAATCATCAAGCACTCAAAGTTCACAAACACTAGAATGACACGACTAAACTTGACTCACGATACTAATAATGTGCCTATTACATAAGGGTTTTTAAGCTAAGGTCGAAGCTCGTGGTTCAGCCGTTCATAGATCTTTGGTTGTCCAGTCATGGTCCTGAGCCTATCAATTTCTTCTTGCTGCTCTTTAATCTTCTGCGCCTGCTGGTCCACCGTGCTTACCAAGCGTTGATGCGTGAGCATCATGTCACAAGCAAAGTGTGCCAATTCCCATGACTCAGGTGGTAAATCTTGAGGATTCATCATAGCCCATCCATCCTCCATACTGTAGTCAACGCGAGTCAAATAGCAAAACTCAATATCTCGCATATTTCCAAAGCGATGTCCACCGAGAGCAATCCAGGCCGTAAAAGCAGCACCCTCTATGCCTTCCTCTTTAGTTGGACAAGGACCAGGATGCTCATAAATCATCTCTATCTCATAGGAATTTTGCATCACCCCTGGGGAACATATAAGCCACATTTGTCTCCCAGTAGGTACCTTCCAACGGATGGGTGTGTTAGAAACAAGTGTACTGCACCGCGGGGTCCCAATCAGCATAGTAGTCACGAAGAAGCCTCATGAGTCGTATCTGCGATCTGGTGTGACACTCTGGTACGCGAGAGATCTTCACAGTCCATCCCATAGGAGTGTGCGGTCCACCTCCTCCACCAGAACCACCCGCAGACGGCGGTGGAGATTGACTACCACCTTGAGCTACTTCCATCGTCTCACCATCACTGATGTCGAGGATCTCCTGCTCCTCATCCATAGGCGCCACTTCCTCCTCTTCTTCTTCAGCAGCCTCCATTGGTTCTTCCTCTTCAACTTGAGGTGGTATAGGCACGGGGGTTGGTGATGGCGGAACATCTTCCCTAGGCTCCATGGGATTGAACAGAGCACGATACGCAGCAGCAGTCATGCGGCGGGTATAAGGAGGCATTTACAAGATTTAGACATAGGTTAGAGAGGAGTCAAGATTTTCATAATAGAGTAAGTACAAGAGAATAAAAATTGAGTAAATAACAAGGTTAAAGTTAAGAAGCATGAAACTAGTGAAGCAAAGGAGACAAAGAACGACCATTCTATCTAGGCTTGCGTCCTACAGTCAACACGGCTCTGATACCAACTTGTCACACTCTATTTTTAAGGATAAAAATAGAATATATAAATAGCCTTATATGCGCCCTAGGAACAGTCGCACATATAAGATGACAAATTACAAAGAGTATCATCACCCTGTTTATTACATAACGAACCAATATTGAATACAGAGTCTTGCACATAAACAAATAGATAGCTAATATAATTTTATTGCGGAAGCTCCACACAGGGACACGCCGACTAGTGAACACCAAGCCTAGTACTTATCACGATAGCTCTTATTCCAACCCTCATCTGTTATCCATCCGGGATTTTTCCAAAATTGAAAGTAAAGCAAGCGTAAGTACACAACCGTATTCAACAAGTATAACATGGGTTAATGAGGCTCAATTAAGCTAATACAGTTTGACTGTATTTAGCTTTTATAAGTTAATCATATTGAGGCATAGCATCAAGGTAGTGAAAACCCCATATACTCATGATTGGAATAACATTAATAAATATGTAGCAATAACGACATTAAAATGAACATCTTAACAATTTAAGGACCATTATCCTTAATGTAAATGTGTCAAGGCCGCCCTAACCGTAGGGCACGAACAATATATTGATTTAAACTCTACGCAGAGGTGTACACTTTTACTGTGAGTCATATTCTATAGTAAAGTGGGTTAATTACTCCCAAGTCACCACAAAACATATAAAGCCCCCTATAAATTCCTCTAACCAATCAGGGACGCGAAAACATTAAGTATAGGAACCCCCTTCCAATATGACATAATCCTTTCCGGCTATACTCGTAAGGACAGAGGTCGTCCTATACCCAACTCACAGACCACTAACAAGCTAGAAAGAGGGTCTACAGGTGACTAGAGCCAGAGCCATATAGCCCTCGCAGTTGTACGGAATATCCATGATAAATCACTTACAGACAAGATCTCATGTTTGTTAAAAGTCATCGTTATCGTTGGTAGCATAACACACTTCATCTTATAGGATCATGACCGGTAGAGCACTAGCATCACTACTACCCATGCAACCCAAAGGTGTCAAGAAATCAAGATAACAACAGCTAGTTATAAACTCTAAGGTCATCAAGTGGACACATGCAAATTTTAATATTATTTAGTGTATAGGTAACAAGGAGGATCCATGCTATACTTGCCTTGATTCACGAAGTCCTACTGGTCCTGCTGATCCTCAAAGTAGCCTTGCTCAACAAAACCCTCACCGTCTGAACTCGACATTGACGATCAACAACAGACAAGCCAATCGAGCATACATACATAAAGCAAACAAAGAGTTATTAGGGGAACAGTACACCAAACTCAGCAGAACAGAATAAAAAGTTTATAAAACTATTTTACACGCTGCTACGATCACACAGACGTCAAGTTCACCGAAAACGAAGTTATAAAGGTGAAGATATGAATTTTTAAAGATTTTCTATAGACAAATAAATACATTAAATATGAACTAAAAATATAAAGTCTACAAAATATAACAGCAGTGGCATCACTGCGTAGCTTATGAAATTATGAATCTAACGGAATTTGAACAGACCAGAACGGAGTTAAAATGGAGAAGTTATAAGCGTTTAAAGATAATGGCAAAACTGTAAATAGATAAAAATATATTTTAAAACTGAAAAAAGAAAAATACGTCTTCCAGAGGATAAAGAGTATTCTGGGATCCGTTAAAGGAAAAATACGCCTTCCAGTGGACAAAGCGTATTTGGACTGTGCTAAGAAGAAAATACGCTTTCCAGTGAGCAAAGCGTAATCGGTGAAAACCGCCAAGGGCTCTTAACAAAATAATCAGAAACCCAGGGTGTTTTCTATAAAAGTGCCACACGAAGGGGTACGGTGTATTTCTGGCCGTCCGTTTCAAGATGGACGGTCCAGATTGGATCTGAGGGGCAGGTGACGGCGCGCTGCCGGACTGGAGGCCGACCGCGGTGGCGGCCATTGCCGGCGGTGAGCAGAGCTCACCGGCGCTACCTGTTTAGGAGATTTCGGGCACCATTTTCCACGGGACCGGTTCCATTAAAAAGATGAGATCGAGCCGCGCTCACCTAGGAGGAAGATGGAGGCGGGGAGCAACCGTGGACGGAGGGCGACGGCGAGAGGTGGACGGCGGCACCCTGCGAACGGCGGCGGCTCAGATTAAGCCAAATTGAACCACAAGAACGGCACGCAAATACTCAGGAGATCAAGGCAAAACTCTAGAGCCAACTTACGGCACTAAATAACCTACAGCCGCGAAGAATTTCAAAGTCCGGCGGAACCCCGGTGGCGGCTAGGGTTTCGGCGGCCGTTGCTGCTTAAGCAAGTCAAAGGCGTCGCTGGCTAGGGTTCGGAGAGGAGCTGCGACCGCGAATTAAAGGATTATATAGCCCGAAGGCGCAGGGCGAGCGACCGAGCGGCGTGGTGGCGGCGCGGGTCAGAACTCTGCGTCCGCGTCCGGCTCTGGGTCGGAGGAGGACAAAGGTGGTGCGGGTCCCACGTGTCAGCGACACACAGCAGGAGACGGACGCGGGCGCGCGGTGCGGCGGCCTTGCTGGGCCTCGGCCTGGCGGCCCAAGAAGGAGGAAGGCGCGCGCGCTTGCTGCGGCTGGGCCGGGAGACGAGTTGGGCCGTGCGCGGGGAAGGGAGCAGGCCGAGCGGCCGGTTGGGCTGAAAAGAGGGAAAAAAGAGGAGGGAAAAGAAATGTTTTTTCTTTTATTCAAACCTATTTTCAAATAGGTTTTCAAACTATTTTGAATCCATTTTCAAATCTGGTCAAAACCACACATCACAAAATAAATTATGCACCAGCATGAATGCACAAACATGCTACTTGACCTAGGTTTGATTTTAATTTTATAAAAATAATTATTTTGCCTAGGTTAAATACTCACCAAAAATGCTAAATTAAATCATTTTGGTTATTAAAAACATGCAAAAATTTAGGGTGTTACATTCCCCATGCTTAGTCCAAATCTTATAGTTTTCCATAGACAGTCAATTCATGCTCCTCTAAGAAAAAGTGAAAAACATATACCTAATAAATATAATGTTTGTTTTATTTAAGGAATCACTCGATTTCAAATAAGCAAGTCATGAATTTATTTCTTAATTTAGTAAAATGTCTCTACTCCTTATATTAATACTAATTATAAGTTTGTGAAGAGTAAGATAACGATGAATGAACTCATTTGCTCAAATCAAATAAAAATAAGAAGTGAAAAATATGATGGAATATCATGCTCCTCTAAGAAAAAGTAAAAAAAAAAGCTCTCACGAACGAGTTTATCCATCAAACCATCACCATCAGAAATCCCTACAAGGATATACAAGTCTATAACAGCACGATTTCTTTGGTGACGAAGATAATAACACATGTCATTTAACACAGAGGACGATGATAGCTATCACACGCTAGTTCTATGTAGTGGCGAAGCCAGGTTTTACTCATGACTAGGGCCTCTAAGTAGCTAAGGATCTTGTGCAAGACACGTGATGAGCTAAAAATAAATATCAGTGTGCAGAGAGGTGGTATATTTGCATCTTCAATCATCGTATTTCTAACTTTAATTGAATCCAAATAAAATAATAGATCTGAATAGAATTCCGTAGTGATTCAAAAGGAAAAAAAAAAATGTGCTCACAGACTAGCAGACGGCCATGGTCACGGCCTCACGGGCGGATACAGCTAGGCAGCGACCGGCTGGGGCCAAAGGCCTCGAGGGCCGGGGGAGCAGGCCGGCCGGCGACCGTCAGCAGGCAGCCGGCGAGGCGCCCGGCGTGGCGTCCTGCGCTCTGGCTCTGGCGGAGGCCGGAGGGAGTCATGATGCCGGCGGGATGGGCGGCTCCGAGCTCTGGCGGCGTCCGACGCAGCGGGTGCGGCGGCCGGGCGCCACGGCGCGGGCGTACGAGACTCGTGCGGGGGTGCGGCAGGGAGACGGACAGGCGGACAGCCAGGAAGGAGGCTATTCGTTGGGTTGGGCCAACAATTTACACTGGATATATAGAGTTATTGGGCCAGCGACTAGGGCCTGTTCCCTAGAGGCCTGGGCCGCAGCTCCGCCCTTGGTCCTATGTCAATGTGACAATGTCTGATGTCATACAAGCACTAAAACCGTTCTTGATTTTTGTAATTCCCACGGCCGCCGCCATGTAGTTGTCTTCTTGTACAAGATTTTACGTGTCACCACATAGCGTCAAAAGCAGAGAATGTAGTTTTTGTCTTTAAGATTTTTGAAACTTGTTTTCGTCTTTATTCAATACGATAAACTGGGCTTCATTTTCATGGACATTTTTATCTATACAAATATTTTGTTTTATACACATGGAACTAAACAATGTTTCAAACTCATAAACGCACGTAAAGTGCAATAAAGATAGTTGGACTTATATTTTCAATAATGGCATGGCAGGCAACAGCTATATATTAGCCTTAATATCAACACACATGGCCCTTATATTTTCGTTTCTCACATTAACGAGAGACATTTTTTATGCCGTAGAGCAAACATGGAGGTTTTTTCTTATTGGCTAATAAATATTAAGAGTGTATAGATTAGAATTAGAATGTCTGTGAGATTTACTTGTCACATCACTAAACTTCTCTTATTCTATCTTCCATGTCTGAATTTTCTTCGATGTGAATTTATATTCCTATTTACGGTTTTACTATTTCTTTATTTTGTCCTGCATTTGATTTTGAAAATTAAATTGAGACAAAATAAACTTTTTTTTAAGAAAAACCCCTGGCCCATGAGCCATGACGTCCCCTCCCTCCAACTCTCGCGCAGTCGCGCTCTCTTTTTCTCAAAAGCCGTTACTTTAATAATTTTCTACGTGGCTGTGTGTTTGTTAGTGGCTCTCCATTTCGCAAAGGTGAGTGACACCTGCTCTGCTCTTCTCCACCTACCAAATTCTTCTCCTTCTTCCTCCTTCAGCTCAATCCATTCCTTTCCTTCCCTTCCCGGCTCCACCAATCCATCAACCGGTGATCGAAACCTTCCCCACCGTCGACCAGCAACACCCAGAAATCTCTTCCGTCTTCTCCAGACCTCGCCACCGCGTTCGTTTTCCTAGTGCAGAGCAGGTGCAGGTAGTCAGTGGCCGGCCATGATCCGCGAGTTCCTGGCCGTGGCGGCACACGCGGCGCTGGAGTGGGCGCTGGCGTCGCTGCTGCTGGCCAACGGCGCCGCGTTCTGCCTCATCGCCGCCGCCGCAGCGCGCCTCCGCCTCGGCCCGCCGTGCATCGCCTGCGCCCGCGTCCACCGTCTGCTATGCTCCTCTGCTGCCAGTGGCGACGAACGCGACGCTCTGCGCCTCCTCCTCTGCGACGCCCACCTCGCCACCGTCGCCGTTGCCAGGGCCAGCTCGGCGCCTCCGGAGACAGATGATCCGAACAAGGTTTCAGGTAAACGCTCATAAACTCGATTGGATTGTCATCCATCCATCCTCTGAACTTTCTTGCATTAAGCCAAATAGCCAATAAGTCGGCGGTATCAATTACTCCTAGTACTCCTACATCTCGATTACCCAAATAATACAAATACCCAATGATTGATGCTTACACCTGACGTAGGTAGTTGATGCTGTTGCAATCAAGTAGCACGTACTATAACGAAAATTTTCTCCTAAGGTTGGTCGATCGAAAAACCTTGTGGCCGGTGCCCGATGGTGCATGCTCACTAGTTTTGGTTGGTGCAACCATAACATTGCAGAAAGCATCTGCTCAAACATTGCGACAAATTGGAATGCATAATTGATATTTTCACGACGGGTGCTTTTCAGTAATTGATATGATCCGATGGCCAGCTGCCTTATGCCAAATTGGACATGGAATTCCAGTTTTTCCAGTTTAATTGCAGGGGACCAAGTTCAGGTAATCTGATAACGGCCATTTCTGTCGCACAAAGGGTAGTTCAGTACTGTTGTTAAGATGAAATGGCAGTCTCTAACTTAATTCAAACTGGGGTACATCTTGGATTTCAGAGTTTTCTTTTCTCCAATCAGTGGCATCTAGTAACCAGTTCACCGATGTCATGTTGCTTGAGATAGGAACACACTTTAATTCAGAGGCCGTGCAAAGTCAATGGTTCCATGTTTCAAATAAGGAAGTGTTTACAGGGTGTTGTAATTATTTATATACATACCAGGTCCATATAGATCTAAACAAATCGCTGTCAACCAAAATAAGCCTTGTTGCCATATTCGATCTCCTGTTGACACTTCTTGACGTGTTCATGGCAGGCATGGACACTCACCGTGTCGTTTCCATCGGCAGCGAGATATGCGAGCAGGACCAAGACGGCAACAAACCAGACGTCGGCGGCATCGCAAGAACCGCCAGCACCGACGACGGCAACGGCGCGTTCGTCTCCCTCTTCGAGCTCGCGCCGATCGTCTCGCCACCGCGGCCACGGGAGGACGACGATTCCATGGACCAGCTGCAGCAGGCGACGATGCCAGAGTCGTCGCTGACCGTGGACGGCGACGGCGTCGAGAGGCTCACCCTCGGGGAGCTGGTCACCGCATTCAGGGCTCAGAGGAAGGAGCTGCACGCGCTGCGCGCGGAGCTCGCCGCCGAGCGGCGCTCGAGGGCGGAGGCAGAGGAATACCAGCGGCAGCTGGAGGAGCAGGGCGAGCTCGACCGGGAGGCGGCGCGGCTGGCCATGCAGCTCGCCCACGAGAGCGAGACGGAGAAGCACGGCCTGCAGCGGCAGCTCGACGCGTGCAGGGTCAGGGCGCAGCTCTACCAGCAGTCCGGTTCCTCAGCCACGGAGGACGCCGGCGGCGGGGGCGGAGGAGGCTGCCGGGAGGCGAACGGCGGGGGTGATGGCAATGGCAACAACTACCAGTCGCTCGTTGACTTCTTGCCGGGGTCCGTGTACTCCTCCTCGCCGGACCTGGCCAACCTCCTTAAACTCTACACTGAATCTGGCAATGCCGGCCGTCGTCGGAGGGAGGATTACGACGTACCGGCCATTGCGGTGGTTGAGGAGGCAGAGGAGGAGGAAGAAGTGGCCGTCTCCGTCGCTGTCACGGCTGGCACTGAATCCAGAGGGAGTGTTGATGCTACATCCGCCATTGTTTCTGAATCTTTACAAGAAAGCTCCAATACTTTTCAAGTCGAGACAGTAACGGAAGCCGCTTAATTTGCCCGTCGTCACCTTGGGCCTCGGAAGCGAGTAGAAGTGTAGAACGCTTGCTCTTGTAATCGATTTCTTTTTGTGAATATTACATAGTTTCTCTCTCTATTGCATATATACAGAGCTTGGAAGTGTGAGGTGTGTGTATATATATTATATCTGAATAGTTTGTCCATCAATGTCATATGACCACGAATTTAGTTAAAAAAAATAAGCATCTTTAACATGTTAAGCATGACATAATGACCCCTAGCCAGCGTTGATGGAATAGGGTATCAAAAAAATGTCTCGACTATAAAGCTTGCAAGAACAAATATCAAAGATAGTTGCCAAGCTTGTGAGGATTATAAAAAACAATCAGTTCAAGCACAAGACAATAATGCAAATGAAATGGTATTCACGCCTTGGTGGCTTTAGAGAGCTTGAGAGACATTGTGTGAGCTGTCCCATTGTTGAGCACTTGGCAAGTCTAAGAATTCTTGTTCATTGCGTTGTTCGTTCTCTTGGAGCTTTGATCCTAGGTGGAAAAGTGTCACTGGTGGCCTTGTAAGAAAGGCTAGTCTCCCCAATGAAAGAGGAAAGAATACCCCTTAGTGGAATTGGTGGAAAGAGACTATTTTGGGTCCGGCCACGAGTTGACCTTGGTTGGGTCCTCACCGACTTCCGCAATGGAGACGTAGGTCACTTTTGGATGGTCTGAACTTTGGTCGAACAAATCCTTGTGTCTCCCTTTTGGTTTGCCAGACTTGTTTACATTGCATATATTATTTGTGATTCCTCTTGTGCTACTCGAGTGTGGTGATTTGTGTTTGCAGGAGCTATGTGAAAGCATTCATGGATCTAAGCATTATCATACTACAAGTTGCATTTACATACAAGGGGTGAAAGTCTCAAAGCATTTTTGGGCCTAGAAGTGTTGGAACTTCCAACAGCTACCAGAAGTACCGACAATCCTAGTCTAACCGGGTTTTGATCCTAGTCTGACCTAGACTCGACTTGACCTAGTTGTAAACCTGGTTTGACTGAGTTTCCCTATGATGTGAGGATTTTAAGTGCCAACCTTTATCTGAAAAGTTTGTGGAGCCTATTCACCCCCCCCTCTAGGCATCGAAGCGGTCCTTCCAGCCATACATATCTACCCCATACCGGTGTGTGGTGTGCATCATGGATCTAAACCCCAGGGCGTATCGCAGGTTGTATCGCTAGGCTTGTTCCAGCACAGAAGCTCCACCCTCGCCCTATGGATGCCCACAAGCATCGTTGCCTCATGCACTTCTTGCGTCGCGCGCAGAGACCATTGACAGATTTGGTGGCCACAATGGCTAGGGCTGAGGCCACCATCACCGTTGAGCGGCTAGAGGGCGTGTATCGGGGGTTCGACAATGAGTGGCACAATGACAGTGGGGTGGAGAGGTTTGTGGAGAAAATGGTCAGCACTTCCTCCATGCGGTCACACGGATGACAACCAACTGGGAGATGAACCACTATACTGACGATGAACATGTCTTCAGTGCCCATAGCCTGCTCTATACCGTTCGAGAACCGGTTGCCACTGCTCCATCGTGCATTTCCTATGCCATACCCACCAGCACTCGAACAAAAGTTTCATCATTTGCATGCTTGCAAGCGAGCCGAAAGAAGGTCACCTAACCAAAGGAAGGGGGCTCATGCCCCCCTACCACGGCTCCGAGCAACTAAACTCGGGCCTAGCCAAGGTACAACCCTATATGGGGTGGACCAATGGTCTATTGGTCCCGATATGTCCAAATATATCTATTAGTACTTATTGTGCATAATAATTATTAGACCAATTACTAAATATACTTTTACAATATAAAGTTATTTAGATATTCAGATGTTGTTATTATTTATGCCTTTGTTCCACATAAGCAAATCTTTCACTCCTTTTGAGGGATAAGGGGCATCAGAGATTAGAGCTGGGCCATGTACGGATGAGCGTCTCTAGTATGCACAGAGAAGAAGGTAATAGATCTATCGTTGCTTAAATCAATTGAGGTTCTTTTGTTTGAAAGTTTATTGGTTTGGGTTGTAGATATTCATCAATTGATTATTGTATTTTGCATTGTTGTTTTTTTACCAGGCATTCTTACAACTTCACATTATATTAATATAGATTTTGGAGCAGCAATTGATGTTAGTAAGCATAACTGAGATCTGAAAGCTTAAGCCTGAAGATTTGCCTAACAATAGAAAAAAGAGCAAAACTCCAATTACAAAGGTAATTAATTTCAATGTTCCATCTTCGTTGACATTGCAGTATTGCTTATAGACTTTTAATGTGCATAAATCTATTAATTACAAACCATAAACTAACGTTCATACTGTTTCTTTTTTTGCAAAAAAAAAAAACAATATCCATGTATGCCTATCCATGGGATAGCGATGTGTGTATCCATATTTGTAGTGTGCATGTATAGACATAAAAGAACGTCATTATCACTAGGCACCAAATCATTAGACATACCCAAACCTATCTACTTGCTGGAGCTATCTGAGTGAGCTGTCAGGTTGTTCAAAGTCCCCAATGAGGGACCTCTCACAAGTCGCTAATAGTAGTCACTATCTGAGCTTGAGCCGTAGTATTACCACCACCATATACACGACTTGATGGGTGAATCATTGTAGGCCGATAATCCTCGCAGGCGTGACAATGACCTAAAAAATTATAATAGACTTATATTAGCCAAATGTTCAGAAATGGATAAAATTACAGCACTACTCCGATGCCTTGAATCCAAGTAAATTTGAATCCGATTTATTGTTCATGATTAGACCAAGAAGAAATTTATCCTAACAGTACCACTTTTCCTAATGGCTTGAATTTCTTAGTTCGGGTTCTAGCAATATGGAAAGTGACAAAATTTAGTTCTTGCTGCTAAAATGGTAACTAGCATTTAGTTCTAGCAATATGCTTCTAAGAAGTTCCAAGACATTGTTTAATCATACACTAATGTTTCTTGTTATAAGGTGAAGATAATGGTGTTAATATTATCCCATGATATTGTGTTTTAAGCTTGGAATAACTGTTAAGGAATGAAAGTTCACCACAAGACTAGAGTCAAGAAAACATATGTAGGTGTATAAAAGAATCAGGGAAAAAAAACAAGCAAGCTAGAGAATAAAGTATACCTGCGTCTTTCTCCCCAACAATACAACACACCAATACATCATCCTCACTCTTAAGAGGACAATTAATTTCAGCAAAGAAAAGATAACTGCTGCCACCAGCAGAGGGATGGTCATCAAGTTTATCTGTAAAGTTGTAATGATAGCCAGGCCCACCAAACTCGAAAAACAGACATTTCATTTTTATCTCATCCAGCTCAAACTGAAAACAGATTGAAAGAGTACAATTAGATCTAATAATATCCAAGCTCCAGGTAGCTATACCTAATTAAGGAGAAGAAGAGACAGACATAGATAGCAGTAGTGTACCATGGTGTTGTTTGTTCTGTTATATTTACGCAAGGATGTTTGGACATGGTGCAGTGAGGCCTTTTCAGCCTCCATGATTCTTCTCTCTCGGATCGCTTTCCTTTCCTCTGGAGAGTTCTTGATTTTTGGCGGACGGACAACAACAGGAGCCTTCTTAATGGTAGCCGCACAGGCGTGTGCCATGTCGGTAGGGTTCATTCCTTGGGGGAAAGGGTATTCAAACCGTCAAGCATGTTCCTCCTGTTGTAACCTTCAGGAGTGCTTCTTTTCTTGGAAGCCCAACCTACTTTACTCCTAAGTCATCATAACAAAAACGAGTATAAAGTCCCATATTCATAACCAAATCCTAAGTAAATGTTGGACACATTATTTGGTTAACAACTTAGGCCCTGTTTGGATGTTGTAGTATCCTGAAACTCCAGTATTGAAAAACCACAGTTTTAAAAATCATACCCATGTAATGTCATAGTATTAAGAAACTAGAGTTTTTCTCGGTTTTAGGAAAAAACATGACGGCAACATGTGTTTGGCTGTTGTAGTATTTTTGCCGGCATATTTCAAATGGTCTGGTTGCATACAACTTGCAAGCGTTCAAATTAAATATAACAACATCTACTTGAGAAATCTATTATTTAAATAATGAAACTATGATCCTTATTTGCTTGACATGCGGTAGTTTTTTTTTCCCATTGATTCTTATGAGGACCTTGCATGCAAACTATTCATACATTAATGCCTATATATAGTTAGCTCAGTCCAAATGCCATGAGAGGACGGGTGCGGAGACCTCTGTAAAAAATAAAGAGTGTTGGGAGACTCAGAAAAAAAAACTGTGGTTTTGACAATACCTTAGTTTCTAAAACTGAAAATTAAAGTCACCCAAACACCTTCTTTCCCTCACATACCTAGGTATTTTAAGAAACCACGGTATTGATCCAAAACTTAAAAAAAAAAACTAAACATCCAAACAGGGCCTGACATAAAGAAATGACTAAAAAACATACGCTGAGTGTTATGCTACCAAACACCTCAGATCACTGGATTTCCTGTAAAAACTGGATTTCCCATGTTTGTGTAGTTGCTGTTTCAAAAGGGGGGAGGGTTTGACCACGCTTACATACATACTTCCTTTCAATCAACAAATTATAAGTTTGTATGTAAGCTGATGAAGGGATGGACAGATATATCAATCAATCAAAGAGAACACAAAGAAAAGAGGCTATGATCTTTACCTCGCATATCTCCCCCTTGGCGCGGTACACGAGGTAGCAGCTTGAGAAGTATGGAGGTGTTCTGCCTTCCCTGCCAGAGTATCCTTGAAATCCTGCAGAGACAGTGCAGACAAGGCTTCAGCACTGCCCTGGCCATGAAGATCCTCCTCCTTTGTTGGGCTGAAATAGGACAGGACAGACAAGATTATTTCGATTGCACTAAAGCACATTGAGAGAGTTCAATGGATCGGTAGACAAATGGAGTACAAAGGATTATGAGCACTGCTTGCAGATGCAGTTAGAGAGATAGAGGAAATTTGAGACTTACGGAATCCTCCTCATGATACTTGTCGCCCACCCTTGTCGATGACTGACGGCGCTTTCCTGCAGGGTTCAGGGTTCAGAACTTCAGATTCTTGGCGCTTGCGTCCGATCCATCGCGTCTTGCGAATTATATAGGTCGTGCCGATTGAATCGGGTATAAGGTGGAGCCGAAAGTGTGTTTTAAAACGGAAAAGGAGGAGGAATCGCTTTGAAACGGGACTCGTGTTCGGATTCGGGCCCGCCCGAGCGTAGACGCCAGCGGAACCATGGTGCTCAGCAGCAGCCAAGCCTCGCCGCCAGTACGGAAGACGCAGCAAAAAACAGTCCAAGGCGCCAGCTGCCCAGCTCCGTCGGCATCCCGGCGCGCTGCAGCTCCTTTGTGCGACGGCGACCCGCCTGCTGCCACGACCGACCGCAACAACGTGGACGGGTTTTCAAAAAAAAAAAAACAACAACGTGGAGGGACATGTCCATGGAGGATGGATGCCCACATTCTGTTCGACGCAATGCCTGCAATGACCAAGGTATATGCATCTATGGATTATTGAGATAGAATTGTGCTATGATTGCCCTCGTCCACAAACTTTAACTTGTTTGGGCACATTATAAGGACCTAGATAGATCTCGAGCGTGATGGGTTACCTTGCAGAACTGGATCCACTCTTAAAAAAATGGCATGTGTTATTATCTTGCTCTCTTTTTTTTTTTTTTTTTGCAAAACATTGTCTTGTTATTTTAGAGACAAGTATTGTCTTGTTATCTGACAGAATGCACACTGAATTGATAGATTTAGTCAAACGCTTGTGTTCAAGCCATTTTTTAAAAATACTTTGTGTTCTCATTATCTTACCCTATTGGATGGACTATGCAGTTTGATTTTAAGTTTATATTTGAAACTATAGATTTGAACTGTTATTGAATTGTGAACTTGCTTTCATTGATCAATGCAGTATAGACTCCTGTACCGCTCGTAGGAGATATGCAAGGTAAAGTTACTGCTATAGCCTCTTGTTTTCTGTTTTCATTGTTCTTTCATTCCTTGCAATTTCAATTTAATAATTTACCTGATTTTGCATGCTCCATTTGTGATGGGCAGAGGCCACTAGTTGAAGGAAACTAAAATATGCAGCCCTCTAATCATCCATGGCTGTGCTCACCCTGTGTCCCACATAGCAAGCGGCTGTTGTTATCCAACATCTATGGATGGCAACTTTGAGCATATGTTTAACCCAAAATTTCAAATCTGAATTGAAAGAAAATTGATATGCATTTTTTTCCTAAACGTAACGCCAGGACCTTCGACAGTTGCCATTCAACGACACAGCAGCTCGTGGCTTCCATTCGAGATGAGGCCATGGCTTGGTGCTCAGCTGGCTACAAAGACCTCCGGGTACTGCTGAGCCCCTGTTTGGTCTGAGTGCTTTACTGGCCTAGTAGCTAATTTAGTTCCAATGTAATCCTTCAGTGAAAACTTTTCTTTGGTGGGCTGTGGTAACCTTGGTTACTGTCCACCGTTGTGTTTGTAATCTTTTTTTTGAGGAATTGTGTTTGTAATCTTTGTTAAACTCCTGCCTGCATAATGCAATACACACCATTGGCGTGTTCTAGAAAAAGTGGTAGCATGAATTTGCATGTCTCTTCTACTGAAATAATGTATCAAACATCTGGTTAGACATCTATCGCATAAAAGGAGCATATGAAAAATGAGCAATTGATCTTTAGAATCCATGAGATTTTGATAGTTAGAAATTGATATATGAGACTTCATATCATTTTGTTATGACATAGTAGTAAAGTGGGTTGGGCTTCCATGGAAAGGAGTACTCCTGAAGGTTACAATAGGGAGAAACATGCTTGGCAGTTTGAATCCCCTTTTCCACAGGGATGAGCACAAGTAGTATAATGGATGCATATGAAGAAGCATTTCCAGCTCCTATTGTTGTTTATTTATAAGGTTCTTCTATTCATTCAATTAGCAACATAGTACAGAGATTGGAGAAAAGTTTCCCTAAGAGGTATCCTGAAGTGTTTGTATCACCTCACAATTACCAGTGTGGGCTCAAAGCACAAGAACTGGAAACAGTAACAGTTGTATAGCATGTTTAGCTAGTCTAGATGTTATCCATCCACCAAAGAAAAAGTAGTTACCAAAGGAAAGGCAAGCAATTCAAGAAAAGAAAACATGGTAGAGTAAAAGGGCCTCACTGTGCCATGTTGAGACAGCCTTACATAAATAACAGAGTAAACAAACCCACGGTATGCTGCTCTGTTCTATCTGTCTCGCAATAGTTTCCTGCCCTTTGAACATATTAGATTTAATTGTACTCTTTCCTGATAATTTCAGTTTCTGCTGGATAAGATAATAGTGAAGTGTCTATTTTTGAGTTTGGTGGGCCTTGCTAGCATTATAACTTCACAGCTTGCTGGTGGCTGTCCTAAGCTTTTCTTCTCTGAAATTAATTGCTCACTTCAAAGTGAGGATGGTTTATTGCTGTGCTGTATAGTTGGGTCAAAGATGAGCACAGATAGTGACTGTGGCAAAGGTTTTGCCATGGTTGATCTCTTGGTGATAATAATGGTTCTGCATGATTGCATCACTTGGGATCGATATTTCCAATCATCCAGTGATATCTATTTTGGAGAATCTGGACCCGGGCAGTTTGTACATCAGCTGTAGTGCAATAACAGTGATATGATGCTGATGCTTGACTCATAACATCATCTATTTTCTTACTTGATGTACGGGAGAATTGGTGAGCCAGTAACCTTGTTGGTATTGTCTACTGGCGTACGGAGGAAACTAACTCTAGTGCTGTGTAAAGATACACCTACTCGTTTCGTCCTAGAAATAAGGACTTTGTGGGATACATGAAAGTCAAACTTCTTCAATTTTCCTTAATTTTGTTGAAAATATATTCAATATTTATATATATCCAAATAAATTTATTAAGAAGGTATATTCAACAATATACTCATACTAATTGTGTCTTGTAGATATTCATATTCTTTTATATATATTAGTTAATTTTTGAAAGAAAATATTTTTTGTAAAACAAAAATATCTTCTACTTTTTTTTGACCGAAAAAAAATATCTTCTACTTTGGGAGAGAGAGAGAGAAAGTCGACTGTATAAGCTCTCACTTGGCAATTGTTCAGAACACGGCTATAGGATCGCTAGAACTAGAACCAAGCTTTACATTTTCATCTGATTCTTTAATACGACGGACATGCATACCAGATCAGTCGTCGTAGGAGACGTGCGTATCATCAGGCTCGAAAGCTTGGACCTCGAGGTCCCATTTTTTCAGGCACAGAACGGGAAGCATTTCCAAAATTTTAAAAAAGTGGTGGAGTACTGTAGGAAAAGCGTTGGTCGGATGACCGACCCCCCGCTCCAGCCCCGTCGCAACCCCGCTGGCGGCCTCTCCCCGCCGTCGCCGATCTACCTCCCCCACCCAAATCAGCCTCTCCCAGCTACGGATCCGAGCTGCCCTGGCCCTGATCTACCTCCTGATGGGTCCATCGACGTCGTCGCGCCACCGGATGCAGGGCCCCCTCCATTCGAGCGGTTGCCGGCCATGGCGGTCGCCCCGTCCCTGTCGCAGCCGGCACAGCGTCACCTCATGGACGCGGCCTCCACCGGAGATGGCGAGTGCGCGACGCAGCCGGGGTCACTGCCTGCGCCCTCCTCCGGCGCGGCAGCACCGTTCACCGGGCTGAGCCCGGCCGTGGCGGCCGCCCCGTCCCTGTCGCGGCAGGCTCTCCCAGAGCTCACGGCCGCGGCTGCCCCGGTCGACGGCGGGTGTGTGACGCAGCCGGCGCCACCACCGTATTCCTGCGCGGCGACGCCATACCCCGCCGCCGCCTCGTCCGGGTCCGGTACTCGTTCATCGCCACCGCCCGCTGCGGGCTCCTCAGCCGGCGCCTCGCCTGAGGTCGTCCCGGGCTCTTCCTGCGCCATCCCCTTCGCGTTCGACGAGGTCGTCGTCGAGGACGTCTTGGAGGACGACAGCGACGAGGAGGAGGTGCAGCTCGTCAACTGGGACGAGGCAGTCGATGAAGAACCTGGCCCCATTGATGCTGATGGTGGTGCTGCGACGCCAGCACGCTCTTCGTCGCCACCCCTCAACCCCAACGTGGAGGCCTTCATCCCGAGCTCGTCGCCTGCTGCTTCTAGGCTCGGTCGGGGGGAGAGACTCTCCGACTCCGAGGCTTCTTTTGGATCCGCAGCGCCCGCCATGGCCAACGACGTCGTGGCCGAGGAGACCCGGCGGAGCCGCAAGCGTCCACGTCGCCGCCGGCGTCGCCGGCTTCCCGCAGCGCAGTGCGGCACCTCCCACCCGGCTGGTACGACTTCTACTCCGCCCGCTGGGAGGCTACGCTCCATCGTCGTCCATCCGCCAAGGCTCTCGGCGGAGCCTGACGCCGACGGATTTCGTCAGGTACACAGCCACCGTCGCTGGCGCCCCAGGTCCTCCCCTGCCCGAGCGAAGCCTGTCCCGCCGGACCTTGTCGGCCTTTGTTTCAATTGCTTGCGTGATGATCATGTCAAGGCGAACTGTCGTTTCAATTCCCGCTGTCGCACCTGCCGCCAAGAGGGCCACCGTGCCCGTTGCTGTCCGAGGCTCCCTTTGTCGCCGGTGCCGAGGCGGGGCGCTCACCCGGCCACCCTGGTGCCCGCCGTGGTCCCGCTCGGCGGCGGCATTCCCGTGAGCGTTGGAGACCGGCTCGGGCCGACACGGTCTCGGCACGCTCCATGTCGACTGGACATTCGTCGTCGGTCCCTCGTTGCTGCACGGCCCCGAGCCCCGAGGCCGTCGACCAGCCTACCTCTGATGACGGGTCCACTTTCGCGAGCGGGATGCAAGCCGCCGCTGGGGATGCTACCGGGGCCGTCGGGCTTGACCATGATGGGTCACCTGCGGTGGAGCCAGCCCAGAGGGTCGCACTGGCGGATGAGGGACGGTCGTCGCGGTCACGGCTGCTGCTTCGGCGTAGCCACCGGCGGCGCCTCGAACCTGTCGATCTTCTGATGGCTGACATGGTTATCGTTCCACGCTCTGCAGAGATTCAGGCTGCGGAGGAGGCCTTGTCCGGTCCTGCGTTCCGGCCACGCCGCCGTGATCCTGGTGCCTGTCGTGCCACCGGTGCTGTGGACGATGAACGGGCATGCAAGCTGGCTTCTTGGTTGTCCCCAGATCCGTACAGGATGCTGCACGAGGGCCAATTCTCACTTGATGGCAGGGCGTGGTCCTGGTGTGGGACGCGTCGGTTCGGTGGTGGTCCCCGGGTTAGCGGGATGGCGGATGTCACATCGCCGTGGAAGCAAGATCGAGGGCGCGCGGCGCCCTTACCCACGTCTGCAGCTGTTGCTGAAGCTATCGTGCAGGTGTCAGGCACGCCAACAGGCTCTGACAGCGCTGCCGCGCGAAAATTGGTTCGGGAAGTTGACTTCCTAACGAGGGATGTCGACATCCCTATGTGCCCAGGATTGGATGAGGATCCTGTTGATTGAGGCTGGGCTCATGTCGAGGCCCCTTGTGCTGGCCATCCGTCGACCTTTGGGCCCATCATCACCAGATTTGGCGCCCCTGCGCTTGACCCAGCCCAAGATTGCATGTCGTTTTATTGGTAAGCACTTTGACCGCAGCCCATGTATGCGTGCGGGCAGCTCAGGGCTTCTTACCTTGACTAGGCCTGAAGAAAGCATCGTCATGCACCATGTGGTCAAGCTGGACGGCGGCGGCTGCGATGATCCCCACGCCGAGGCTGTTGCGATGGCTGTTCAACCTGCCACGGTCGCGCCAGAGGCCCACGATGCTGCTGCTGGCCTCTCCGCTAAGGACGGCAGCTACGGCGGTGATCTCCCCACTCAAGTTGTCGAGGAGCAAGATGACATTGGTGCTTGCCTTGATGTTGCTGGCGCAGCTGCCCAGACGGTCGAGCCACTGAACAACTTGCCTCTGAAGGGTCTTGACGACGCGGCATCTGGGGCGTCTGCATCTGTTGAGAACTCCGTGCCACCAGCATATGTTGATTGTCGTGGCCATGATGATGGGTTCGCGGTCTCGGAGGTGTGCGAGCCTGTAGTGGCGCAGGTTGTTGGGGAGCGGGGCAATGGAGGTGTCTGCGTCGTTGACACGACAGTGGCGAATGCTGGGAATGCTTCCCTGGTTCTCCACCCAGAGGTCGCGGCGTCTTCCCTGGCCTCTGCGACGGGCACCGACGCGACGACACCGGTTCCTCCTTGACGGTCGATGACTTCATCTCCCGCTTCAAGAAGCCGTTGGATCAGCCTATCATCCAGTCGCTGCCGCGTCTTAGGATCACACGTGACCCGAGAGCTTGTACTGATGAGGAACTGATCCCCAGGAGGAGTGCACGGTTGGCGGCCAAGAGCAAGCACCGGGAACCGAAGCCAGACGCCCAGGCTAGGAAAATACTGATGAAGCTGGGCATGGAGGTTGAAACACGGGACCCGGACATGGCTTCATTCGACGAGTTTCATGCTGCCTTCACACTCCCGTTGTCGGAACAGACCAGGAAGGCCATGGAGACATACTACCTGGGGAGGGGCCGATTCACGACCGAGGAGCCGGCGATGGTCTTGGACCAGCCGTGATTAGTCGCATTTGTTGAGCTCTTCAGCTTATGGTCGCACAATTAGTCATCCATGTAATACAAACGACAAGGATCCAGTAGTTAGGTTTGCTGCTTGGGTTGCTGATGGTTTCTCGTCACCATTATCCTAAGTCTATGTTGTAGGTCTTACTATCATTCCATTCCTCTTAATGAAATACAGGCATATATGCCTGCTCGTAAAAAAAAATTAAAAAAAGTAAATAAAAACATAAATCCTAACGCTACTAGACTAGTACTTCCATGGTCCATGGAGTTCAATACAAGATCCATCACGAGGCCATGCCGGATTGCTGACGCACCGCATTACTGTTCTCACACGGGGGGGCAATAACAAGTCGATCCGAAAACCTTGTCCAACTGGGTTACAAAATCTACATTGGCTGTCTCTCGCGGTCTCGCCGTAGTGTACCCTGACGCGTCCGGACTCCGCGCATCGCAATTCGTAACTCCAACTGAACACGCCTGGCCCAATCCAATCCCATCTAAATTTACCCTTTTGCGTCTCTTCGGAGACATCCGATCCGATAAATATTCCCGTTTGCTCTTCGGTCCTCCTCGCTCGCCGCCGCGTCGTAGAAGCTGCTAGGATTTCAATCGCATCTGCAACGACGATGGCGATGATGGAAGGATCCAAGAAACTGAAATTGTTCAGGCTCCGGAGATATGAGGGCTCTTTGTTTCAGGTGGATGAGACGGCGGTGGTGGAGTGTCGCCAGAATAAAGTCGACGGTCAGGTAGTATTTGAGATGGTTGAGACGGTCGACATACCTGCGCGTCCTATCCCTGATGATGGCGACAAGATTGACAAGATCAAGATCAAGAGTTCAGATGGCGTCGGGTTCAAAATGCATCGGGATCCTATCCCTGTTGGCGACAAGATTACTGACAAGATCAAAATCAAGAGTTCAGACGGCGTGGGGTTCAAGATGCATCGGGAGGTGGCGAGGCTGTCGCCGACGATCATGATGCTGATTCAGGCGAACCGTACCGGCAGCACCCCGGTACTCAAGGTCAAATCCAAGATACTCGAGAAAGTGCTGGACTACTGCTACAAGCACACTGCTCCTGACAAGGCCTCCAGCTACAAGCACGGTGCTCCTGCCTAAGGTTGAAAACGAAAATAAAAATTCCCGACCGAATCGCATCGTTTTCTATATTTGATCCGATCGTCTTCTACATTTTTGAAAAAATACGAAATCGATACGAAATTCGGAAGAAAAATTCGAAAAAGGAACGGAATTCGGTATGAGCTATTTTCGACCGTTTTCTGCATTTCTATATTGTATTCGAAATTCTCCGTATTTGAAATTCGAAAGTAACCGAATTTGGCCCAATAGTAATTAGTTTCTGGACTCCTAGCCCAGCCAGCCCAGTAGCATTCACAAAACCCTAGACCCCTAGTTCCTCTCCCAGTCCTCCACAGACCACAGTCCAGCCGCACATCCGCAGACCGCAGGCCGCACCCTCCCTCCGGTCCTCCCCAGTCCCCATGCGAGTGGTGGCGCTACCCACGCCACCGATCCACAGCGCCGCCCGACTCCGTCCTGCTCCGTCCGCCCTGCTCTGACTCCGCTGGTCCGCCCTGCTCCCACCGCCCGACTCCAGAGCACCAGCGTGCCCTACTCCTTCTGCTCTGGTCCGACCGCGCCGTCTGACTCCACCCGCCCTGCTCCGACTCTCCGACCGCGCCGCCCAATTCCGCGGCGCCCGACTCCGCCAGCGTCGCCAGCCGCCATCCAGCCACGAACGAGGCAGCGACGCTACCCCGAGGCCCGAGCTGCGCGTTGATGGCGCCCCCTCCCGGATCGAAGGGCAAGGGGGGCAAGGCCAAGACGAAGAGCGTGCGTCGCATTCTAGAGCCGCCTCCCGTACCGGCAGCAGCAACGACGTCTCCAACAGCAACAGGTTCATCTTCCTATCCAATGTCACCTGATATAACCTCCTGCAGCAATCACAATGTGCAGTGTGTTCATCAGCACACGGTTAGAGTCTGGGCATTTCATCTCTATAAGATAACTTTATGTCCGTGGTACTTATGCTTTTGCGATTAGCCTTTATTTGATCACAATGTCATGGACAAAGTCATGTTCTCCACTTTCATGGTAATCTATCAGGTGTCTTAAAGTGGAGTGTGTTTCCAGTTTCATGGTAATCTATCGGTTGTCTGTGTTAAGATTCGAGCAAGGGAGGATGGAATTCTGAGGTTTCACTACATGAGATCAGGTTAAAACCATCACCAAGAGTAAAAAACAGACTTAGAAAGAAAAAATAAATTTCTCCAATCCCTTCAATTACTTGTCTTCTTTGCAGTAGACAAATCAAATGTGATAAATGCCTGCAATCTTAAAACATATTTTTACCATAATCTTAACCCAGCAACTAACTAGATAACCTGAGTTCTTGGACTTTAATTAACATCCATATTTTATCAAAAGAAATCACCCATATAGATAATGTGAGTTCCTAATTATCATCCATATAGCATCCTAGTTTAACTCAGCAACAAGGACAAGACTAGAATGCAAGATGTGCTATGGGTTGGAGATAACCTGTACAAGTTGATGTGCAGTTTGAACTTGTGAAGGAGTGCCTTCAATCATAACTCGAACCTCATGATAATCTCCAATTTCCTCAAGAACCACAACTCCTCCACTAATAGAACGAATGAATTCAATGTTCTCTCCCCTCAAACCAATTATATCTTTCAGCATATGCCAGTGGGACTTGCATTGTCCATGTAATCTGAAAGCCAAAATGCTATGTAAGTCATACAAGTGTCATTATTGCAAAAGATGATTCCTACAGCTAAGATTAAACTAATTACAAAGGAAAATGGCATGGAAAAAAAAATGAAATTCAAAGAAACCTCGATATGATAGCTCATAACTTCAACCAAATTAGACAAGCAAGATGAAAAACTATTTCAACTGTAGCTATGGGGTACAGCATAAGACCTTAGTTATTAACAAATTGGTTGGTTGGCTGTGATCTCGAGAGTCTGGATCATGAAAAGATGGATCACGTCCATGCAAGAACCTACTGCCTTCTGGGTTACCACGACTCTGCTGATCAGACAACAAAAAACATGGAAAAATCAGATGCAAAGAAAAATGGATATAACCATTGTAATTTGAATGAAACCAGCAGGAAGATGACAAAACAAATAGGCTGCAGGCTATTATGGTTCAGGAGATTTGTTAGTCAGACTCCCATATAAAAATGTCTGATAATTTTATATTGCTACTTCCTGTGTTTTCACATTTTACCATTTAAGCTTCCATACAAGATAAAAAGAAGCAGAGGAAATTGAATACAGCCTTGGTCTAAAGTTAGTGTGTGTGGTGTGTGGCGGAGCAAATGGAAACTCACTGCATAAGCTGAAATCTAAATAAACATAGTCATGCTAGTAAGTCTGGTTTGTCAGCCTTGAAAATGCACAATTAACAACGACACAAAATGTTGCTCATTTTCCATTCCATTGCATCCAATCCATACAGGCTAGAGCTCCAAAACCTCCAAATCAAAGTGTAGCAATGTTTTTCTGATGTAGCAATGTTTCACTTTGGTTGTTGGTAGGATCAGGGAGTAGAAGGTCTGCATCTCAAAGTGTTGCATCTAGTGGAACTTATGAAAGTCCAGCTACAGCAGCATTGGTGTTAGGATCAGTGGCAGCATCAGTTGATAGGGATGCACCAGTAACGACATCTCCACCTACTCAAGTGCCAATTGATGTGGACAATGATGATCAAGAGGATGACGATGATCCAGATCAGGCTCGTCTTTCTGGCAAGAGGTTTAAGAAATGCACATCATGGGTCTGGCAATATTTCACCAAGAAGAAGGAGTATGTAGAGGTGGAAGGAAATCTAGTTGAGGAGTTGTGGGGACACTGCAATTTCGCCATGTGTGACCAGAAATACAGAGCTGAGGGCATCAATGGGACGACTTCATTCAAGCACCATTTGCAATCAAGACATAGTATTATGAAGGGACAACAACAGCTTAAAGTTGGTAAGCACCCTGGTTCTGAAATTACTCATGTTCAGCCTTACAAATATGACCAAGAAGCTAGCTTGAAGAAATTAAATTTGGCAATAACCATGCATGAATATCCCTTCAATATAGTCGAGCATGAGTATCTTGTTGATTTCATCAAATCTCTCCGTCCTAGCTTTCCAATAAAATCCCGTGTCACTGTTAGGAAAGAAATAATGGACAAATATCTTGCTGAAAAGAAAACGTTGTATGCACACTTGAAAACTTTGAAGTGCCGCTTTAGTGCAACAATGGATATGTGGACCTCATGCCAAAACAAAGGATACATGTGTGTTACTATTCATTAGATAGATGATAATTGGCACATACAAAAGAGAATTATTGGTTTTTTCAATGTAAAAGGTAGGCATACTGGTGCAAAGTTGTCTCAAATATTCACTGAAGTTATGGTTAAGTGGTACATTGAGAATAGACTGTTTGCTCTGACCTTGGATAATGCTAGTTCAAATGAGGTGGCTGTCAACGATATAGTTTCAGATCTAAAAAACAATGGTAATGGTTCCCTAGTTTGTGATGGGATATTTTTTCATGTTAGATGTGCCTGCCATATTCTGAATTTAGTTGCTAGAGATAGGTTGAAAGTAATTTTAGGGACACTCAACAAGATCAAATCAATTGTATTAGCTGTTAAAGGGTCTCCATTGCAGTGAGAAGAGCTTATGAAGTGTGCCACTGAAGCTGGGTTGGATACAAAGAGGGGTATTCAAATGGATGTTTCAACAAGGTGGAACTCTACCTATCTAATGCTACGAGATGCCTTGTACTACAAGGATGCATTTGTTAGGCTGAATGCTTCAAATCGCCGTAAGTATGAAAAGTTTTCTCCATCTTCTGCTGAATGGGATAATGCATTGACACTTTATATTTGCTTGAAAAAATTTTATGATCTCACTGAAATTCTCTCTGGCACTTCGTACCCTACTGCAAACTTATTTTATAGAGGTTTCTGTGAGATAAAAGTCTTGCTTGATGAGTGGTGCTTTGATGAAAATATTACAATTAGAGATATGGCAGTTTCTATGAATGCAAAATTTGAGAAATATTGGGAGCAGTCCAACGTTGCTCTAGCTCTATTTTCTTGACCCTAGGTATAAGAAAAGGGGCATAAAGTACTACATGAAGAAGTTTCATGGTGCTTATTATCAAGCTGAACTTGATGAGTTTATTAGTGTGGTAAGAAAACTGTACAATTTTTATGCTACATCATCAAAGAAAACTAGTCAAGGGGCTGCTCCTGCACCTAGGCCTAGTAACATAAATGATGTATTAATGGGAAATGTAGACCATGGCCTAGAAGAGTTCTTATATGAAGCAAGTGAACCTGAAATGGTTGAGTCAAATGAGTTGGACATGTATATGGTAGAACCACTAGTGAAACTTCATGGTGAGTTTGACATCTTAGCATGGTGAAAAAATAAGAGAGAACAGTATCCTATCCTTTCATAAATTGTTCGGGATGTAATGGCTATGCAAGTGTCAACTATTGCATCCGAGTCTGCTTTTAGTGCTGCTGGCCATGTTGTTGATCCCTATCGCAGTCGTCTTGATCCCGAGATAGTACAGGCTTTAATTTGCACAAAGGATTGGGTTGCTGCAGCAAGTAAAGGTGCTAATTTTACTTGTTATTTTCACTTGGATACTTGTAGATGCAGTTGCAGCCGAATAATGCATTGAATTTTTTCCTTCCTTATTTTTTTTAGATTCTACAAAGCTTGGATCAATTGTGAGTGATCTTGAGGTTGATGCTTTGACTAATATTGTGGCTAAACTTAAAATTGAGGTATGTTTATTGGCTGCTTCCTATGAAATATACTAGCTGCTAGTTTCTTATGAAATATACTAGGTGCTACATCTAATTTTAATTAACTTTGCATACTTGTAGGAAAATAACAAGGAGGGGGATGAGGAAAATGAGGTGGACAATGAGAAAGCAAATCACATGAAAAGTGATCCTGGCAACATGGATGATGCCGTTGAACTCTAGATGTTCATGTCCTATGATCCTATCTCCTATGCCAGCTGCTTCTTAGACTTCTTCTCTGTTGCTGTGAATTCCTTGGGTGTAAAGAATCTACATGCCAATATGCCATGGATGCTTAATTAGTTACCTCCATAGGAGTGCTTGGAATTGAACCTGATGATCGATGACTGCTAGTTACCTTATATCATCTGGTATCCTATTAATTAATTGCTTATTCTAAACTTGTAATAGCGTTTCAGCAACTATATGTTTGTGTCATGTACTCAGTTTTTTGTGAACTATTATGTGCATTTGAACTAAATCATGCACTTCTTAGTTTGGCCATGCACATTTTTAAAGTTATGTACCGTGGGTCGGTATTTCGTATTGAATTTTCGTATGCCGACCGTGTTCGACATAATTCCGATCGAATTGGTTCGTTTTCGAAACACCGAAAGTTTGTTTTCGTTTTCGTTTCCGGCTATATCGTTTTCGATTTCGTATTCGTATTCAAATATAAATGTAGAAAACAATAGAGGAGTTTTTCGACCGTTTCCGACCGAATTCATCCTTACTCCTGCCAAGGCCTCCAATGAGGAACTGAACAACTGGGATGCAGATTTCATCAAGGTCGACCTGGACACGCTTTACCACCTCACCATGGCTGCACGCTATCTAGGGGTATCAAAGGGCTACAGGACCTTGCTTGCGGCGTTGTTGCTGGCATAATTAAGGGCAAGACGCCCGAGGAGATCCGCAACACATTCAACATCAAGAATGACCTTACCCCTGAGGAGGAAGAGGTAGCTGTGGAGCAGCAGCATGCGCAACAGGGAGCCATATCGGCATTGATGAATGAGGAGCCCTGAAGGAGTGCAACAAGGATACAAGGCAGTGGATGGACATACTGAGCAGTAAGTGCTGCAACTTCTACTTAAATATAAAGACGTGCAAATCTTTTACGTATTCGAGAAAAAAGTATTACAACTTCTGGTTTTGTGTCTCGTTTGGTGCATCTAGTATGTCGTTCTTTAGTGTTGTTAACGTGAACACCGTCTTTTAATTATATGCTTGCTTTGGTGGGATTCTGGTTGTAATAATTACCTTTGAGGCTATCAAGTGTAAAAAAAAAACTCCAACTGAATTTCCAAATTTGAAAAATTTTGTTGCACGTCATCGGCTTCTTGTCCACTCAGCAGCCTTCGGCTCGTGACTGTAATCACAGCCAGAATTCTATATTTGTCCTAGTGAAGTAGACTTTTCCTAGTGTTTTGCATTCTAAATTTAGTATAAACTTTTCCTAGTAAAGACCTCACATGTGTGGTAGTGTTTTATTACTAACTAAAAATACCATTGTTCAAAAAAAAACTTACTAAAAATACTAGGAGAAGTTCAGCACTTTGATAGTGAATAAAGTAGACGACATACATTTTGAAATTTTAGAAGTGATTCACTATCTATCTATACTAGCAAAAGTGCCCATGCATTGAAACGGGGTTTAGGATTATATGTTCAAACATCTTGTAATCAGACTTTATATTATACCTTGACAAATTGTTCTAATGTATTGAACATGAGAGTCTCAGAGATAAACTATTATGTCATGTTTCTTAGTTGATCTTAAGATTATATTTTGGTAACACCTCTTTTAACTCATACATGCTTAAAGAACATAGGATCATGGAAACAATTTTACTTTGAAATTAGAAAAAATAGCTAGTATATCGTGCGTTGTTATGCGTTGATTATACTTCTATATAGAAAATAACTGAAACTATAGTAATCAATTTGAGTATTCTGTATTACTCCCTCAAACCCTGGTACCCGAGTAGTTCATAATTTGTCAAAAAAAACACCTTAATAGGTATATGAGACCCATCTTATTTTTTATCTTTACATATGGATATAAAAAATAATTATCAACACTTTTTCACCGCTCCCATGGCTGTAAAATATTAATTATCACAATACATGTTTTCACCGCTCCACGCAAGGAGCACTCCATGAAGCCGTCGGCCACCTAGCTGGATGCGGATAAAAGCACGGGTGCACACGGGCCTTGCCTTGCCGCTAACCGTAAACATATAGGACACAGGCCGCTAACCGTGAACATATAGGACACGGATAGGTAAAAGAAAAAAGAGATAAACAAAAAGTATGTTGGAAAATTTGCCTCGCAGGCCCTGCCTTGCCGCTAACCGTGAACATATAGGACACGGATAGGTGAAAGAAAAAAGAGATGAACAAAAAGTATGTTCAAAATTTTATCTCTTTATAGATAGATTATAGATGTTAAATGAAATTATGCAAGCGAAAGAAATTTCATATATTAAACTATATGTATACCGATATATATACAATTTTAAAAATAATAATAAACATATATTTGGGCTCATATGGTCTATTATTCGAGCCCATGTGTAACGGAAATAAATGAAAGATTCAATTGTTTTATGGGCGAATTAGGAATTTGGCCTAAAAAACTTGTACTTAGGAATTAGTCCTTTTTCTTTTTGAATTTAAGAATCAGGTCTAAAAATAAAAATCTCTTAGGAATGAGGCCTTCCGTCGGGTCGGTGAGATCAATGGACACTGTAGCATGAGCAAAAAGACCACTTTGCATCTCATCTTTGGAAATTCATAACTGGAGTTTGGTAACTCCAATTTTAGTGAACCAAATTTTGTTGTGCTCTTTGAGATGTCTAGTTTTTATTAAAAATATGAAACTAGCCATGTTCTGTAGAATTATTTATTTAGTAACTTCAAAAATATATGTGGTTATGTGCTTGAAATATATATGTGCACCTATGTGCTTGAAATTTGTGAACATATATATATATATGCGGTCTTTATTTTAAATTTTTTCTCAGGGGTAAAATGGTTTTTTTATCCCATAGTTAACGCTGTTAATTGCTAAAACTGACGGAGGTCTAATTCCTAAGAGATTTTTGTTTTGAGGCCTAATTCTCATATTCAAAATAAAAAGGGCTTGATTCGTAAAAGCAATTTTTTTTTAGGCCAAATTCTTAATTCTCCTTATTTTATAGTGATAATTTGACATCTATCCCTAGATTACCAAAAAAAACATTTTTCATAATACCTAAAAGTAGTTAGAAAAATCTAAAAGTTAGCATGGAAGCATTTTCAATAGTTTCAGTAAAGGGTCCTACACATCATTCAGAAAATGCGTTCACACCAAACAGTATGTTAATCAAGTAGTTAAGTCAATCTTTAAAGTGTGCACACCTTAGGTCAAATTTGAACTCATAGAATATTTACCCCCAAGTTTTGGAAATATGAGGTTTCAAATTTTTTGGGAGTGGTTTACTGTTTTATAGTGTAAATAAATTTATTCCTGGATATTGAAACTAAATGTAGAAGGACACCATAATTTTCCATGACATTAAAGATGAGATGAAACCAAAGAGAATATATGTGAATCAATTAAAACAAGATGCATCTATTTATTACTATGTCACCAGGTCACATCAGGATCAAGGGCACGGACAGTGATGTCCAACGTTCTTTTTTTTTTGTTGGTGGGGGGGGGGGGTGGGGAGTGATGTCCAATGCTTATTATTAGGTTTAGAGCATCTCCAACAGTATACTAAAATTTACTTAGCCAATATCTGTCGATGTTTTTTCACCGATAGCCCACCACCCGGGTACCTGGGAGGGTGTTTTTGTTCGGAAGAGCTTGGCAGACTGCGAAACTCGACGGTTGTGGCAACAAGCTTGACGAGATAGACAATTTTATACTGGTTCAGGCCCTCGACTTGTGTCAAGTAAAGATCTTTACGTCCAGTCGGCGTGAGCCTGTTGCGTTTGTATTGATGAGTATGAGGATTGGTGTGGCGTTGTGTAGTTCGCGTTGGTGCTTCGTCCCAATCTAGAAAGCCTTGCCCTCCTTTATATATCCCAGGGGCAGGTTTTCTAGTCGGTTACAGAGTAGAGTTCCTAGTAGGATTGCGTGTAATTTATGTCTTCTCTGTGGAGAATGAAAGTTTACACGTCGTGTTGCGCGGTGTTTGACTCGAATTGGACGGCGGGTTCTTCGATCCTCCGTCCGTATTTCGTCTTCTTGGGAAACCTCCGGTGTCCCGCATCGACAAGCCCCCGAGCGTTCCAGGATTTAGAACTCGGAAGCCAGGTTCTTTCGAGATGAAATCTTGAGATGCTCTTCTCTTCACCCAGCAAGTGCTAAATGACAGTCCTTGTATGTGGTGCTAATTTTCTTTTCCTTTAGCGGCTCTGCATCTCTATCTATTTTACAGGTGCAGCAGTATTATTAACAGCTCTGGCTTCATTTTCCCGTAAGTACATAGCAATTCAACGAACATATTTGTTTTAGCTAGCTTCTGCATGGCTCAGTGCAGCAACCTTTTTTCTTTTTAGTAAATGAATCCTATTTTCTGTCATTAAGATGTCTTGAAGCTAAGATTATACCGGCAATATGTCTATAGCAACTACCAAGTATTGTTGCGATACAACCTTAGTTATTGCAATGATTTATTTTTTCGTTGCTATATGTAACTCTTTTGCAATGCAAGTGATTATTATATACAACGAATCATATTCGTTGCAACAAAGACACGCTATCACAACCATCAACTAAAGCGTTGCAATATCATCGTAATATTGCAACGCCAATAAAACTACACACAACGCGAATCAAATCGTGGCAACAGTGTTCACTTATTGCAGCCATTGTACAATTGGTTGCAATAACACTTACCTTTTGCAACGATCTCCATATTTAGGGCCACGAAATAATTTCCATGGCAAAAATTCAAACTATTGCAACCTAAAATGCAAATTGTTGCGATAACACCCCTGTCGCAACCAAATCTTGTTGTTGCGACAAAAAAGCGTGGCATAAGGGTCAAAAGTTAGTAGTGGTATTTCGTCTTCTTGGAGAACCTCCGGTGTCCCGTATCGACAATATCATGATTTGGCAACTTGCTAAATATATGGTAAGTAACAAAATAGACTATCTCAAATAGTTTGTCATTTGACTTGGTAAAATAAAAAGGCCCGCTAAGCGAACGAAGAGAAGAGCCCTACTAACAAACGAAGAGCCCCGCTAAGAAAAGAAGAGCCCTGTTAACAAACGAAGAGTCCCGCTAAGAAACGAAGAGCCCCACTAAGCAAACAAAGAGTCAGTAAAGAGGTGCCTGTTGATCTCGGCGTCGCTCCATCTCGTCGGTGGTGTTATGGCGTCGCTCCATCTCGTCGGTCGGTCGTGCGTGCGTCTCCTGGACGACCTCCAATCTCCATCTTGCCCCACCCCTTGTTTGGAGCTCGATGACTTGGGCGACACCGCGGCCGCGGCGGACGCGGACACGAACGGATTAGCGCCACCGAGCTGCCGAGCGATCAGCGCCGCCGGGCGATCAGCAGGCCGGCGGCCGAGCTTTGACGCGTGCTGGAAGAAGTCGGGAATTGTCCCTCCGCACGCGCAGGAAGACTAGCCGCGAGGGCCGGGCTCGCGATGGCAAGTGCGATGCGCGCGTGTAAAGAAACGTGCGCGGACGGCCTCGTTGGCAAGTTGCTAAAATTTTCAAAGTTATTTGGCAAGCTGTTGGAGAGCTAATTTTGCTTGTTTTGCCAAATTTTAAGTATGACAACCTCTTTTACCAAACTGTTATGGCCATGATTCAATGTTGGGTCAGTGACACCCGATAGTGAACCCTTGTGCCTGTACAACCGAAGTGCTCCTTCCAAAATTTCATCTTTCTTTTTTTTTTGTGGCTTCCAAAATTTCAATTTTCCTCGCTCCACCTTCGCCAACATCTACCGTTATTGACATCCTGGCGCTCCCGCTGAGGACCACCAACACCAATGTCACCAGCACCTACACGCCAACACCGTCATTCTGTGTCTCATGAGCACCACCACCGTGCACCTCGACTGGGATCCATAAGCCATCTGCCATCTGCAAGCATCCTCATTGTCACTCTTCTCTGATGTCCCCACGATGTGCTTTGTCCGTTGCCGACCTTCAAATCCACATGGGTGGCTTTCACCCTTACTTTTTCCCTCCTATGTAACACTTATCTGACACCTACACTCTTCCTTGCTTTGTATAGGTCTGCTAGAGAGAGCTACTCAACAACAATCTACAAAATAAAGGTCCCTATCCATTAGAGGCTTCACTGGCCAGTAGTGAACCCTCATCCTATCACTACTGGGTCTAGGGATGGGCAACGATAGAGAAGCCCATCAATCTCGATTACCCTTTACCGCATCTGATTCAAGCAAAAATGCCAAGTTTGCTTGGACCCAAGCTTGACACACATATTTGGAGTAAAGATTACATCTAAAATGACCCAAATAAAAAGCATGAGCTTAAGAAGGGAGATGCTTGAGTACAGGGATAATGGACCCTAATAATCTTTGCATTATTTGAACAATCCAATTCATTGATGGGTAACATAAAGCCATTTGAACTATCAAATCTTTAGTAAAATATATGTTTAGCAGTGACATGTGAGATACTCACACCTCTTAAACTATACACAAGCCTAAGATTTAAAAAATCAATGGTGACTTGTTCTCCACACTGATTGGGGAGCTTAAGCTACACTAGTCAGTGGCGGAACCAGCGAAATGAAAAAGGGGGGGGCCGGTCGGACCAGATACAAAATACCAGGACCGAAAAATGTCTATATATAAAGTATAAATATCCATATAGTCGTAATATTTGTTACGACAACACATACAAAAGGCTCCGCGCCTTTTCGTCTCACGGACCAGGAAAGCTGAATAGAGGCTCAAGCGAATCAATTTGGATTCACAGGGTATGCTGATGCGTGGGCCGCGTGGCCACGTCCATCCTTTCACGGTTTGACCCCGTGACGTACTCAGAGTCTCAGACTTAGGCTCCTGGCTCCCTTCTCGACGTTCTCGTGACGCAGTCACGCAGCACGCAGGCAGTTCTGGTTCTGGACGCAGGTCAGGTCAGCTGGTGGATCGTGACGTCTCTTGGCGCATGGGGGGGCCACGGCCCCTGCTCGCCCCCCCCCCCCCCCCCCCCGGTTCCGCCTCTGACACTAGTAATGCAGCAAGAGGAGGCAGCAACGAACTCAGTGGGAGCAACACTCGTGATTTGTTAATGAGGGTGGTAGGCTCAAGAGCAGACATGTGTTGTTGTAACTAGAAAGGATGACAAATGAGGATGAAGACAAAATCATATAATCTGACAACAATAGTGTGCATATATCAAATAACAGTTCCTCAAATACTACTTCCGCACTTACAAATTATATTTTCTACTAGATACACAATAAAAGCTACCATATATCTTCGACACAATGCATACTTAGATGCAAATAGGAAAAGCTATATGTTAGGTTAAAGAAAGTTATATGTTTTTTTTTGAACCAATAAAAAGCTATATATATGTGAAAAAATTGAAAATGTTGTAAACAACTTATAATTTAGAATCTATATAATGGATGCTAATAATGTGTTTAGACACGATAACAAAGGGGTTAAGAAGAGGACTAGTCTAGGTGATGAGTTGACACGGGAAAATAAGTCCAAACTTCTATGTCAAAGGGGTGAAAAACTCAACTCTCCATTCTTGGTCATGAGTTGACACGGGACGCAACACACCAGTCAGGTGATGAGTTGATGCGGGTACAATCAAGTCCAAACTGTTGTCACGGCGGCGCAGCAGAGCCCGCAGGTGCGTTGGATTGGACCGTGGTCGCCCCCGCTTGCGGTGAGCAACAACAACAACAAAGGCGGGCGCCATCTCCGGAGGAGCGGCGCGAGGAAATCGCCATGCGTGCGTGCGATGCGGGGACGACCGGTCGAGAAAGGTCCTATCCGTCCGCGCGCACCCGCGCACCTTCATTTCACCAAGCCTCCATCGCATTCTCCCTCCTCCCGCTCTCTCTCCCCGGCCCGGCTCAACCTCCCTATATATATGGGGCCAGTCGAACGCAAGTCCTCATCGCCTCAGGTCACCGAGCTAGCTAGCAAGCACTACACCCGACCTACCATACCATGGCGGCGGCGTCATCATCCACATCCCATCTCCTCCTCTTCCTCGCGGCCTCGCTGCTGTACTGCATCCCCACCGCCGTCGTCCTGGTCGCGTCCGCCGCCTCATCACGGCCGCACCACCACCACCACAACCCGGCCACCACCCTCCCCAGCAGCGTGACGTCGCCCAACACCAAGGTGGCGGCCACGGGCGGCAAGGTGTACACCAAGGTGTGCGACGCGGCGAGCTTCGCGGAGCTGGGCCTGGACATGTCGTCCGTCCCCTACTGCGACACGTCGCTTCCGTACGCGGCGCGGGTGCGCGACCTCATCGGCTGGATGACCGTGGAGGAGAAGGTGCGAAACCTCGGCGACCTCTCCGCGGGTGCGCCGCGCGTCGGCCTGCCGCCCTACCGCTGGTGGGCCGAGGCGCTGCACGGCGTCGCCAGCACGGGACCCGCCACGCTCTTCGACGACGTCGGCGCCGCCAACCACTCCGGCCTTGCCGCCGTCAACAACGCCACCGTATTCGCCAACGTCATCAACAGCGCCGCCTCATTCAACGAGACGCTCTGGAAAGCCATCGGCCAGGTACGTCTCTCAGTTGTCTGGTTGTTCAGATCTGTTCAGGTTGTCCACGTTCTTGGCGGCGCATCTCGTTCTCACTTCTCACCAATGGTAACGCATGCATGCAGGCGGTGTCGACGGAGGCCCGAGCCATGTACAACCTGGTCAAGGGCGGGCTGACGTACTGGAGCCCCAACATCAACGTGGTGCTCGATCCGCGGTGGGGCCGCGCGATGGAGATCCCCGGCGAGGACCCCTACGTCGTCGGCCGGTACGCCGTCAACTTCGTGCGCGGCATGCAGGACGTGCCAGGCCACGAAACCGGCGCCGGCGGCGACCCGTTCTCGCGCCCCATCAAGACGTCCACCTGCTGCAAGCACTACGCGGCGTACGACCTCGACAACTGGCGCAACCACACGCGGTTCGACTACGACGCGCGCGTGACGGAGCGCGACATGGCGGAGACCTTCCTCCGCCCCTTCGAGATGTGCGTCCGGGAAGGCGACGCCAGCAGCGTCATGTGCTCCTTCAACCTCGTCAACGGCGTGCCCGCCTGCACCGACGCGCGCCTCCTGTCGCAGACCGTCCGCGGCGACTGGGGCCTCCACGGCTACATCGTCTCCGACTGCGACGCCGTCCAGGTCCTCACCGAGGACGTCCGGTGGCTCAACCTCACCGGCGCCGAGGCCAGCGCCGCCGGCATCAGGGCCGCCTCGACCTCGACTGCGGCCAGAGCTGGAAGGTGCGCAAGGACGACGGCAAGATGGTCGGCGACTTCCTCAGCAACTTCAGCCTGGCCGCCGTCGCGCAGGGCAAGATTCGCGAGTCCGACATCGACAACGCGCTCAGGAACCAGTTCATGACGCTCATGCGGGTCGGCTACTTCGACGACATCCCGATGTACGCGTCCCTCAACGAGACGGACATCTGCACCGCTGAGCACAAGAGCCTCGCCCTCGACGGTGCAAGGCAGGGCATCGTGCTCCTCAAGAACCACGGCAACCTGCTGCCATTGGACGCCAACAAGATCCGCGCCGTCGCCATGCACGGCCCGCATGACAGAGCGCCGGAAAGAATAATGGACGCAGGCTACACAGGCAAGTAGTAGTAGATCCAGTAGCCAATTAATATGCATTCATCGACTAGTAGAAAAGCACTTGATACAACGAACTCCTTGCATTTTCCCAGGGCCACCGTGCCGGTACGTGACGCCACGCGAGGGCATCAGCAAGCACGTCAAGATCTCGCACCACGCCAAGACCACCATCTACGTCAGCGGCATCAACCTGCACATCGAGATGGAGGGCAACGACAGGGAGGACCTCCTCCTGCCCAAGAACCAGACGGAGGAGATCCTCCACGCTTCCGCGGCCTCGCCGAACCCGATCATCCTGGTACTCCTGTCGGGTGGCGGCCTCGACGTGTCCTTCGCGCACAACCACCCAAAGATCGGCGCCATCGTCTGGGCCGGGTACCCCGGCGGCGAAGGCGGCACCGCCATTGCCGACGTGATATTCGGAAGATATAATCCTGGTAAATTATAACAAACCCACACGTTCATCTTTTTTCTTACTCGTATTTGTTTATTGAATATTGGTATGCATGAAAACGCACAGGAGGACGGCTTCCTCTGACATGGTACAAGAACAAGTACATCGAGCAGATCCCCATGACGTCCATGGAGCTCCGGCCGGTGGCGAAACACGGGTACCCGGGGCGGACGTACAAGTTCTACACCGGGTCGGAGGTGCTGTACCCGTTCGGCCACGGCCTGAGCTACACCAAGTTCATCTATGAGACCAGCTGCAACGGCACCACCGTGAGGATGCCTGTCGCCGGCGGCCACTGCAAGGGTCTCAGCTACCGCCCCAGCACGCTGGCCACCTTCGCCTCGTCTGGTGGGCTGCCGTCCTGCCAGGCAATCAACGTGGACGGGCACGCGTGCGAGGAGACCGTGAGCTTCAACGTGAGCGTGGTCAACGCTGGGAGCCGCGACGACGCCCATGCCGTGCTGGTGTACACCGTGCCGCCGCCCGAGGTCGCGGACGCACCAGTCAAGCAGGTGGCCACGTTCCGGCGGGGTGCTCGTGCCGGCGGGGAGCACGGTCACCGAGAAGTTCACGCTGAACGTGTGCCGGGCGTTCGGGATCGTTGAGCGGACGGCTTACAAAGTCGTGCCATCGGGCGTGAGCACCGTGCTCGTCCAGAACGGCGACTCGTCGGTGTCCTTCCCTGTCAAGATCGACTTCTTGGTTTAGTCTTAGTCAACGTCGACGCTAGTTTTATTTCCCGGCCCTGCTGCCATGGATGTTTTAGATAGTTAGGGTCGTTTTCATCCGTTCTTTTTTTTCTTTTTTGAGCTAGTGTTCAGCAAGCATCATGCTGAATTTGATCTTTGTGTCACGATTGTTCCCAATGAGAACAGTTTGTTCTTGATTATCCAATGAAATAGCTGATGTTTAATTTTTTCAAGGAAGGGAATGAAAAACCAATGAAGCCGATACAGAATTTTGTTAGTTCCTCCCCTGGCTCCAGTGTTTGTTCCGGCCTGGTCCTGCTCACTTTGCCTGCTTGGCTGCTTCAGTATTCAAGCTTCAGCACAGCACACAGCAGCTCAGCAGCTCATTCCCAAGCATACCGGCCTTAGGAGTGGAGAAGCTGGAGGAAATTAATGACGACACGTCGTCGGCGTATAGTAGCATTGAGGAAAGCGCATTGGTGGCGGAGATGTGGAGAGTGAGGTTGCCGATGGCGGCTTATCGTTCTTATTAATATCACTACCAAAATGATAGAATTCACCCTAGTGTTTTAAACTAAGTAATCCTTACTAGGACGTATTTCATAGGATAAGTTTATACTTTTTTTCTTGAACACGACTTTACGTGTTATTTTCATTAAGAAGAAGGTGGCCGAAAGAACGGCAAGTACAACACAACACGAAGCCACGGAGCACGTTGCAACACAAACACGAATAACAAAAAAAGAAGAAAGAGAAACCCTCCACCACGCTCGATAAATAGCGCGGCAAAGCAAGACCGGTAGGGGCGGGTGCGACGTCGGATAGGAGCGTCGGGGTGCATCAACCGAGCCTTCAGGAAGGATGTGACGTCCGCGGACGCCAACTTTGTTGAGTCGTGCACCGAGGGAGCTTTCGCTCTTGAAGTTGCTCCGGCGGCAGCGGTCGACGAGCGGAGAGGCGACGACGCCTTCAGGAAGGAGATGACGTAGGAGCGCCACCGTCGTCGGCCCTAGTCACGAAGTCTGGGGAAGGAGTTTTCATCCAAATTGCCGAGGACCGCTATTGAAGCCGAGGGAGGCCGGCCATCGCCATGCTGTAGCGGAGGCGAATAGCGGCATCCACGCCACAGTGGCGATGGGCACAGCCAGCCCGGAGACCGTCGGATGTCATCGTGTTGCCTGCCACCTGAGTCTAAGCTGAGCCAGATCCAGGAGAGCACCAGAGCAGCGGTGGAGGAGAAAGGGCACCGTCGGGGCGCCGTCGTCGGAGCGCAGGAGCAAGGGGAGCCAGACCCGCCGCAGGATTGGAAGTGGTGGCCGTCTTCACCTAGCCGAGGTGCCGCGCACCTCTAGGTCAGGGAAGGCATGAACTTGGGGTCGGCCCAGATGGAGCTCCGAGCTTGGCAGGGCGCCGCAGGTAGCCGGCTCCCCGGCCGAGGTGCCTCGCACCTCCAGGCCAGGGAAGGGCGCGACCTTGCTGCCCCGATGCGCCAAAGATGACGGAGGAGGCTTCGCAGCCGCATCGAACCTGGCCGAGGCGCTCTGCCTCAAGTCCCGTGGATGCAACGGTCATAGGCCGCATCAGAGCCACGCCGGCACGGTTGGGCCCGTAGCCGCCGCCGGAACCTGCTCGTCGTCCCCGCCGCGCTCCACTGAGCGCCGGCGAGCGGGCGCCGTTGGGCCTCGCTGCACACCGCAGGAGAGGGGGTGTAGGGGAGAGGCAGGGCGCGCTGCCGGAGGTCCAGACCTGGAGACGCCGCCATGGTGCGGGAAGACCGAGGAGGGGCCGGTCGGCCGTCCCGCCGCCCACCACCAAGGAGGGGTGAGCCGGATCTGCCGCAGGCGGCCGCCCATCCAAGGCCTCGTCCTGCCGCCGCCGCACGAGTGCGCGCGCACGGGAGCCAAGCTAGGAGCCACCATGGCCGCGGGGGAGCCCAGGAGGGGCCGGCTACCGCCGACCAAGAAACCCTAGGCTCCGCCCCGCCGCCGCCACGAGGCGCAGCCTGCCGAGCCGCCCCGGCGCTGGCGCACGACCGCGCGCGTGCAGGAGTCGGCCCGGAGCCGCCGCCATGGCGCGGGGGAGCCGGGAAGGGGCCGGCCGGATGACCGCCGCCGGCCTCGAAACCCTAGGCTCGACCCCGCCGCCGGCGAGGAGGAGCGGCGGCGGTAGCCTGGCAAGCGCGGCGGAGGAGGTGGTTGGGCGGCGGTCGGGGAGCCCCCGGGTCATCTCCCGTGGGAGACGACGCGAGGGAGGTGGAGCGTCTGTTTCTCTCTTGCAGTGAGAATTGACCCCGTTTCCTTTTAGGATAAGTTTATACTAAATATTGAATGCTAAAACACTATAGAAGAACCCCACATCACTCCAAGAAATTTTAAATTCTGGTTGTACATGGTGCATGGTTGTGTCATACTCATTATATCCTCCCAAAGATTCAAGGACTACTACACATAAGCAGGGTTTATCAGGTTCTCACAAAGTAGAATCTCATGCTCCACAGTTGGCCCACGTCTGAATGCAGAAGGTCCTCCATCTTGTATATTCTATCGAGACTGTCTAGGCAATATTCGGTTGTTTTAGCTCAACCAAATAACCAAAATTTTGCCAAGCAACTACACAGACATATAGTTATGTTTACACCAGCTTACAACTATATTTACAATGATTTTTCAGTGTAATTTATTAGATAGAGTGATCAAATTAGGAGAAAACCTAAATAAATGCCAATTTTGTTACAAACAAATTTACAAATTATTTCTATGTATTCCAGAATGAGAGAAATATATATCAAATTATTCACAAATGGATCCAATTATTGAGAAATTTACATACTTACAAATGAAAGAAGACAGGACAGAGAAGAACAGAGACCAATCCAAGGTTCGAATGGCCGGGATGGGGCCGGCGGGGCAACGATGGCGGCGCTAGAGGCTGGCCTAGAGGAGGTTTGGGTGGTGGAGGACCGGCTGTGGGGGCGGCGCCACGTGGAGGTCGGCCTGGGTGCAACGGGGTGTAGGGCGGCACTGGAGGCCATCCTGGGGCCAAGCGGTGTGGCGGAGGGCCGCTTAGACGCGGCGGGGGGACAGCGTCGGAGGCCGGACCACTCCGAGGAGTGCTCGCGGAGGCTGGAGCCTCGCCTGGGGTCTGCTCCGGGAGCAGGTGGGACGCTCGAGGACAAACAGGAGGCGGCCATTGGGAGTTTAGGGATGGAAGAAAACACGCTAAGGCTACAAAAGGAGATCGGGCGGCTCAACGATCCAACAGCTGAGAGGCCGGTTGTTTTGAAGATTCAAATCAATCGGATGATGAATAGCATTTCTCATTCTATCCATTCTCTTGCTTAAGGTGCATATATATATATATATATATATATATATATATATAATTGATATGTTTTTCTCTCGTTGTAACGCACGGGCATATTTGCTAGCATGTATATATATGTGTGTGTATATATATACACATACTAGTAAATATGCCCGTGCGTTGCAACGGAAGAAAAACATATCAATTATAATAAAAAAAGGAAAGATACTTAAAAAAAATAGGTTTGCATAGGCTTGTCTAAGCAACGGGAGAAAAAACTATTAAAACCCATGCAAAATGATAACATGAATGCCAATTTATGTTTTATGTTTTTATATATAATTTATTTTATGATGATTGTCACATCCATAATATAATTAAGTTAATGATCATAATAAATAACCATGTCATATTAAACCTAATCGAATAAAAATACATCCTTGTATATTTTTTCTTCCGTTGCAAAGTGTGTAATGTCTCCATGATACTCGGTCTTCGCCAATGGCATGTTTTTCTTCGCTCTTGTGTAAATGCTTTTGTAAGGCGATCGATATCGATGTAACCACATTTGAATATTTATATTTAATATATTCCAGATAGGGAATCTCTCCCCTCCATAGTTTCACGTCAAAAAAGTAGGGATTATGCACAGAGACTTGTCTTAGATAGGAACGGACAACGGAAAGTCAATGAAGGCCTAGGGGACACCGACGACGAGGACATGCATGCAGCATATGCAAGAAAGATTTAGCACACGTATAGAAAAAAGTAACCTAACAAGATTCATAACATATATAGATAGATCATATTTTTCTAAAACTAATAAAATTGATTTGGCATTGTTCTGAATTTTCTATGGTTCTTAGTGAATTTTGCAAGATCTTTGATATTTTACATCGGGAACCCTGATCTATTTTAAAAACTATTAAGACCCTTCTACCTTTTCTTTCTCTCTAATATATTTACATATAAAACCCTATATTTTTTCTTTTCTTTCTTTCTAATCTAATCCTAATCTCTTTAGAACAGGAGACTTCACGTACAACTCTCGCAGAACCCAGGGGTCAGGAAGAGGCGGACAGATTTTTGTGCCGGAGAAATTTCCATGGTTTATTATTAGGTATATATATATATCAAGATCCAAACATAGAATAGAATAATTTAATTAACATTTTTAATTATTATATAATACAAACTTAATACATTGAATTTGTAATTAAATGTACTGTCAAATTATCATAGGTTACATATGATCAATATATTAATATAAAATAAATAAATGGTTAAAGTATAATTTAGGAGAAACATCATGTCATGTCAAAATCGTACCTTATATTAAACAGAATGGAGGATTATGTTGGTTCCAACATTCGTGGGCCTAAAAAAATGCAGCAAGAATGCACTCAAGACAAAAGCGACTATCTTTCTTGAAAAACCTTAGGGCACTGATAACCTGGTCCGTCCACTGTGCAACCCGCCTACGCTAGCGCTGGATGCGGCGAGATGGGGAAGGAAAGCAGGACGCCAGGGAAGATAAACCTCGTGTAAAATCGTCTATGTGCTCCTGGGAAACCGATGGGATGAATCAGATCAGGGAGGCCCTGTTTTGGCAAGCGGGCGTCTGCTCACTTTCTCTATGCTCGGTTTTCAACGGATATTTTTTAGAATTTCATAAACAATATTTGTTGGAGGCTATTTATGTACCAAAAAAACTAAACAAGACTCAAATCTTGAAATGTCATATCACTTGGAGTTTTTGAATCTGTGTCATGAATCATGTTCCTTGCCTGCAGTGCAAGCGTTCCTAAATCTCCATGTCCATGCTAGCCCAGTTTTCACCATTTCAGCTTTCATCGAAGCGTACACCTATCGATCTGCGGTCCTGAACCTTTCACTTTATTCCCATCTGTGCGTCTCTTTCACGGCTTCGCTATTATGGCCTTGTTTAGATTACCAAATTTTTTCACTCTCTCTCTATCACATTAATTTTTAGACTCATACATAGAGCATTAAATGTAGATAAAAAAATAACTAATTATATAGTTTAGTTTGAAATCATAAGATAAATCTTTTAAGCCTAGTTGATTTACGATTACATAATATTTATCAAATAAAATAAAAGAGTTACTATTTATCAGTTTGAAATTTTTTTGCAATCTAAACGAGGCGTATATCTTCTTTCCGAAAGCCTGCATGTGATTGTGATCCCAGTCAGTGTCATATCGTTTGCAGCATTTCTTTTGCTGCAAAGAACCGCAACAGAGAAGAGACCACAGGACCACTCCAGTGTCTTGTCTTTGTACCCTGCGGCTGCAGCTATTCCCGGCCTGGTCCTGCTCACTTTGCCTCGCTGGCTGCTTCCGGCCGATTGCTGATACAAATATACATCGATCACGCTTCAGTTTCATCACATCACTGCAAAGAACCCCAAGAAGCTGACATGGCAACACGCCGACTTAGCAACATCGAGGAAAGCGCTTGGGTGGCAGAGGTGGAGAGGGAAGTTGCCGACGTTGGCACGTCGGAGGAGTCCGCACGGTGGCGCCGCCAATGCATCTACCCCGTGCCGGCATGCATCAAGGATCTGAACCCAAGGGCGTACAGGCCACAGGTCGTATCGCTGGGGCCGTTCCACCACGGGGAGCCCCAGCTGTGCTCCATGGATGCGCACAAGCGCCGCTCCCTCGTGCACTTCCTGCGCCGTGCGCGCAAGCCGCTGGCAGATTTCACGGCGGCGGTGGCTGGGGCAGAGCTGGAAGGTGTGTACCAAGACCTCGGCGACGGATGGCGCATTGACGGTGGGGAGGAGAAGTTCGTGGAGCTGATGGTCACCGACGGGTGCTTCCTCCTGGAGGTGATGCGGACAGCGACCAGATGGGACTGGGAGACGAACGACTATGCTGACGACGACCCCATCTTCAGTGCCCACGGTCTGCTATATAACGTCCCCTACATCCGCCGCGACATGCTCATGATCGAGAACCAGCTGCCACTACTCGTCCTCAAACGCCTCCTTGCTGTCGAGAGCGGCACCAACGACGAGGTACCCATATGCGAATTTTGAGTCAAATAAATGATTATTACATTGTGCAGTCAAATGCTTCTTTATTTTGTGTTTTACTTTTTCCATGCACGTAGCAAACAAAGTGAAAGCAAGTAACTTAATTATGTCGCGCAGAACGACGACCTGATCAACCGGTTGGTGCTTCTGTTCCTTTCCCCGACGTCGTGGCCGCTGGCGACCGGCGTGGGGCTCGCGCTACACCCTCTGGACGTCCTACGCCGGAGCCTCCTCCATGGCCCGAAGCCGGCCGGCCCACGGGCGCAGCCGGACTCCTCGGTCCAGACAGACGACATCATCCGGTCGGCGGAGGAGCTGTACGAGGCGGGCGTCCGGTTCAAGCGCAGCGCGACGAGCAGCCTCCTCGACATCAGCTTCCGCGACGGCACGCTCTACCTCCCGGCCATCGCCGTCGACGACACCACGGAGTACATGCTCCTCAACCTCATGGCCTTCGAGCGCCTGCACGTGGGCGCCGGGAACGACATCACCGCCTACGTCTTCTTCATGGACAACATGGTGGACTCAGCGCGGGACGTGGCTCTGCTCACGTCGCGGCGCATCGTGTACAACTCGCTGGGCAGCGACAAGGCGGTGGCGAAGCTGTTCAACGGCCTGTCGAGGGACGTGGTGCTGGAGCCGCAGAGCGCGCTGGACGACGTGCACCGAGAGGTGAACGCCTACTGCCGGAAGCGCTGGAACCAGTGGCGCGCCAACCTGGTGCACACCTACTTCCGGAGCCCATGGTCGATGCTCTCCCTCACCGCCACCGTCTTGCTCCTCGTCTTGACCATCACGCAGACAGTCTACACTATCCTGCCATACTACGCCGGTAGCAGCTAGCTACCTTGCCCCACGAGTGTCAGTTTTTTCCCCCATTTTCAGCTACCGCTTATCCGCGCGCTATAGCTTTATAAAACTTCTATCCAATAACGCGTGCCTTTCTACATGTAGCTCCTCTATAGCTTTAAATACGTTTTAGCTATACTTTTTCCAATGATACATTAATAATTTAGATTACAAACTCTTCCACTAAAAAAATATAAAATATAAGATTATGCACTAGACTAGAATAGACTATAAATCCCCACCACCACACACCTTTTGGATTCTAATCACGCTCCGCCACTGGCGTTCTCTATGGAGATGTATTTTTTTTTTTGAACCATTATGGAGATGTCATTATTGTTGATTCATCGAGCAAACAAACTGTTATCGCCGAAATTGATCCAGATCACCACATCAGCGGGCTTTGGATGCCTAAAAAGGTCTCACATGACCTGCATTGCAGCAAGAGACGACTGTAACTGGTCAAATCGATCTGGAGACCGATAGGGCCGATGTTGAGCTCGTTCTTGGGCTCTTGGGCACTTCTGAAAAGATCTGTCAGGGAGGAGCATGTGGATGATCCCCTAAGACTAGCAAGACCGTCTAGGCGACGTCATCAATGAATCTCACGGAGAGACGTTACCAAATAGGTTGAAAAGAAGGGTATAGTCGTACAGGGGTAAAAGGAGTTGATAGATTATTTTTTTCTGTCGATTGGAAGGAGTTGATAGATTATTTTATGTGTCGATTGGTGAATGAGATTCAATCGGCCATGATCCTCTCATAGTCTCGTATTTATAGATTGATGATATTATCTTAGTTGGAAAGATCTCCAAGTTTTCCACATCAAAAAATACCAAAATGTGATTTGAAAACAAACCGATTCAGACCTAGGCGAAGTCGGCTTAGTCGATGTGGAGGGTCAGTTGGGCTGCTAGCCGACTGGCACTGTTAGACAATCAGGGTCGGCTTGTAGCTCGCTGTTTTCTCGGCACAAATTCTTGCTTCTTTCGCCGTGCCTTTTGACCTTCAATATGTCCATGATGTTTGTAACTTATTCATGGTGCTGAAAACTACCTAGGATAATTTTAAGTGAACAGAAACCAAGACTGCCACTGTTTATTAGATACAGACTTTTATATAGTTTCCCTGTATGCTCTTATTTTATTCCATTCTTGTCCTTAAACTTTGTCCTAATTAATCTATTTATTTCCCAGTAGGTGCCTCGGCCCCTCTCGTTTACTTAAAAAAACTTGGTAAGCCTAATCTCTGGCCGAATGGACGCAGTATTCTTATTCTCCTCGGCCCAATTGAGCACTATTCGGTACACAGTCCATTCATTTTCAGGCCTACCCTTATGGGCCTCCAATTCCAGTGTAGCCGGCTCTTCAAACTTTTTTTTATACCTATCATCTGGATACAGCTATAGTATCTGTTCATATATAGACGCACAACTATACCATACACACGCACACCACACTCACACCTAGTACACGAACAAACCTACAACTATACGTAGATACGAAGACGCGTCCTTGAAAAGATCACCAGAGACACAGGCTCTGTAGACGACGGGCACGTCGTAGTCCCTTTATGGTTTCACGCGTCGAGAGGCTTCACTGAAATTTATTTGGAAAAAAACCCGGTGCGACACCCATAAACCGTCCCAACCGGGATTCGATCCTGGGTGGGCAAGCTCGGCCACTGCCGGAGCTACCACTGAGCTATGAGCTCGTCCACACACTTTTTTGTGGAAAGCTATCTAGAATAGCTCATGGTGGCCAAGCCAGATCAGGGGAGCAGCGGAGGCGGACTGCTAGTGTCGCCGTCGAGATGGCTACCCCCACCGCCAGGTCTTGCAAAAATAAATGTTGATGCAGCATTGGCAAAGGCCTCCGATCTTTCCGCTGCAGCTGCAGGGGCTAGAGATGAAGCAGGGAATTTCTTGGGAGCATCAGTGCTAGTGTTGGAAGGCCTAACCAGCCCAGAAGTAGTGAAAACGATAGCTTTCCGGGAGGGCTTGGTGTTGGCATCAGACCTGCTACTGCACAAGTTCAAGGTGGCTTGCGACTGTATCAATGCAGTGAAGAATATCCATGGGGAGGGAATAGGGCTATATGGGCCAATAGTAAAGGAGATCAAGACGAGGAGAGCAACTTTCTACGGAACGTTTTCTGATCCAGAAACAAAGGAAATGACACGAAACTAGCTAAGCGAAAGTTCAGGAAAACAGAAAGAACAACATGAAACTAGCCCACACAAAGGCATGCAGCTATTATATACCGAGACGTCACAAATGCCGGCCGGCTCCTCCCAGTGCCTGATTCCGTTCAGGCAGACGACACGACAGCAACCATATGGGTTTATTTATCACAGTCCAGCAACAACAGATGATTGTCCAGCTTTACCTTGCACTCATTAGTAAGCTACTAGCAGGAACAGCTGCATGGCATGGAGACGATGCTTCTGTTGCTGTTACTATGTGCTGTGCTCCTGAGCGTCGCATTCAGAGCTGCAGGCATCTATCTGCGGGTAGCTGCATCCACTTGGAGCGTAGCAGCGAAATCCGCAGTCGGTTGGTTTATTGACGTTTGGTTTGGTGGCGCCCATGTAATCCTAATCCCCTGTACACGAAGCATACAGAGTGATATGATATGAACCTGCGCAACTTCTACGTATACGGTTTCTTCTTTCTTGGGATACAACTTGAATAGATGCATGTTGATAGACCGGGTCGTTCGATGAAGTCGTCAATTTCAGTACGAGATTACTTACTCCTAAGCAGTATTATATTTGTTCTACAGGATTACAGTACGATTGTAAAACAAAATCTCGTCTCGTGGACCACAAATCGTATAGTACTCTTTCCGGGTCCATTTCAGCTTTTGGAATTTCACTACAGACTTGCCGTCCATGTACTTTGAACGAGAACGTGCACATAATTAAAGAAATGGACAGGTGCCTTTGTGCACATTGGAGTATAGTACTAATTATTTTCACAAATCAGTACTTACTGTACTAAAGCAGGCAACTTCTCTGAGAGAGGACCACAGCATGCACAGAGAACACTGTTACGCAATGCGAGGGGTGGCTGGCACGAAAAAGACCCGTTCGTTGCTTATGGAGGCCATCATGAGCCGCGGCCGACACGATACGGTCATATGATTAGACCACACTTATCGTGCAGTAATGGAAAATTGCGTCGCCTTTGAGATGTCTTGTTTAATCTGTCCTCTTGCCCTCGCCCTGCATGTTTTTTTTTTCTTTTTGAGCAAGCAACCTACTGGACTGGACAGCTCTACATCGGATGGATGTCATGATTTAGGTCACCAAAATAGATCAGTGTTCTTCTTAAGCTGTGTGCCCTTTTGTGAATATTACTAGTCCTACTTGTTACTGAAAGCAGAACCATCATGTTTTCTGAAGAAATCGCGGCAGCAAAATTAACTCAAAAGTTGGTTCTGTTCTGGTCTAATGTTCCACCGTAAAGTCGCTTTTTAAAAAGACCACCTGAGTTTTTACCCTGGTTTTGTTCATCTCTCCACACACACGAGACATATGACTAGTTGTTTTCACTTTCACCTGGGGAAATGGCACGGGCTGGGCTGGGTGACACTGCAACTGCCTCGGTGAAGTTTATTCTTGTATTCCTCCGATCCGTATGGCCAGCATCAAAATATGGTCTGCAGGGAGCGTGGGTGCAGTTAGGTGCACCAGATTATTTTCCGAAAATATAGATTACTCTAGATTTATTCTTAAGTAAAAGTTTTATATTGTCCAAGGCCAATTTATAAGATTATTAGGTTCTTTTATTTTGAACGCGGACAGGTCTTTGGGTCATGTATATGTTTCAGCGAGATAATTGGACTGGAGCATCATCTATAAAGAACCAGTTTCCGTCTTTGTTTAACATTGTACCAATGTAGAATGGTTTGGTAGCTAAAGTGACATTTTTGCAACTGAATAATTAGAATGATTCTTTAATTTAGATTGTCTTTAAATAAAACCAGAAAATTCAGACAATACTTAGGGCTCTAATAATGGAGTGTTTGTTTCATGACAAATACGATCATATATACTCCATTTTATTTGGAAAAAGTACAAATATCTAGAAATATACATGTAGTCGATCCATTTTATTTTCTTAGTTATCTACTAGGTCGTCCATACTACACAAATCCTTGAAACAGTATTGTAATCAGATTCTGATATGTGTCATACATGTTGATTGAGGAATGATCCATGTCGTAACTTTGACAACATTTCTACTTGGCCTCATTGGGTTCTCATGCAGCATAGTACAATAAAATGGTCCAGTCCTAGCATGAATCTGGAAAATTTCGCAAACGTGTCTTGACCTATTATCATCATCACACATTATTCGGTGCCCCTAATCAAGAAAGTTAGTTGATGTGTGCATGGTACACCACCTTTGGAACGTTCTTAGCTTGCACATGGAAAAGCAGTGGCGGTGGTGCCACGCATGGCGGACCACACACATTGCGGAACGGTATCCAAAGAAATGGTTAGGCAGCTAGCTAGGAAAACAATCGGATGTGATACAAGCCACACTTCTAATTTTGGCGTGTGGTTGAGTGCAAGTCCTGTGGGGATATCTATGAGGCTACATGGATTGCTCCTTTTTTCATGATGATTATTAGGCCAGCATAAGATGGGAGATCAACATGTGTGGATGTGATCTTCTGTCTGTCTTTTATTTATATAGGTCCTCTCCCTTTTTATATTATCATGAAAGAAGCTATATGTGCATACTCTAAGCCAGAATCAAATTTCTAGTAGCAAATAAAGTTTATGCTATATCCGCTGATGGGTGGTATGCCCCATATGTGTAAAATAAAATTGTCACAAAGTGTTTTTTTAGATACAAAATTAATAAATATGTGGTGCGCCACAAGTAAATAGGAAAAGTGACACTTAGAGTCTCGTAAAGAATCAAACAAAATTGTTGCCAAAATTCTAAAACCAACTCCAACACGATCATGAATTAGAATTTAAGAACTAAGGGTAAAAAAACACAGCTCCATAAGGACCCATGTTTAGGGCCAAAAAAGTATATTGTTCCCTAAAGTCCTTGTTTCTAAAACGTTGAGGAGGTGTATGTTTCTGTTTCTGAGTTTTGTCGTCTATCTCCCCGCCGTACGAGTATGGAATATATGTATGCATTAGCTAAGGAGTTGTTTCTCTTTGAGAATCATTCCTCCTTAGCCAAACAAGAAAAGTTCATACATATTGTAGTGGGAAGTACATAAGAATTACTTTTCCATTTATATTGGGAACTTAAAATGGCTCCACAACACACCCTAGAATCAACTATAATCATTCTACCAAAGAATGTAATAGATCGAGCTAAGAATCAGGGAACAAAATCTACCAAACATACCCTAATAGTTTAGATGGTTAATCTTTAGCTAGCTAAACTAATACTGTAATTATCCTTATCCCTAACTTCTCCTAGCTGGAAGCAGCAAGACAGTGGAATTCGAAGGCGTGTAGAGATTAGTGCCGTGAATTATGGCGCGGGGAGTTGGACTTGCATTGTTTTTAGACATTCGAGGGGTGGCTTGCATTGCTCATGAGCTTGCTTAGCTCACACATTGACAGAAAAATGTGGTTGTGATGTTGCGTTCAAGATGATGCGCGTCCCTATTCCCTAGTCCCGATCCAGACCCGGCCCTTTGCTCAATTATTAACACGCAAGTGGTGTAGAATAATATACTAGTATTGATAAGTTGCAACAGCAAGAATGTGCAGGTGACAATCGTTGAAGATTTCATCTCAAATACTAGTATTACTAGCTAGGTGCCTAATGAAAAGAGCTAAAACCATCCATGTCAAGAGGCTGACTAACTCTACAAGTAGTAGGCTTTGTAGGGGACAGGGACAACGACGTTATCTTTGTGTTGCACCGATTAACTTAATTATTCAGAGCCTGAGTCTTCGTATAGTTAACTGTTAGATTTTCATATAGTTTCAAATTTCAATATATGTGCTGATGTGCCCATCGTGTTTATTTTATCATTGCACCGGCACGCAACCGTGAACTGTGAAGTACATAACTATGAAAATCGGATAAATTTAGACTTTTAGCTGTTTTTTATTTTTTTTAAAAAAGTAAAGGTGAGATCTGCTGAAGTGAACTACATGTGGCAGTGGGGTCCACCCTCCTATCATCCTCATTTTGGCACGGTCACACTAATTCAGGCACAAAAAATTAAGAATAATCCTTAGTTTAGCGAATAAATTATCAAATAAAGTGGGTCCCATATGTCAGCCCTGTTACGCCATCCACGGGAGAGCATCACCCATCGATGGATCGTTCGGATCGGTGACAACGGACGATATAACAAATAGTAATTTGCATGATTAAAATAGTTTGCAGCGAAAACGACAAGATTTGTGCTATAAATTTCTTGTTAGTTTGAAGTTTGTTCAGAGCCTGAATCTGATCACGTTCCAGCGACGCCAATTATGCCATGCACCCAACTGCGACAAGACCCCAGCCGGGGCCCACCGTGTTCTTTTGCGGCCACGGCTGGTGTTGTGCGTTGTGGCATGATGCATGCTCTGCTGCAACGTGTTTTGCTTGCTCGCGTGGGTATGTCGCAGGCAGCGGCCACGCAGACGATCCTCAAAATCGGACAACAGCATCCCTTCCACGTAGATTTTTTATTTTTAATGTTTATAATAGCAAATTTTAAAACTAATTAATCTCACTAAATTATATTTTCTAAATCTAACCGGATTTTGCCTTGCCAAACTTTTTGGTGCTGCTAAACTCCTATGTCCTCGCCTCCTAGGACTGCCACTGTGGCACATTAGCCCGGTGTTGACGGGTAACGCACCGCCTCATCTTGGTGTGACAAGGTATATGCAGAGCCATGCATGGGCCTCCCCTTCCTTCTTCTCCTCGGTCCTCACTTCATTTCCTCGAGCCTCTTACACCTTGATTTTTCCTACTCAAAACAATGTAAGGCAAAAGAGAACAACCCCCCCAACCCAACCCACCCACCCACCCAAAGGTATGTGCCCTAGTATAGAGTACCTGTCCATTTAGGCTCCTTCTGCGTAGTTCGAATGATCAATTGGCTAATTGTAATAGATAACTGAGATTTATACTAGCAAATGAGCACAAAAAATGAGTCCATCAACGTTCAACCGATTTGAAGTTGGGCAACATAAGATAAAGTATAATTTTAAAAAAAAGTAAACTAGTTTCGTAATTTTTGGAAGTAAAACAAATTTTCTAAGATTAACTCAGATTTTAATTTTTTTAGTTATTATTTTTCCATGTTAAAATATTTAAAATTAAATTTTATATATTTTCTTTCTTAACTTTGAACTTAGTGCAATTTAGACTCCTCTAGCATGGCACCACATCAACAAAACCACTATCAAAACCATCCAAGCTATTACAAACAATTTCAAAAGTTGAGAAGATTAAAAGAATGGTATATTTTTTAAGTTTAAAAGACCAATGTTGTAGTTTAGAGAGTAAAATTGAATGTGGTGACCGCAGTAGTGGAAGGAGATAAATTAGACCTTTTGTTTTTCAAGATTGATATTTTTGCATGTGATGATTGAGTTCCAAACCAACGCGGACTTATAATTAAGAAGTAAAAAAAGATAAACACAAATTATCTTATCCGTAGCACAAGATAACGGAAGCTAATGAATGGGTTTGTTAGTAACGACGGCAAGCTGCCATTCTTAATTCGGCCGCAAAGTATCCAACCTACTGTAGTGAATTCTTCAACCAATCCACCGAATCGGTTTGCATCGATCAATCAGTCGGTCGTTGCCGCCGTTACCGACTAAGATTCGTTCGCTTTTTCACGTAGTAGTATGTCCCTAATTTATTCTACGTATACGCGTCACCTTTTTCTCACTCACACTCTCTCACATACACGGCAACGACGTGCCTGATTCACGTACATGTACGGTCTACCGTGTACTACGTGACGTGAGATCGTAGCCAGCCGGCCTGAGAAAAATCCCGTGAGCACACATTTGCCGGTTCATAAAACGGTACCTTCGCTTTACATCTACATCATGTACAGCAATATTAAAATGCATGTATATTATTTTTTATGTAAACATACAGATGCATATTTGCCGGATAATAAAGTTGTTTGAGATTTAGGAAGCACTTTCTTTTTAGACTAGGCCTTCACCTGTTTTTCGTTAAGAGCACTTGAATATTAACCTAACTAATAAGACTCCTGTATTTAAAATATGCTAGTATCATTGTGTAATAATTTCATTCATAGGTTTCTAAAATGTGTCAACATAAAATCTATAGTCAAGCTCTGTCAACGTCTAAAAAGGACATCCATTTATGTCGAGGGGCGTACGAAAACTGGCAACAAAACAACATAAACTTGTCTGGACCATATACTATGTGGTACCAACCCACTGCGTGTATACAAATTAAGGTGTTCAACCGTACTTGTCTCTTGTGGTCTTGCCATGGTTTTCCATCCACCCACAAACGTGTGACAAATGTCCAATGAGTTCTTGAAACATATAGAGAGACCCCTGTTTTGTCTTAACAAACTGTACATAGTAATACCAGCACTTATTCTCTTCTTTTTGTTCTCCATGTGTATGTACAAAGTTCAGATTATTTGTAAGCTAAACCAGAATTTAATATTGTCACTTCATCGGGCGTGACACATACACACCATCCTCCTGAAATGGACAAATTCTTCAGGCCCCAACTTCTTTGCCTCCGTTGTGTTCCAAAGTAGCAAACCCCAACACTAAGTCTACCAAAATCTAGCAATTTCGTCAAGATCTTTTGCACATTATGCAAGCAACTTCCTTATTCTTGAAAGAGACACTTGCAAGTACTTGCAAGTAAACTTATGATGCTCAGTAAGCACAGCGCGATGATAGCTAAGTTACTCCTCATTTGTCAGAAAAACTTATTAAACCTTTATTAGGTGAAGATTAAATATGGTTACAGGCACACATATAACTTCATAGCGTGCTTATATGAGCGGTTTGAGTTTGTGATATCATGCATGACGTTGACCTATATATGCATGCT
>CM041647.1:19499205-19565901 GCA_023333625.1 Bothriochloa decipiens | reverse complement strand
CTCTTTCCAGTTGGCTGTGGGTGCAGGCAATTGGCCCAAGTGGGTGCGAATACAGAAAAAATTTGTATAGTATAAAGTATTTCGTAGAAGGGCGGCCCTGGTGCAAGCGGTAGAGCTTTACCGCCTGTGACCAAGAGGTCCAGGGTTCAAGCCCCAGCCTCTGCACATTTGTGCAGGGATGGCTGCTGGCTATTTTTCCTTCCCCAGACCCCGCAGTGCGGGAGCCTACGGCACTGGGTACGCCCTTTTTATAAAGTATTTCGTAGTTCGGCGTGGGTGCGGCCGCACCGAGTGGCCACAACGTGGATCCGCCCGTGCTCTGTTTCCGCTTTGGTTTCCTCAACCTGTTAATTCGAAACGGTGAGTGAAAATGGGTTCTTTGTGGAGAATCTGGTCTTTGTTTTTCCCAAGTTCTTGATTTGCACTACCCTTGCTTGCCAGTTGTGACTTCAGTTGATTCGGTTTTCAAGTGTATACTTCTCCTTGGCGCCTTGCGTGCGCCTCTGAATTTCTTTTCTAAAATTCCTCAGCAGTTTTGAAGACGTAGCTGTTTCCATGTCTCAGTCAGTAACTCTGGATCTTATGATCTTTGCAGGGTGGGTACTGGTTCCTGCGCTTGGTATTAAAGAAAAAAAGCCTGCTATTTTGGGAGCTCCCCGGTGCTCTCATCTTGGAAGACGTTCAGTGAAAGGTGCAGGTATTGTACTATGATTTGCCTGCCCAGGATGCCCCTGCCGGCGAAGGACTGAGTTGGCGTACTCCGTGTCTGCCAGTGTTGGATCAGTCTAATTGGGCCATGGGGTCGTCTGGCTGTAGCTCTGAGATAGTTGAGTCCACCGAGGAAATCGACAGTACACCCTTTGGTGGATCCAGCTTGCTGCATATTAAACTCAAAGATGAAGAGAAGCGCGGCAAATGTCATGATTATCCTGTGGAAGATGACCTCGACCAGCTTCTTAAAGCTATCGATAGGAGGACCTTCCGAAGGGCGCTTACTCCTAGTCCTGGCAGCACAGGTGGAGATGCGCTGGGGAAGAGTGTTCTCAAGAAACCAGCTAGGTCCGGGTCTGGGTTGTCTCAAAGTGCAGGCATCGGAATATCCTCCAAGACTGTTAATATGAAGCAAGCACTAAGAAGGCTGTGCATTTCCCAGGCATCGGAAATGGCTGCAATGAAGAGGTTGTCGATGTTACCTGGATCTTCAAGTTCATCCGAAGCTGGGACTATCCACAGGCTTTATGCCTCTTTGATGATCCAAAGTAGTTCTGAGGGTCTTCTGCATGATGACGAGAAGATGAACCTGATTGAAATATCGCTCACTCTAGAGAAGATTGATAAGAGTTCATCTAGAGGTACGAGTGAGTTCAGTGAAGACTGTGAATTTGAGACAGCTGATGGAAGTGCAGTCACCTCTACCTCTATCTGTTCTGCTTCGTCAACCTCCGCTGAGATTAGGAAGATCAGAATCCAAGATGTAATCAGTGGTGACCCTATGGATAACGAGAGTTCCTTGGTGGAAGATGGTAAGCTAGGAAGTAAATTTTCTGCAGCTACTGATGATGGCTCTCCCAGAGTCCCAATCTTGAGCAAACCTATCACTACTTCCCGCCTTGTCAAGCCAGTCTTCCGATGCAAGCCTTCCGGTAAGAAGAAAGTGAAAGAAGAACCATCTTCGTTGGGTGATTCCTCCAATAGTACTAAATTCTGCTCTTCAAAGGAGTCAATCTCCCTCGCATCAACCAGCTGCTCTTCAACATCTAGTGTTACAAATCCCACAAGCTGTGCAGAAGAAGAAAAATCAACACCAGGGCAAGAAAAATCTGATGGAACATCTTCCGAGTGGTTGGCAGAGGAAAAAGGCGAGTGTTCCCAGTCAAAGAGCAGCATTAGTGAGTATGGTTGTAGCACAAGTATCAGCGGCGAGAGCCAATTTGGATTGTGTGGCTATAGTAACAGGCCACACATGGCAAAGGATCGGCGCTGGCTAACCATTCGTCAGTTGGCATTGCAAAAGGGTTCCTTAGGACTAGACAATTTCAAGCTTCTGAAGAGGCTTGGTTGTGGGGACATTGGGACTGTATATCTTGCTGAGTTGGTTGATACAGATTGTTTATTTGCTTTGAAGGTTATGGACATCGAGTACCTTATTAATAGAAAGAAGATGCTACGAGCGCAGGCTGAGAGGGAGATACTAGAAATGCTAGATCATCCATTTCTCCCCACTCTTTATGCCCATTTCACCACAGACAATCTCTCATGCTTGGTCATGGAGTACTGTCCAGGCGGTGATTTGCATGTTCTTCGTCAAAGACAACCTGGAAAAAGCTTTCCAGAGCCAGCAGCGAGGTAAATTCGAATCAATACTTTAAAACTTAAGCATTATTTTATATTCAGTGCACTCATGGTTTATCTGTTCCTTTTTTCACTTTGGTAATTCTTCTAGAACTAAATTTGCCTAGTGACCACAAGTTAATGCAATGATCTATATACTACTGTACACTTTGTAATTTACAAAGTTGTTTCAATCTGATTTTCTTGTTTCCAAGATTAGAATTGCATCTTAAAGCTACCCATGTAGCCAGATGAAGATTTTTGTAGCTCATACTTGTTGTTTTAAGTCAATATCTCCTTGAGAGAATTATGGAATTATATTTTCACTCCTTTGAGTTTCAAATACTCATGGAGAGGAATACCCATTGGATGAAAGAACATGAAACCCTTCTGTTTCTATAGAGGTACTTAAACACTTGCGGGCCATAAAGTAGGTGAAGTGGTGGGATTTCTGAGCTGTTGCAACCACTTGGAGTTGCGACTCCAAGAGCGAGAATGAATACCACGCAGAAGTGTCAAGACTATGCTCCCTAATAGAATGAAACTGATCCTTTCTGGACTGATCGAATTGGTACATAAGTTATAACTTGTGAAAAGCAAAGAAAACACAACTTATTTGAGTAACCTGGTGACCTACCAATCATAGAAGTAGGATTTTTGGCAAGCAATAAGCAATAAGCAGTTAAATAATACAATTCAAGTATACCAGATTCTTTTTCATTTCGAGGAAAAGTTTTGGAAGGAAAGGGAACCAACAGAGATTGAAATCGTACCTAAATGGGAATCACATGAAAAATCTCTTTTCAAAGCCTATGTTTAAGGGGGCGAGGACGATATACGGAAGGAATAAAAAAACTTGTGATTGGTGTGGAGAGGAAGATCTGTTTATGAAATTGTTCAAGAAAGAGTTATCTCATTTCATTATTTCTTTGTTCTTTCCAATTCATTCACCTGGCGCTACATGATCTGCTATGTTCTTTTGCACAAATTGCTAAATTGTCTGATTGTGTACTAGGATCTTGCATTTGTGCCTCCATTGTAACTGTGTACCTGGGCATGTAGTTGTAGGCACTTCAGTCTTTAATTGGTTTGTCAGGCATTGTAACTGTTACCTGGGAATGTACTTGTAGACAGTTAGGCACTCAAGAGTAGTCTTAGTTGGTCTGTCAGGCATCTCATTCATTGCCCATAAGCTTATCACAAAAACAATGTCATAGGCCTTCTTTTTGTAACACTAATAACTTACTGTTATGAGTTAATCGTCGGCCAGTAACTTCTGTTTTGTATTTTTCCTACTCTGTTGTGCTTGTGAATTATGCATGGCCTGTTTGCCTTCTTGAACATTCGTTTAGTTCTCAACTAGTTTGTTGTGCTGCTTTGATTGTTTATGATAGTGACGAAATGGTTGTATTGCAGGTTTTATGTTGCAGAAGTTCTCCTTGCTTTGGAATATCTTCACATGCTAGGGGTCATATACCGTGATCTAAAGCCAGAGAACATTCTAGTCCGTGAAGATGGGCATATAATGTTATCGGACTTTGACCTTTCACTGAGGTGCTCGGTGAATGCTGTGCTCCTTCGGTCATCTTCTATTACAGCGAACCACCAACCAAGGAAACTTACAGGACCTTGTGCAGAGAACTACTGCATCAATTCATCTTGCCTCCAGCAACCCTCTTGTGCCCAAACATCTTGCTTCACACCACGCCTACCATCAATTCCAAAACCTCTGAAGCCTAAATCCTCCCAAAAAAGGCTTCCGCAGCTTGTTGTAGAGCCTACTGATGCACGCTCTAATTCCTTTGTTGGCACACATGAGTACCTTGCACCTGAAATCATCAAAGGGGATGGCCATGGAAGTGCTGTTGACTGGTGGACCTTTGGTGTCTTCCTTTATGAACTTTTATATGGCAAGACACCCTTCAGAGGACCTGAGAATGATGAAACATTGGCAAATGTGGTCTCACAGAATCTTCGATTCCCAGACCATCCATCTGTGAGCAGCAACGCTAAAGATCTGATCAGAGGTTTATTGGTGAAGGAGCCTGAGAACAGATTTGGATCGCTGAGAGGAGCTGCTGAGATCAAGCAGCACCCTTTCTTTGAAGGCTTGAATTGGGCTCTGATTCGGTCTGCTGCTCCACCAGAGACACAACCTTGCAATGTCGTGACTCTTGCGAAAGAGCGGAAGAAAGAAGGCAAGTGCCTGGAGTTCAGAAGCAACTGCGAGGACCTTGAATTTGAAGTTTTCTAGTGTGGTTCTGGTACAGTTTAGCACCATTTCTGCTGATATAGCCTACATTTTTTCTTTGAGTAGCCAAAGGCTCGGGGTGTACATGTAGATTCCTGTATTTCAGTAACTGGTTGTCACTGTCAATAGCTTCACCAAATTGAAAAGAATAAGCACAGCTTATGCTATTATTATCATTGCTGCTGCATGAGTTGATTTCTGTTGGAGGCTCAGTAAATTTTACTTTCATGAGCCTTGCTGACCTGACCGCTTTCATGCTAGCACTGGGATTGACGGATACCTGGAAATTGCATTTGATTGCATAGATAATTGTTAACAGTAACAGTGAGGCAATAGCATCATGCTTTTTTCCTAGGTTTTATATAGGAAATTTCTCCAAATGCACTTTTGTTTACAACTTTTACTCCAGCTGAAATTTACAGTTCTATTAAACCTAGAATATTTCAAAAGGGCTCCCCATTTAATTAAAAACCCGCAAATTTCTTAGTCGCTGTAAATTCTCAACCAAGGCCATGTTTAGATTGCGTAAAGTTAGAATTTTTTTAACTGCAGCACTTACAATTAGTGTTCAATCATGAACTAACTAGACTCAAAAGATTCGTCTCATGATTTATAACTAAACTGTGCATAAGTTATTTTTTAATCTATATTTAATGTTTTATGCATTGATTCAAAGATTGATGTGAAGGAGAGCGAAAAAATTTCAATTTTTCACCTGAATCTAAAGAAAAGCTATCATTTGTGATTCAAGTAAAACTGCTGTGATTCAAGTAGTACATCTTTTCCTCCATAAGATTCTGCTGCAGATGGCATCAGCACCATATGGGCATCACATGCTGGCATTCAGTCGTAACATCACTTGCCAAGCGTGCATGTACATCCCAGTCTTCCACATGTCTGTAACATCATTCATACTGTCTGATTCCCATGCTGAACCAGCAGCCCAGCACAAATGCAGTTCTGAACTTTTAGTAGTTCAGTTTCATCCTACAGATGTCCTGATGGCAATTCCTCAACTAACTGGCTCAGATTGTCGGATGAGCCCAAGAGCTTTGAGTATGACAGGGACCTTGCTTGTGTCTGTTAGAAGCTATCATTTGTGATCCATGACCAACACCGCCATGATTAGGGCAAACACCTAAGCATTACAGTAACTAAAATGGCCTTGATGCGTCAAATAAGAATATTGCTGGTGCCATGTATTCCGACCATGAAATTTTATTCTGCTGTTTACTAGCAGCCTAGCACCAGTGATCTGATATGCAAGTTTGCAACGGACGGGTGGTTTCGTTAGGTTGGTGTCTCTTGGCTACTTCTTTTTTTCTTCTTATTGCATTCATTTACATCTAATATGGTGAAGAGAGAGAAAAAAGCATATCAGAATTGAAGCCTCTGTGACGGTGCCATGTTATGGAATCATCCTTTCACACTTGGCAGACATATGTGAAAGCTGAACATCCACCTTGCTTTTTTGCTCTAGGCATGGAATTGTATACAAGAAAGGGATGGCCATGGCAGCCTTTTGAAGGTTCACTCACATTCCTTATCACAGTGCAGAGCACATCGCTTTGCAGCATCAGAAGCAATGTCTACCCTAAGCAGGTAAGAAACACCCACTCCATTTTTTAAGATGCTTGAAGAGTGTGGTTCAAGTACAAGTCTAGTGGAGATACATCGTCATCCATGTTCTTGCAATAATTAGCCGCATGATCCCAAAAAAGGCAGCTGTGACTGATAGGTGGTTTGGAATCTATAGTTTAGAAATGTGGCAAAGAGTGAATTTTTGAGACGATAGATCGAGCATTCTTAATAAGAAGCCCTGAAACGCTCGAAGATGGCTGCAGCCTCGCGTCCGTTTTTTTTTTTTTTTTGAAATTTCTGCAAGCAAATATAGGGAACATACTCATTGGATTTAATTTGCTGCCAATTGCTAGCGTAGTATTACGGAGTACATAAATACTGATCATAGAACACTTACTTAAATTATCTAAAAAAATACAACAGTTACTTGTACCCTTAGTTTCAGCAGTCAACAAAGAAAATCTACAACAGTTTGATTCTGCCTAAATTTATAATTTCAAGAATACTGTAGATCATTTATAATTTCAAGACTTCAGAGATAAGGCCATTGCTTCCTGCAATATATGATTCTTAGGACACAAGTCCAATGCTTTTGGCAATAGCTATCTTCTTTTCAGCATATTGCTCATAAAATTTTATGTTCTGAATCGAATTTTGGACAGCCTTCTCAATCTTCTCTGGCACTTTCTTATCAGGAGCTGTCTTATGGATGCCTGCCAGAAAAGTATTGAACTGGTGTTCTATAACCCGCTCACGTTTATACCTAGTACTTAGTTCATGATGCAGCCTATCAATGCATAAAGGAAACATATTCTGATCATGAACTTCCTTCAAAGCAACCTTGAAAATCTTCTTTTCCTTAGCAAACCGCCTCCAAACCTCAGAATATAGGCCATGCAAGGCATCATGCTCCTCAGAATAAAGACGCAAGCTCCACAAATATTCCTGTATGCATTCAATACTAAATAAGGTAATATACCGGGATACCCTGTTGCAATCTTCAGTGCTTGGGTAAAAGCTTTATCATCCACTATTCTCCATTCACTTGATTCATGGTGTAGATGGAGATATTTTGTGAGCCACTAAAGTTGCTTTGATATTTCTTTACAGTACTCCAAATATTCCTTGTCACTAGCATAATCACTACTGTTTTGGTGGTAACTTTTCCAATTCAGGTACTCAAGAGGCTGTTGTTGTTTGGGAACCAACCGCTGGTAGTCATCCAAGCCAGCAAGATTGCAGTATTCAGGATAATCCTCTTCATAATCCACAAAATAGTCCCTTTCCTTGAAAGTGTCTGGGTTGTAGTCCTTCAATTTCTTGTCATCGAGGTGAATCCCTTTTTTTTTCTCGAAAACGCAGGGGAGCTAAAGGACAAGAGCCCTACAACACACACCAAACACAAACCCCACCACACCTAGGAGTTACATTCGCGCCTGCAAAAAGACAGGAAGCGACCAAAAGGACTAGCACCAGCTAAAGACCATCGAGGTGAATCCCTTTAGACAACTCATAAGCTTTGATGCGATGCAGTGCCAGGTTTCTATTTAGCTTGTCAATCTCTTCAGGCTTAGAAACAATATGCCCTTAAAATTCACGACCAACCCAGAATTCAGCTGAGAACGCTTGTAAGTAATTTGGTCACCGTAAATATCAGCCTCCTTGCTGATCGTTCCTCCTAAGTTCATGATCTCCTTTTCCAAATCAAGATCTTCATTGTTGTTGTGGATCTCTATTCCCTCACTATCAGCTGTTGCTAAGCTGTGCTCAATATCTGCCCCTATACAGATTGATCCACTGTCCTGTTGATCCTTGTCAAGACTACTACATGTAATAGATGGGCTCTGAGTCTCGGGCTTCATGCAATCCACTGGAACCACTGTATATGTACAACTCCATGGATTGGCTTCCTCATGCAGAAGATAATCAGAAAACTTATTTTCAGGGTGGAACTGTCTGGCAAGCTCGCTGACATCGCCAAAATAATTATGTTCCTTGAAATAGACAAGATTTACTTCTTGGTGGTCCGTCCTACTGAGACTGAGAGGCTCATCATCGTGCTCGTGTGAAATATTCCTCTCGAGATGAAGCTCCTCGTTTACACATTCTCTGAAATACTCATCCACATCTGGAGCCAACAGTTCAAATCTGTTGGCAGAACAGAGGGTGCCAGAACCTCTAATCAGTTGCTGCTTAGAACCTCAAGTGAAAACTGTAGCTGCTTCCGCCACCTTGAATTAACTTGTGGCATGATCGATCTCTATCCACTTGTGGATTGTAGAGGTCAACCTCGAGTTCAACCAATGGAGGATGGCAGCGGGGCGTGTTTGTGCGGCAAGGGTCCCCGGACGGATCTTCTTGCTTCCCAGCCGATGGAGCAGGCAGGTGGCCGTGTTCGTGGCTCCTGTCACCTGGACGGCAGAGGACGGACGCTTCGTCTTGCGAGGAAGAGCGCCGTCGAAGAGCCGTCGTGTGAGGAAGAGGAGGCCCCAATCTCTGATTCAGTTTTTTCGGGAATAGTTCTCTATTTCGTAATATCCCTCGTGTCGGTTCAGAAGCCATGCTTCGAATTCGGAATTTTTTTCTCAGATGTTCTTATTTTACATTTTTCTCGGATGTTTGAACCGGATACGATCGGATATTGATATCTATACATCATATACATATCAGAAATTCAATTTTGAGTATTCAAATTCTGATACGCTCAAATATTAAATTTTTAGATTCAGACACAAACTACATTTTAACCCTTTTTTGAGAAGGATGGATATCAAATATTTTGTCCCATTCTCATCCCTAGATAAGGCCAAAAAAAAGGCCATAATGCCTTCTATAGTTCTTACCTTATACACAGTCCTTTGCCTAGTTTGCATGTTTTTAACCGCTGGCTTTTATTTATAACTTAAAAATTGCACTGCATCAAGTTTACCCCAGGTAAACTCACAAAGCATTCCTAGTGCACCCAGTAAGTAGTGCGGTACTATATCCGTTGATGTTCTTTTCTCTTCTGCATTAGTTTGCAACTTTTCCATCTAGTAGTAGTTGCATCATATTTTAATCTTCTTGAATTAAAATACACAGAGATGTATAATATTTATGCTATATAAATAATCATCTGTTACTTACAACGTCATCAAAATTGCACTGGCCCTACTTCTACACCTTATACACAGCCGCTGACTTTTATAACTTAAAAATTGCACTACATCAAGTTTACCTTATGTAAACACACAAACCACAACACATTGAGTGTGGCCCGGGATATGGACATAATCAGCTCAGCATCGGGAGATTCAGCAACGGCAAAGATCAATGCTGAAGTATCGAACAAGGCAACTGACGGGTGGCACTACGTTTTGGTGCTAGAATCAAGACTTACCAAATAATGCAGGTGCTGCTATGCAATTCTTCACGTCCTTAATTTCACGAATTAAGTTATGAGACAGTTTTGTTTAATAAACTCGTTTAGGACATTGTCAACATGACATTTGTACTAAGGTGTAAACATAGTTTCAGAAAATTCGCCGGCTGGTGCTAGCCAAGACGCCGAGGAAACAGATGCAATATGTATAGAATATATGTCTCTCTAAAAATACTAGGGAGAGAGAACAAACTTGTACTGTTACATTTTTATTACATATCATTGTTATGTACACATCCTGTCCCCTCTACCATTTTCAACTGCAACAGCCAGCTTTGAAATATACACTCCTTGCTAAACCAAACGAAAGGGAAAACACTGCATTGCAAACATACACATGTACAGGCGAATAAACTTCCGGGATGATCAGAAGCTACCTTTCTGGTTCGTGTTTTCCACAGAAATGAGAGGAAAGGTACAGCCCATCTTGACTTAGAAATCGAACCTAGGAAGCAGCATTCTGTTGTGCTCGCATCACCAGTTCTTCAGTTGTTGTACCAATGATCTCGTTCGCACGCTTCAACGGAACGCACAAGATCCTTCCAATTGAGTCCTGCAGAAAAGGAAAGCCTTACTGCATTGCGACTTACTGCGTATGGTAAACTGCGATTCAGTACACCATGCTAATTTGAATGTCGACTGTACCTATCCATTTGTTATTCAACAGTTATTAATGCACGTATCATGCTATTGACACAGTAGTCTACCCAGGACACAAACTATTGTGCCAAGAGCAGTGAAAAAATAAGTTTGAGATAGTAAAATCACATATTGCTCCTGCTGATTCTAGTCATTTCTATCTGGGGGCTTTTGTGTTCGTGCCCTAGCTCTTAAGGACCAAGGGTGATTTTGCCCCTACTTTTTTCAACTTGGTGAGCTTCCAGTGGAAAGGTCATGGGACCATGGCTTCTAGTGACGTAGTGGGGTAGGATGGTCTTTTTTCCAATTTTCTAATTGTTCTTTTTAATTCCTTCATTTCTGCTCTAGGTAACAGAGCTAGAAATTGGGGTAAACAGCAAAAACAAATGTAGGGTAAAATCACGAAGTTAAAAAATTGGGGCAAAATCACAATCAAGCTCCACGGGAGAGCAAGCAAAATGTTCTGATCTCAGCCTGCGCCTTCAAATCCGAACAGCTTAAATATTTTGGATTCAAATAAAAACAGTTAAAATCGTATGGTATAATTATCAGCCTGCTGTAACTAACTGGAATCACATGTAGTATCTCCCATGTTAGTGGAACCTATGAACCTCAAATTTCAAACAAAGATGCAGCCATTCATGTTCCATATAGTAAACATGGCTTACATGCTTGGCATCAAACAAGACCAAAATAAGTGTTAACCTATAAACTGAAGGTGATGCGGTTTGCAAACAATGATGAGATGTGACTTAATGTGCGTAAAAGTTAGTAATATGTACTTCAACATTAGAAAGAATTGATTTACCCGATGAACAATGCTAAGCTTCTCTAACTTCTTTATAGCATCATGAACATCAAAATTGCACTCTGCGCCAAACTCTTCTTTGATTAGCTCTTCACAGCGTAAATCAAGATCCTGGTACGAAGAAAAAATGAAAATAAAAACTGTAAGCTCCCTAAATTTGCAGTAATTCGTCCTAAGGCAAAATAAATATAGCACAAGTGCTGCTGTACACTCCACTTGCATGGCTTTTGCTGGAACACATCTCGTAACCACAATTACACGATGTGTTTGAGCAAATGACATCCAAGTGGAGTCAAATTTTCAAATTTTGTTGTCAAACCCTCCTGACAACTACAAATCTACAACCACACAGAAATTTCTAATCACAACTACAATTTTTTCTAACTATAATTGCTCATCTAACCTTCAGTGCAAACAGTGTATTTGATGCAACATGCCATAAAAAAATCTCACAAAAGGTTTGGGTTTTTCCCCATTGATAAACAGTATGTATTGGTTTACCATCTGGATAGGACATGCTGCATTCTAACAAAAAGACAAAACAAACCTGAAAAATGCTACTCAGCTACAGCTGTTAGCACAACTCCCAACAATCTAATAGTAAACAAGGGCTGAGTTGCTGAAATGTGTAATGAATGAATCTAAAGAACAAGGTTATCTTGAGGACATAAATGCTCAATATATTCAAAGCAATACAGAAGGAAAAAATAATGTAGAGTGCAACACCAGTTAGCTATACTTACTTGTATAGTGGCTTTTCCCTTCTCCATTAAAATGTAGTAACAAATTATGACCTCTTTAACCTACACCAAGTATGATGGGATATCAGTGAACACAAGGCATAGGTATGAGCTTGCTGTTTGAAGTACTGTTTTCAACTATTCATACTTCTTGTTGTATCACGTCATCACACAAGTGAAGAAGAGTTCCTTTTCCACTATCAAGCTGTTTGTCATACATTGATTTTGTAATCAAATTCTGATACATTGTCATATTTTGTTGAAATCTGTATATAAACAAGAAAGAAATGTGTCATTGCACTAGTATGGAAAAGGTAGCAAGATTAATAAGGGGAGTTTACAATTTATTAAATCAACAGAGAAATAACACTAACAATCAAATGAGGTTCAAGGTAAGAAGGAAAAGAAAATCTGTCAATCAAGCACTTACGTGAAGTATATCTTAGCACAGTATCCAATCACACCAGACAAGATTGCTATTACAACCCATACATCAGCCTTTGGCATTTCAAGAGAGCCAACTAGAGTGACCTGCAAGTAGTAAGCTATCAATATAGTAAAACATCACTGAAAGCAGGATAATAGCCAAGATATTAGAAACATACCAAACCAATAACAGCAGAAATGAGAAACTTGACCCAATCCATTGGTGTTAGTGACGGATTTTTCTTCTCTGGCTACAAAATAATAATTCTGATTATTATTGATAGCAACAGTAGATGCAACTAAAATGAAAATCAAACTGCTATATATCAATTTAACTTCTTCTGATCTATCTCTTACAAGAACAATTTCCATGTCAGCAATTGGGATATTCTTGAAGTGCTTTACAAATATTCCTCGATCAGGCTTAGTTTTTGTACCAGCCCTCCTGTACATATACAATCAGCCCAGCTAATATAGCTGCATCAAGAATAAAAGCACCAGAGTCCATCATGAATTTGAAGGTTGAGCAATCAGAACATTGAATCTACCTGTACACCACAATCATCCTATCGAATGTAGGTTCCTGAATTGTCATCTTACTCATCAGATTTTTCAAACTGTCATCACATGGGTAAAGATACTGCATGTTAGATACTAAGTTTGGCAGTCTAACAAATTTTACTGAGAACATTGAGCAACCTTAGTTCAATTTTTTCTAATCGAACTCTCTCAACAAACAATTCTGGATCTTCTTCGTCTTCATTAATTTCATCAGTCTTCTTCGTGTCATTCTTTGGCTTCAAATGCTGTTTCTTAGAAAACAATCGGTCAATCCTGTAATAAAAATAAGAATTCATTGGTATAACGCCATTTAGTATTCTGGTAAATTGGAGTAGATTGGGTTCAAAAAACCAAAATGTTGCTGCAGAAGAGTGCATATACCTGGTAACCCTGAGCAATGAGCTCCAAGCTCGGGATATAATTACATCCACTTTCTCAATGAAAAAGTAGTCAGTTGTTCGATCAATTCCAATGCCCCGACGAAAGATGATATACTACAAGATGTGGACAATGAAGAATGTGACTTAGAAAACCATGAGAAAAAAACAGAGGATGGTGAAAACATCCAGATGCTATTGTAGATTTCTAATCATCACTCAGAAACATAAGTGTCGCCGTGATGAAAAGAAAAGCTGCATGAACGAATAATACCTTGTCTGAAAATTCAGGTAGATTGTCATGTGGGTGCTCTTTAAAATATTTCGTCAACAACTTCTTGTCTAGCTACATTTCAAAGTTAGCAATTAGATCGTCAGCAAAATAGTTATGTAAGTTACTAAGTTTACTTTAAAAAGTAAAAAAAATCAAACCTTTGATTCATCAACTTTGATTGGAAGATTCAACAAATATTTTCCAGATTGCGCAATATCAAACTCTTCATCTGATAACAACTTGAAGTTGCTCTTTTCCATCACCTGCTTGATACAGAACACAAATAGAAATGATTAAACAAAAGTAGTTTTGCATGAAAATGCAGCTGCTTTGGTCGAGGTTGATATTTTGGTATACAAAGGGTGTGAATGCATTCTAAGAAATATGAGTATGTGGGTGTGTGTTGTAAGGGTTCTTGTCCCTTATTCTTCTCACTACTAAGATACACAGCTCTCCTGCATGTTCGAGAAATAAATGGTAGCTGAACATCTTATTCACCTAAGAAACAGGAAGAAACAGGAATCTTATCCAGTTATATCAACACATTGCAGCTGATCCAACTGAATTAATTGGTGATGCAGGTTTTCTCTTAAAAAGAATCATCTCATAATAATAAATATAAAATGGTGGATAGTGGCATTTAAATTTCCTTGTTAGGAATAGCATGGAAGTCACATCAAATGAGAATCTAAATACTTCCAAAGCACCATATTCAGTTAATTTTAAGTATGAGCTTCATGGCAACCACTCAACGGTAATGCAGTGGATAATGTAGTATGCCAAGCAATTTATTTCCTATAAGGATTTAGGCATCGAGTCGAAAATCCATGTACTCTAGCCCAAACAGTCATAGCTCAGTGGTATGAATCAAAGCATGGTAATAAATAGGAACTATATTTGCTACCAGGTGGCTCTCACTGGTCCATACCATGGCATGTATCTATGTTAAATATTTTTCACATGTTTTCAGTGCTTTTGGCACAAAGGAACAGTGAACATAATGTGCTAAACAATCCATTTCCCATAAGGATTTAGGTCTTGAATCATGAACCATGTACTAAGGGCCAGAGAGTCAAAGCTCAGTGGTGTGAATCAATGCATGGTACTACTAAATAGGAACAATGGTTGCCACCATGTGGCTCTGTTGGTCCGTAACCTGGATCAGTTACAGCTGTGTATCCATATTAAACATTTTTCATTCATGTATATTATGCATTAGGCGTGAAGTAAGGGAACGACCAGAAGACGTTGGTCCATAGTAATAGTGTAACTGTGTAAAGTTAAACAGACGAACATGTACCTAACCAACCTGAAAAAGATATGTCATGAAATTGAATTCAAGGGTCTCGATTTCCTCTGATGTCAGGTTCTGTTGTTCAAGCCTCTTCTCACCAGAAACAGGATCAAACAGCGAGTACAGTTGCTGCATCGAGAGCACAGAACAGACAAATTAGCCATGTGAACCAAAATCGCCCCTTGAGCAATCATCAAACAGAGAACTAATAACAAAAGAACACAGACGAAACGAAGGCTTGCCATGAGGTCTTCGAACTGGAGCAGGTACCAGGCCCGGATGGTGTACTCCACCTTCTTGCACAGCTTCAGGAACTCGTTTCGATCAGCCTCATGCTCTGCGTGCAATTCCAAAAACGAAATAGTTAATCAATCAGGGAATCCTGGATACAGAGAACATTGTCTGAACTAATCCCTTTTGCCTTTTGCAGCATAAGCCTCCATGGGACTGGGGCATCACAAATCGTCTCCAACAGACGATTACGATTAAGCATGGCTAACAGTCGTGCCGATGGCCAGATAGAGAAAACTCTACTTCTGGGAGAGCCCAGAACCGACTAAAATTGACCGATGATGCTTCAAGCCGAACGAGTAGAGCACAGCGTACAACTGAGTAGACGAAATCCGGCCGACACCCCAGACTTCCTGTCAGTCATACTCCGTAGAGCACAAGCGCCCCTCGCAGCACCACGCAAACTGCTGCTGCTGCTACAGAGAGTAAATAAAGAGAGAAGTCGGGAGAAGCGGCAGCTGTGGCGGCTCACCTATGAGGTACGCGAGACGCATGACGAGCTTGGGCTTGAGGATGGGGATGACGGCCTCCCGCTCCATCCGGATGACCTCCCGCGCCACCCCGTCCTTCCGCTCGTCCATCGCCGCCGGCTTCTTCTCCCCCTCCGGCACCCGCCCGTTCGCCGCCTCCGCCGCCATCCGCGCTGGCCACCACTCTTCCTCAGGTGTAAGCAAACCGTATCAATCGGTTCGGCGTCTGCTCTTCGCGTTGCAAAAGCCAAAAAAGAGGTAACCGCCGCTGCTGGTGCCTGGTGGTGGTGCGCGACGGGGTGGCCCTAGCGGAATTATTATCTGGGCGGGCTCGGCCTCGAGCGCGGAGCACGTGGCGACGGCGAAAGTTGTTGGCCAGGCTCCGTGGCGTGGCGCCCGGATCGGTCACTGACAGGTGGGTCTGTAAAGGTCGGGGCCCGTTAGCAGAGACCCTTGCCGTCGGCAAGGGTTGGCGTTAGCGGATTAGGATTGGTCGGACGTGGCAGGGGAACAGTCAACCGGAAACCGTTAGCTGGGCTTTCTATTTCAATCGACGAACGACGAGAAGCCGAGCCGCGTGCGTGGGCGCGTGGCGCGGTGGCTTCTTGTTCTTTTGCAGCCTTGCTAGTTGCCTCCTGCCACGCTTTCACCCTTTCTCTACGTGTTGCGTAGAGCTGTGAGGAAACGGCCAACGAGATCATCTTTAACTTCGTCCGCGTTTTTCTAGTGTAAATGAAGTGTAAACAATACCAGTTGTGCTGAATACTATTCCCTCAATCAAGCAACTGCCTAGGTGGACCCAACTGTTCACCTGATTCGAGGCCACTCTAGAGGTGTTTGGTACACATAACTAAAAAACAATGCAATTGAGCAATTTTTGGTTTTATTTTGAATGGTTAGTTTTTTGTTTTGATGCTAAATAGAATGATTAAACATATGCAAAATTATCATAAGATAAACCAATTTAGTCTTGCGATCCAAATGCCCCTTGCTTCAAATTTATCAGAATTGGTTGATTTAAATGCCCCCACTTCAAAACTGTTGAAATTGGCTATCACTAACCATTCGACGCCAACCAAGATGAGTTATTAGAGCACTCTTCTCAACGGTGTGTCACCAAATGCAATTGGACGTAAACTATTTGCTCTACTCTCAGCCTGCAATTCTTGGGTTTAGTTTAGAATGTCTCATTATTCTTGGGCTCCGAGGTATTGTAGAGACAATCCGTGACAATTACCTAATTAAATTGAGTAAAGGAGACCGGATCGAATAATTTTTAGTTCTCTCTTGCCGTAGCATTAGGTCTAGATGACCTAGGATTCTAAACATCCAGATTATCTACCATGTAAGGAATTATGAGATTTCAAACTTTGAGAATCTAACCTACTAGTAATTTGATGCACAGATTTTTTTTTCCAGAATCCCAAAAGCATCCGTGGATTCAGACGGGACCATAATACAAGCCTTAGAATTAAACACTTCAGAATATATATTGCACTCGGCCTGTGCATATAACTAAACTAGAACACTTAAGACTTCCATTATAGCACAATGTTGAGTTTTATAGGATTTCAAGTCTTGTCCGCAAAATAAAGGAAGGATTTCTGGTCCGATACTATTTTATTTTAATGGAAGAAAATGTATCAAGAACAGCTTGTGCAAGCCTTGCCATGCCGTACCACTGCCACTAGTGTGATAGCACCGGTCGTCAAAACCAGATGCCGATTACCACGTGGCAAGCGTGGAGAGGAACTCTCAAAAAAAAAAAACAGATGCCAATCATATGACGCAATAGTGTTATTTTGTTGCTCGGACTAGCGGGACTAGAGTCTTTTTTTATCAAAATTTGTTAGTCTCTTTATTCATTCACACTTGGTTTAGCGCAAGTATCAGATAAAATAAAAAGCAAGGACGCCATGCTAAGATCACCCTCATTCGACTCCAGCGCTTGTGTTCGTGAATCCGATTCGATTAGATCTAAAAAAGCTACTTTCGGAGGTAAATTATTTCATTCTAAAAAGAGTTAAAATTTGCAACACAAAATCGAGCAGCCACAGGCGCAGGAACGGGAAGAGCACAGACCGGGCCGATGCACTATTGACGGTCGGCTCCCGTTCTGGCCCGGACTCCTTGTGGCTACCCTACTTGACACGGGCGACGATGGCGAGACCAGGCCGGTACGGCCGCTGGTCCAACGGATTGACGCCACGCACCCCCGGACGTCCACGACCGCGCCGAGCATCGTCGCGCGGAGGCACCGGCACCGGCACCGGCACCGGCTCGAGCTCCCCGTGCTCTTCCTGTACCGGGAGGCGTGGCGACCTTTGCCTTTGCGGGCGAGGACGGCGGGCCACAGGCGCCAGGCGCTGTCGAGTGGACCGGGACGGGGCAGCGACCGGTGGGCCACGCTCTGCCCACGGCATGGGGAGCAGCTGCGCTGCCGCTGCGCCTGTGGATCACCTCTGTCCTTGGGGCCCTTGTAGCCGTGCACCGCCACGCCCAGGATTCCAGGAACAACTGCCCTGTCGCTTTCGTGCGTGAATCTCGTATCGGGATGAGAGACTGCATATATGAAAGGTTACGTGTATCTGATTTCTGATGAGGTTCTCCACGCTCTTTTTTCGTTCTGGTGGTGAAGGAAAGCAGTTCGATGCGTTTTCTAGGCTCAAATGCACAGTTTGATTTTTTGAAACAAATGCACGATTCTGGTATCACATTCCGTCTCTCTTTGTTTCTCTTCCCACCTATTTTTACTTTTGAACCACATACTAATCAAGGAGACAAGGAGTCTACATAGAAACATGTTTTAATGTTTATAGGGGTATAGTTCGACATGGTGCTGTAGTTGTATTACTATTTTTAATAATGTATCAAGTTGAAGAAATTTTATACACTAACTACAGTCCTCAAGCGATGCATATTGGAACCGTACGGAATAGCATGATATAACCATTTCTTTTTTTTTCTTTCATGATATTTATGTGGGAAGAATGAATGGAGGTTGTCGGCGTTAGGTACCCGGGGGTGTCCTAAGCCAACGAGTAAACATATGTGTGTGTAACCCGTTCGGATGGTGATGCAAGAAAGAACACAGCAATTTATCCTGGTTCGGGCAAAGAAGGCCCTACGTCCAGCGGGGGGAGAAGATTTGTATTATCTTGCACCTAAGTGCTTAGAATTCGAGGGGGGGTCGAGTATAGAGCGAAAGAGTTATTCAGAGTCTAGGAGTCTGCCTAGGCGTGTGTTCGGTTGTTCATGAGATCGTTCTCTGGAGTCGGTTCTCTTCCGATTGGGCCTCCTGGCGTCCCCTTTTATAGACCAAGGGGAGGCACAGGGGTACAGATGTCCTGGTTCGATGACGCGGTGGTGACGTCACGGGTCATGGCAGTCAGCTCGAGGCCTCTGTAGAGACGTGCGCTGAGCATGGCTCGTTCTGTAGCAGCGTGGCTCGGAGTTGACATGCGTCCTTCGGAGACGTGGTTGCTGACCGGCGAAAGACGCGATCCCCTGTAGAGGACGTGCGAGTTCCTGTTGGGGTCGCATCGGGAGTTGTTGGCGCAGCTTTCGAAGTCGATGTAGGTTGACCGGAGGGCGTCGATGCGTACTCGAGGCCCAGTCGAGGGGTAGCCTCGAGCGTAGTGGTTGAACGGATGAGATTGAATTTAAGGAATCCGATGTCGGTTGTTTGTCGCGTAGCGCGTCGAAGGGGGCCTCGAGCTGCCTAACGGCGCTGAGTACGGCGTAATAGTGCCGTGCAGACCGATGCACGTCCTCAGTATCGGCGGTAAACTGGGATTCGACCGCTGTACGGACCACTGTGCGGACACTATAGCCATACGATTTGACGAGGTTAGGTAGTTTTGCATTAAATGCGCTATCGGACGCACCTGGAGTTGGTGGATCGGGGGGTTCGACCCTTGTTGTATCGAGGCGTCCGTCCCGCCGGGGCCTCGATACTTGACGCGAGGTCCCCCCATTTCGAGCGATCATCAGCTGGTGACGTCTGTGGTTTGTCGAGGGTCAGATGGTGATGTCAGTGGATTGTCGAGGGTCGCGGCAGAAGTTAAGTATTCTGTTGTGGGTCGGCCCAGTGTGTATTTGTCGGTGGGCCCCGGTGGGTCGAGGATGTACGGTCTGGTCTTGCATGTGTTTTTTCGAGGGTCCCGCGAGATTAATCTGAGGGTAAACTCGGGGTTCAACCGAAAACAAGGAAGGTCTAGGTTACCCCTTTTCTCGGTAACCGACAGTAGCCCCCGAGGCATCGTGTAAGTGTTGATACTTACACGGAGGCTCAGTTGAATGGACTCGGAGTGTTGGTCATATTCCGAAGGGTGCGCGTGAGCGCACCCTTCGGGTGTAGCCCCCGAGGCCTCGGGTGAGTAGAATACTCGCCCGAGCTCTTTTAGTTTTCGTTTGGTCGATGCGTGCTCGAATGATCGAGCCCCCGGGTGGTTGGATCCTCTTTTGTCGAGGCCACCTGGTTGCGAGCCCGCTCCTTAGCTTCTTTCGTCGAAGCCGGTCAGGTGCGAGCTTGACTTTTTCGTTCGACCCTCACGAACCCTTTCGATCGGGTAGAGGGGGGAGAAGCGTTGTGCTACCCATGCTCGGGCGAGCATCAATGTCTCAGGTGAGCTACTATCGGGAAATTCAAGTAAGAGCTCGTGCCCTGTTCGATAGGGGTCAACTAGTGGCCCTGAGGCGCTCTTATTCGAGCAAAACAGTGGGTCCCACGGATGCCAAACCCTTTCGATCGGGTCCGGTGGCTCGATGCCTCCCCTCGAGGGGATTCCGTCGTGGTCCCTTAGTTTTGCCTTGAATGTGTCCGAGGGGGCCTCGAGAATTTGTTCTCGAGCAAGGGACTCGCGTCGGCCCCCCTCGGTCACCCCCTAACTCCGGTACTCGAGGGCGGCTGTCGAACCCTTTTCGAGGGCCAGCCTTCGCTCCCTGGAGGTTTCGAGGGCCTAGGCCCGTATCCCGTATCATGGGAAGATCCGTCTGTGGATAACTCCTCCTGTCCATCACGCGTGCCTTTTTACGCAGAAGCCGGAGCGGCGTGGTAGTGGATGATTCCTGTACTTAAAGCGCATTTCGAGGAGGATAACTGTCAGTTCTCATTTTTCAAGAAAAGATTCGAAGCGGCGCGGCCGTAATATCACGGGAGTCGGAACGGCGCGGTCGTGGTGGAACCGGCATGACGCCTGATTCGCGGATGCTTGACGTGTGTCCATGGTCGATGGCAGTCGAGGGGGTGAATGCGAAACGGCCCTGTCCATGACGCACTGGAATCGAGAGGAGAGTGCTTTGGGTGCATTTAATGCGGGGACTTACTGGTCGGGCAAGCGTCGGCCGTCCGTCAGTCTTCTGCCCCTATAAAAGGAGGCACTCCGCGCACCGTTGCTCTTCACTTGCTTTCCTGCCGTTTTCGCATTCGCCTTCCTTGCGTTCGCCTCCCTGCGCTTACCTTCCTTGTGCTCGCCTCCCTGTGGAGATAGGAAATCTTCCGGGTCGTCCGTCCACCGAAGAGCTCCGTGCCCTTGCCATGGCGCCGCCGGAGATTGTTCAACCCGCGGCGTGGCTCCCCTCGGATATGTGACGAGGAAGGAGCTGGAGGGGTTGGTGGCGGAGGGGCTTCTTCGCCCCATCACCAACAGGGCCGAGCCCGAATGGCTCGTTCCGCCGAAGGGGGACCGCGAGCCGAACCCACCGGAGGGCTACGTGGTCAGCTTCATTAAGTTCCACCGACTGGGCTTCGGTTCCCTACCGAGCCGGTTCATGCGTGCACTTACCCACTACTACGGGATCGAGCTGCAGCATCTCTCTCCCAACGCGATCTCCTACGCCGCCATCTTCACCACTGTCTGCGAGGGTTACCTCGGGGTGGAGGCGTACTAGGAGCTCTGGCTCCATCTTTTTCGGGCGGAGTACTTCTCCAAGAGCGCATCGCCGGGGGTGCGGAGGCTGGTGCGGGCTGGGTGCTGCAACTTCGCTGTGAGGAAGGCCGATGCCTTCATCCCTATCGGCCTGACTTCGAGCCACGGCGCCTGGCCTTTGAAGTGGTTCTACATCAGGAACGACGAGGGGCTGCTGCCTCAGTACACGGGGCGCGTCATCGAGTCACGTCCCCACAACTGGGGCACCCCAGCGCGGGACCATCGAGAGAGGCTCGAAGACCTCCTCGACGCCCTAGCGACCCTTCGAGGGCAGGGGTTGACGGCTGGGGTCGTTGCCTCGGCCTTCCACCATCGACGGGTCCTCCCCTTGATGCGGCGCTCGCTTCGCATAAGCCAAATGTTTGTTGGAGCGAAGCTCGGGGGGAGCCGGATGGTTGCTGAGGATATTACGCCGGAGAGCGTCGCCAAGAGGGTTCGAGGCACGGTGTCGGGCCCCTTCACGGCGCAGGATGTCAACCGTCTTCCGATGCGGCCGGATCCCGGTTGCCCCGAACTGGTGAGTGTATTACTTCGTCGAGCCCTTCTTTTTGTTTCTTTTCACCTTACATTTTTTGGGCTTTGCGTGTAGGGGGAGCTCGACTATGAGTTATCGCTGCCCCCCGTTAGGGAAGATTTCGGGGCTTGTCCAACGGGGCTTCTCGGTGCCTCGTCGGCAAAGAAGACGAAGGAGGAGGAAAGCAAGAAGAGGCGGATGCATAGCCTGGATCTCTCTGCGGGCGAGCAGCGCTCGGCTAAGCAGAGATGAGAGGTGGGGCCCGTCGGGAGGTCCTCTTCTGAGGAATCAGGGGAGGAGTGGAGCGGAGGAGAGGAGCACCTCTCGACCCGGAGGGTTGCAGCTGGTGCCCCTTCAACGCAGGGCGCCGCTGGTCCTGAGGGGCCCACGGAGGGGCCCCGTGAAAGTCACCTGGCCCTTAGGGCCGGGCCGGTGGCGCTGGCCTTGGCCGCATCGGCGGCGGCCTCCGCTCGTGGGGCTGCGGGGCCTCGCGGCGTGACGCCACCGGCAGCGACTTCAAGCCTTCCGGGTGCCGGGACGCGGCCGTCGACGGGGGCCTCACGAACCCCGGGGAGGTTCCCGGTGGGGTAAGTTCTTAACCTTGGAGCAGCTTTATATTTCGCGTCTCGATTCCACGCATCTAATTTTTCCTTTCTTACAGACTCAAGCGCGAGCGGGCACTGGCGGGGCCTGCTCCAGCCAAGCGCCTTCGGACGGAGGTGATGGCGGTCGCGACGGCTCCGGTTACGGGCCTGGTTCCTTCGGCGACGAGCGCCGCCTCGACTCCTCCTCGATTTCAAACGCGGGGGTCGTCGCTTGGGTCAAGGCAGCACGCGCGGCGTTGGCCCAGGGCGCTAATTCGGTTATCGGCGAAGCGGTCACCGAGCCTGCGATGGCTACGGCGTCGAGCCCCCGAGCCGGGGTCGTTGAGTCCGGGGGTGCCGAAGCGGCCCCGTCAGGCGGGGGGGCGAGTGTCGCCGTGCCTGCCCCGGCGGACCTTTTTGTCGAGCAGGAGGAGCCGCAGGCCGGCTTGCTGGCTATCGTGCCATGGGAGGGTCCGTCTCCCCCACGGTTCCCGAGCTACGTCCTACAGCAGGTGCGGCCGTCGACGCGGAGGGTGCGTCTGCTGAGGCAGCACGGCGGCGCTCCGAGGCAGAGACTTTGGGATGGGGCTTGGAGCACACACGCGTCCATGACCCCACGAGTCACGACGCTCCCTCGTGGGAGGTGGATGACCCCGCGGAGCTCGAGTGCTGGAGGGCCGTCGAGGAGGAGCGTTCCTGCCTTCAGAGCTCGCTGAAGGCAATGCTTGGTCTCGTCAGCGACAACCTTCACCAGCGCCTCGCGGTAAGCATCCTACTTCGAAGTTATGGAACTCGGGGTGTGTCTTCTTTGTTGATGATGTCCTTTGTTCTTCTTGCTCTTAGGATCTGAGAAAGCGCTCGAACATCAAGTCCTATCTCATCCACGGCACCAAGGATAAGTGGGACCAGACCCCCGAGCTAGAAGCAACACTCGAGGCTGCCTGGGTCAAGGCCGCGAAGGCGAAGGAGGAGGCCGCTGCCGCTCGGAGTGAGCTTGAGAAGGCAAAGTTCGAGACCACCTTGGCCCGAGAGGTGGCCGCCCAAGCCAAGGAGGCCGAGGCCAAGGCGAAGGAGGAAGCGGGGAGGGCCCTTGAGCAGGCGAGGTCCGAGGCCAGCGACGAGCTGGCAAGGGTTGGCGTGGCCCTCGAAGCGGTGCGGAAAGAGCTCGAGGTCTCGGTCTCTGAAAACGCCAGGCTTTCCGAAGCCTGGCAAGAGCAAAGGCGGAATGCCATTTCGGCAGGCGAGGCCCTCGAAAAGCTCAAGAAGGAGAACGCGTCGATGGTCCGCGCTAGTGAGGAGTTTGCGAACGAGTATCTTGTTCTGCAAGATACGCACACGAAGCTCGAGACCCACGTCGTCGGTGAGTCTTCCTTCTTCTCTCGAAGAGTTTTTTCCTTTGTCTTCTTTCTTAAGCGTTACTGACTCTGTTTGTTTATTTTCAGCCTTGGAGGAGGAGCTGACTCGGGCTCATCGTGATCTCGGCCTGCTTCAGAAGTCGTACACGGCCGAGGTGAAGCTGACCGGCGAGCTCGGCGGTATGCTCGATATGGTCTGTGACAGCCTCGGCGTCCCTCGTCCCGAAGCGGCCGCGGATGACGTCCATGGGGCCCCTCTCCTTGACTGGCTGTTTGAGCTTGGCCGCGTGGTTAAGGAGAAGGTGCGGGGCGCCCTTCATGTCGGCGTGAAGCGGGCGATGGCGGTCATCGGATCCGGCTACATCTACGACATGGAGGTCGTCTCCCACGGCTTCGTCAGCGACCCTTCGAAGACTGACGAGGAGAACGAAGCCGTCTTCATGGGGTTGGTCGATGCTACCGAGGAACCTGGTGGTCGTATTGCGAGCCTCTTCGAGCGTGAGGTGCTTCCGCCTCCTGAGGATGATGGTCTGTGAGCCAAATCGTCGAGGAGGGGGCGATGGAGACGGCAGAGCAGGCCTGTAGGGAAAAACTGGGCGAAGGTGCCCGTGTAAATAAGTTAGTTTTTGTAACTTATTTTCAGTGTGGCTTCAAGGGCCTTTAAAACACCTATGCATCTATCATAATGCATTTGGATATTTTAAGGTCGAGCCTTCTCTGTTTTCTTTCACCTAGATTTTGCTTTTTTGACTAAGTGTTCGACGCATGCTCGTATCCCTCGAGGGGGAAGCGAGTGGAGGTACCATAGCCCTGAGGCGTAGGAGAGCTCCCGGCTCGACAGCCCTCGACCCTTAGGGAATTCGAGGCGTTTTCTACTTAGTCGTGAAGCGTATCGAGGCGTAGGAAAGAAGGGACGCTCGAGTTTTGATCACCTGACTTTTGCTTTTCGACTAAGTGTTCGACGCATGCTCGTATCCCTCGAGGGGGGAGCGAGTGGGGGTACCATAGCCCTGAGGCGTAGGAGAGCCCCAGGCTCGACAGCCCTCAACCCTTAGGGAGTTCAAGGCGTTTTCTACTTAGTTGCAAAGCAAAAGGAGATGCTCGAATTTTGAAAAATCGTTCGTATTTTTTAGGAACTTAGGGGGTTCCCCCCTGTTAGCCCCCGAGGGAGGCTCGACTCTGGCGAGACAGGGTTGAGGCTACCTCTTGCATGCACAATAATAAGTTTGAACTTATAATCAAAAGTACTTCTTATACTTGTCATGCGAAAATGTACGAAACATGCAAGAATGTACAAGGGTATCGATGCCCTAGGGGTAGAAACGACGTAGCTGTTCGATGTTCCATGCGTTGGTGAAGATTCACCTTTGTCGTTAGCGACGTAGCTGCACCACGGGGAATCCATCGTCCTTGTCGTCGTTCTTGTGGTCGGGCTCTTCCTTTTTCTCTTCCTTTCCTCGAACCGTACCCTCGAACTGCCTTTTGAGCATCCGGCAGTTTTCGAGGGTGTGGTTGGCCTGGTCCTTGTGATATGGGCACGGTTTCTTGAGCATCTCGTCGAAGAGGCCCTTTTTGGGAGGGCCTCGAGGCTTCTTGCGCTCGACAGCCGCCACGAGGTCGTCGTCCGGGGCGTCTTCGCGCTTGCCTCGCGGGTTCCACCAAGCTGGCATGCCAGCTTGAAGTCGGCAAGCCAGAGCTCAGGCTTTGTCTCACCGTCGTATTTGACGAGACTTGTCGGGGGTCTGAAGGGGCTAGACAGCGGCGTGCTACGAATCGCACGGCTGAAGACTCGAGGTCCCGGCGGATCCGGGGATCGACGTCGGTCCTCGTCGCTGTCGTAGCGTCCGCCCCGATGAGCGCTGTAGCCTCGCGCCTCGGCGTCACTGCTCTTGCGTCTGCGGTGTTCGTTGATGTCGTGATGCGCATCACGGGGCTCGCACTTGTCACGAACGCGATCGTGGGCCAGGGCCGCCCCCTTCGAACGGGGGGAGTCTACCGGCTGGTGCTCGAGGGCACGCTCGAGCTGGCGCAGTCGCTCTTTGTCTTCGTCGAGTTTGGCTCGAAGCTCCCAGACCTACGCGAGCTGGGCGACGCGAGCGCCCTGCGAATCGTACAGGTCATTGGTCGCGGTAGGGGGCCCTTCCTCCTGTCTCGCCAGGAGGAGGGGCCCACCTGTTGCAGCCGGTGGTGTGCACGTCTCTGCGGGATCGGCGTCGTCGTCGCCCGACGCGGCGACTATGTCGACGTGGAAACACTCTCGCGTGGGATCATAGTAGCTGGGGTCGTAGTCGGAGTCGGAGTAGAGTGGGCAAGGCACGATGGTCCGCCCAAATTGTTCCACTTTCGGCCACCTTCGAAGCGCGCGAGGGCAGGCGCCGCGTGGGCGAGGGTTACTCGGGCGTTCGGGGGCCAGTACCGGTACCTCCCGGCGTGCTGCTACGCGTGGGGGGGTCCGGTCCGTTCCCTGTCCGCTCCGAAACCCGAGCGCATGATAGTGGAGTATGTCGAAGCGGCATTGTCGAGCCCAAATGGCAGTGCCGGTCGGGCGGCAAACTGCTCATGGGGTAAGTGTGGCAGAACCTCCTAAATCATATGGCCCACACGCATGATTATTGTCTAAACAGACTCCAAATAATCATGACTGTGTTCCATACGACTTAAAAAGTCTGTCGGGTAAATCCTGAATCATCCACGATTCTCCGAGCAGGATCAATCGTTGTAGAGAGACATTGCAGTATTACAACAATTTCATATAATTAAAATACCACGGAGTAAAACAGCGGAAGACTTACAATAACATACATTTATAAACTCTGAGTTTCACAATATTTACAATGATAATTTTAAGTTATACAAACCATAATAGTAGTAGAGTAGCAGTAGATTACAATATTACACAAAAGCTCTGCCCACGAGCTTAACAGCTTTATTCATCGTCGCTTTCCTCGACGACTGTCATGCAGCAGGATGCATAACACTCCTGCCCATGAAGCTCATCTGCAACAGGGGTTCAACAAACCCTGAGTACAACAGTACTCAACAAGACTGACCCGACGAAAGAGAAAGGTAGGAACTCAAGAGATGCGGGCTAGAGGGACAAGGTAAGGCTTGTAAGAGATAAGAAATTTTTGCAGAAAAGCTTTACAGCAAGAGAAGTTGCTGGGACTATCTCCCATTACCAACCAACTCCATTATTAACCTTAAATTTTTGTTTAGGTTGTTACTACGATGATGAACAACGATCGAGTCTTCTTCTCCGAGAAGCAACGGCGATTCGAATCCATTTTCATACCCAGCTGGGACCTAGGTGACTGAGCATACCGGAGACTTTAACTCCGAAGCACCCCAGATACACCGATATACCGGGATAACAACCTCAGCCGTATATCACCACATGATACACGTGAGCTCTGCGGCCCAGCGTACCGAGATACATGGGAACTTAAACCCCACAGTAAAACACACTATGACAGCAGATGGGATTCTCTGACCCCACGCTAGGTCATTCCATGGCATACACGGCTCCAACCATCCGTATACCACTTCATGCATGTGGATTTCTAAATTCTCGATATCATCCAGTTCATCAACGGACGGGACCTAGGGCATCAACAGACGAGAACACTACAGAGGGACTCCATTCCCAGTGCAAGTTCGCCGTCCGGACTCGATTTATTACTATCATCAAGATTTCAACAAAGAAACCAATCTCATCTTTTTCATTCTTTTCCTTTGAATAATTAAATAAATAAGCAGGGCTAAGCATTACTACCCATCTTCCAAGTAGGTAACAAGGATTAAGGAACTAAGACAGGTAATGCAATTTGTGGGTTTTCACTCAACTCCTATCACTTAATGCAACATATCAGAGCTGAAGCGGTAAAACTTTTATAAATAGAATAGGGTTGAATGCAACCGGGGCTTGCCTTGATGTTCGGGATAGACGGTCTCGAAATCTGGATCAACTCCCGATTCTTGAATCTGCTCGTCCTTCAGATCTGAGTGATACGTTAACTCTCCGTTAACGGAATCTACTCGATAATTAATATGCTTTACATGATGGAATAGTAAACATGATGCTTGATGGATGCATGATCAGATTAAAGGAATCGAGTATAACTTTTCCGTACGATAAAGTTGCAAGCTAACAAAACTTCGCTAATATAACTGATTAGGGTTAACTACGCCACTTTTGTAATTAATTGAACAATAAAATAACGTTAATTAAGCCCTAGTGATATGATTAAGATAAGCGCAAACAATTAATTAAAGTGCCAAAGGTCATTAGGGTTAATGACCTAAGGTCATCAATCAATCCCAAATCCAAACAACTCCTATAATGATTAAGTTAAACTAAAGGGGTTAATTAATTAATTAAAAGCATTAAATAAAGGCATAAAAATTAAAGTTGTCAAATTAAGCCCAAAATTTTATTTTAGAAAGCTCTTAGCCTAATTAGATGGAAAACAAATTTCAGAATTAAAAGCCAATTATTTTAATTATTAAAAATCATTGAAGGTCCATTTTTTAATTAAAAGGGCTAATTTTAACATATGCAAAAAGTACTCAATTTTGGCATTTTATATTTTTCCTAGGTAGATGGCATCATAAGGAACATTCACAAAAATTTTTATAATTTTTGGAGCTATATATGATTTACTATGAATTTTCAAAGAAAATAGCATTTAAATCATTTTCTGAAAATGGAAAAAGAAAAATCAGCACAGTAACCCCGTGCTAACCGACGACCGCGCGGCGGTTGACCGCTGATTCCTCGCCGTCGGTGAGGTCTCCGGCGACATGGTCTGGTCCATCAGACTCAGCACAACACGGGGAGTCCAACGAGCTAGCTAACGACGCTCGAGGGCCCGCAGGCTAAGGCATGCCGGGCTAACTCACGGACGGGCTATGACGGCTCGAAGCCAAGGCTTGCTCGAGGGGCTACTGAGCGGATAAGGATTGTACACTCGAGGGTACAATTCGGGCATCTCTCGAAGACGGAACTTCGCTCGAGCGAATGGACCAGCCTCGAAGACGAAACTTCCCCCAGCGAACGAGCCTCCCCTCGAGGACGGAACTCCGCCCGACGAACGAGCCTCCCCTCGAGAACAGTGCACCCCTCGACTCGACCCCTTCGAGAACAGTGCAACCCTCGACTACCCCTCGAGAACAGTGCAACCCTCGACTACCCCTCGAGAACAGTGCACCCCTCGACTCGTCGGCCGAGCCCTCGAGCAGGACTCCGACGACTCCGGACTGCGCTTCAACAACTCTCGATGCGAAATGGATGAAATTGATGACACGGATAGACGCAGGAGCTCACCGCGGCGCTGATGCGCGTGTTAATAGAGGTCCGGAGTGGCTAGGTTGAGCTGCGGTCGACGGCGGTGATGGCGGCGGCGGCGCTCCGATGGCACGACGGCGTCACGGCGACCTCCGGTAATGCGCTGCTCCAAACCAAGGTGCGCATCAGACGCAGGATAACACGGAGAGCACGATTAAGGGGTCGAAAGTAAAATATTTTCACCTCCGGCGATGGCAAATGGCGGAGATGGCAGCGGCGGCGCGACTGACCAGCCGCGGATAAGAAGACTGCGTGCAGGCAGCTCAGGCGATGAAAGAAAACATGGACTGGCCCAAAAGGACCGTGAGGAAGTTGCGGAGCTCTGGGCGAGAGCAATTGGACAGAGGTTGAGCGTCGACGGCGAATTTCGGCGGCGGAGTGAGGTCGTCGGCGACGGTGGCGGGAGGAAGAAAGAAGAAGAATGACGGCGGCTGACTGCTATTTATAGCATGGAGTCGATATCTGAGCAAGCGACACGACGACGGTGAACCTTCGCGCGTCTGTGAGCGCGCGGGCGGCCGAGAAGGTGCGGCGGTGGACGGCGGCGCGCGATGTGAAGCTGGCCATGGCGGGCGCCGATAGGGTTAGGTGCTGTTCGAACTATTTACAGAATTGCCACTCGGTTTAAAATACAAATTACTCCAAAATTTGTATAAGAACTTGAAAATCTCCAAAAATATCATTTGCATAACTTTTTAAGAGCTACACTTTTCCTTTAACTGGCATCCTCAAATTCTATTTAGATTTTGAAATTTGAATTCAGATTTGAAAAGGGGATTAACCCTAGAAATAAGTTTTTGAAATTACTTTTGATTTTTCAATAAAACTTGAAAAACTTCAAAACTATGAAATGTTGAGTTTGTTAAACCAAACATTTTTCATATACAAGGTTTTCTCAGATGATGTATAATTTTTAAATTATAACTTTAAAATCAAAAGGGGATAATTACTGGAAACTGTATTTTCAAATTAATTTGAAATTCCTTTTGGAAACTTGAAAAACTTTGTATACCAACTTTGTAGCTCTTGTCGAGATCTACAAACTGTCTTTTTAGAGTATCTTCAAATTCCTTATAGAATTTGAATTAGAGAAAAGGGGATAAAACTAGGGTTGGAAATAAAGGGTTTTTGAAATGGAGTTTAAACTCAAATTAGTTTCTAACTTAATTGGTTGGTTATTAGTGATCACAAACATCATCCAAGGACATTTTTAGGTCATCAACCCAATGACACCCTTGGTTGACCAAGTTAACTTTTGCAAAACCATTTTATAGCATTTCCATTTTGACTTTAAATTTGAATTACCAGGCTTAGAAATAAGCTTTGGAATCCAAATTAAATTTCAAATATGGAAATCATTTTTAGGGTTGGACTTAGACTTATACACTATGCTTGATACTAGTGTAAACACAGTTTACATCTCAAGTACATAGAGTATAAACTAAGCATTTGCTATGATATTCGAAAATAGGGTTTTATTATTTCATGTGACCAAACATTACAGAAACTCAATCAACCTATGAAATGTAAACTTGTTTTAGTTAATGCACATTAAGATTGACTTAAACATGGATGCTTTGCAGTGCATATGATGACATGGCAGGTTTTAGTTAATTTAACACCAGAGGTGTTACAGCAAGAGAGCCGTAGTCGTGAGGGGCGCGTTCGCCTGGGGAGAAGCGTTCAACCCTGGCGAGCGCTGCCCCACGTCGGGCCTTACGCGTAGTCGTGGGAGGCTCCGGGCCAGAGAGCTCAAGTCATCCGTCGAAGACGAGGAGGGTGTGACGACCGTGGTCGCACGGCGGCGCCGCCCGCCCTGCGATCCACGTCTCCTTCTTGATTGGGAAGCGTGGTGGTGAGGACGACGCGAGGCTCCTCGTGGAGTCCCTGAAGCGCCCCCGCTTGGGTGCCCGATTGAGAGCAGGACCATGTCATGGCTCGTGCCGAGTGACATGAACTCCAGACTCCCAAACCAGATCACCGAGCCGAAAGAGAGTGATGATACGAAGTCCGCCATCCAGACGAAGCGGTTTGACACACAGGCCCCCTACCTGGCGCGCCAACTGTCGGCGTTAGGTACCCGGGGGTGTCCTAAGCCAACGAGTAAACGTATGTGTGTGTAACCCGTTCGGATGGTGATGCAAGAAAGAACACAATAATTTATCCTGGTTCGGGCCAAGAAGGCCCTACGTCCAGCGGGGGGAGAAGATTTGTATTATCTTACACCTAAGTGCTTGTACAGGGGTGAATACAAGCGAAGGAGAGAATTCGAGGGGGGTCGAGTATAGAGCGAAAGAGTTATTCAGAGTCTAGGAGTCTGCCTAGGCGTGTGTTCGGTTGTTCGTGAGATCGTTCTCTGGAGTCGGTTCTCTTCCGATTGGGCCTCCTGGCGTCCCCTTTTATGGACCAAGGAGAGGCACAGGGGTACAGATGTCCTAGTTCGATGACGCGGTGGTGACGTCGCGGGTCGTGGCGGTCAGCTCGAGGCCTCTGTAGAGACGTGCGCTGAGCATGGCTCGTTCTGTAGCAGCGTGGCTCGGAGTTGACATGCGTCCTTCGGAGACGTGGTTGCTGACCGGCGAAAGACGCGATCCCCTGTAGAGGACGTGCGAGTTCCTGTTGGGGTCGCATCGGGAGTTGTTGGCGCAGCTTTCGAAGTCGATGTAGGTTGACCGAAGGGCGTCGATGCGTACTCGAGGCCCAGTCGAGGGGTAGCCTCGAGCGTAGTGGTTGAACGGATGAGATTGAATTTAAGGAATCCGATGTCGGTTGTTTGTCGCGTAGCGCATCGAAGGGGGGCCTCGAGCTGCCTAACGGCGCTGAGTACGGCGTAATAGTGCCGTGCAGACCGATGCACGTCCTCAGTATGTGCGGTAAAGTGGGATTCGACCGCTGTACGGACCACTGTGCGGACACTATAGCCATACGATTTGACGAGGTTAGGTAGTTTTGCATTAAATGCGCTATCGGATGCACCTGGAGTTGGTGGATCGGGGGGGTTCGACCCTTGTTGTATCGAGGCGTCCGTCCCGCCGGGGCCTCGATACTTGACGCGAGGTCCCCCCATTTCGAGCGATCATCAGCTGGTGACGTCTGTGGTTTGTCGAGGGTCAGATGGTGACGTCAGTGGATTGTCGAGGGTCGCGGCAGAAGTTAAGTATTTTGTTGTGGGTCGGCCCAGTGTGTATTTGTCGGTAGGCCCCGGTGGGTCGAGGATGTACGGTCTGGTCTTGCACGTGTTTTTTCGAGGGTCCCGCGAGATTAATCTGAGGGTAAACTTGGGGTTCAACCGAAAACAAGGAAGGTTTAGGTTACCCCTTTTCTCGGTAACCGACAGAGGTATATCAATGATATCATATACGTACAACTTTTTTTTGACGACAACATATATTATATATTAGAGCTACCATATTACATAAAGGTCTTCGAAGGAAGACCTGAATACATCAGTCTTGTGACCCGAAAAGAAGACAGCAGCGTCTACTAAGGTGCTGTGAAGGACGACTTTGTCGGCGAGGGGCAAACGCAGGGGCGTCAAAGACGCGTGCATCCGGATGGACTGACCACGCAATGCGACGGTGAAGAGTGGGTCGGTAGAGCAGACGAAGAAAACACGCCGACAACCAAAAGATGTTGTTGATGTCGTCGTCGGAGGTAGAAGAAGCTCAAGCCGAAATCCTAAGTGGAGGCATAGTTGTAACACTAACACCACAGAAGTAGCTGTCTGAATGACGCACGGGCCATGAGGAACGAAGTCTGCTTCATAAAGGTGGAGAAGAGCTTCGGTGCTGCATGAGGAACGAGCAGGCCCCAAGTCTCCCAAGATAGGCACGAGCAAGTGGCACAGGAGGGGCCAACACGTCGTACCACGTAGATGACTTCCGTGTCGTACCAAAGCTGAAGCAGCAGTCTTTGATGCTACAATTGGTAAGCAAACATTGTAACCGTCCTTGGTAACGCATCTCTAACCACCATCTGACCTAGTGACCTGTAAAGGCGGCATTTTGATTGTGCGACTCGTGAGGTCCCAAACCCAAAAAGCCCGAGGCAGCAGCAGGCAGTGCAGGTTTTTGCAGCGTTCGGATCAGATGGCAGACCAGCGCGCGTAGCTGCTTTATGTGCCCACTCAAAAAAAGTTGGTTGCCCTCACTTCAAAGCCTGTCTCTCGTCAAGGAGGCCAGGCAGCCCCGCAAAGCGTGTCACAGGGCTCGCCAGCTCACTTGGCATCCCAAGCTTGAAGCGCGTATATGCTACAGCACTGCGTATGCTAGCTCAAGTCATGCGCGTGTGCCAGTGAGACCAGAATTTACTCCAACTATACGTAGTGGATTTGTTTCCAGGACGCTTCTTTTTTGCCAATAATAAAAAAATACGAAATAGATAACTTAATTGGTGTGTATATTATCTATTCTTAGTATAAGGTTTTACTGACGATGAGTCACGTTATTTGCTTTCTTTGTTTCTTTTGTCATAAAAATGTGTATGACGAGTAAGCCGGTGAGTCTACCTACATATATGTGATTCTCTAAATTAGACAGTATGTAAAATAGTGCAGAATGTTTCTCTGAGATCAGCACTCTATTTTTCAATTGCCTTTTGTCTTGGTTGTACATGTTTCATTGCGGTTACTTTCTGTCCATGGCAGCATGTGTTGCCTTATGCATAGAAGAGGGAGCGAAAGAAAAATAAAGGGACGAATGAAGAACAAGGGAAGAAAATAACAATGATCTTCGTAGATATTCGACCTATTACAATGGATCCACATTTAGGGCTCCTTAAGCGGATCCTCTAAGAGTATTTATGAAGCATTGAAGCACACACCCTAAATAATTATTTGAAGAAAGAAATTGTTTTCTATATATTTTCAGTCTCAACAACTTCTTTATATCTCGTACGGACTTCTGATTGAAAGTCATTCTCGCTTTTCATCTTTGCCCAAAAAGAAGTACAGGATGGTAAGACTTGTTCTTTTGGAACACATGATACAATGCTCCCTTTATCCTTAAAGAATTTCGTCTACAATAGTTGTGTTAGACTCCTCATCCTTTCAAAATACCTAAAATAGGATTTCACGGGCAAAATAGCTACTCCTTTGGAGTTGCTCTTAGATTGGAAGATTGCTAAGTCCCTAGGGATTTTTTTTTCCCCTATACTTACCATTAGTTCACACGAAAGGCAAGGAAATATCCATATGATTGTATGGCTATAGCTGAATTTCACATGGCAATAACTAAGAGGTCAGGCCTCTTGAAAAATTTCCAGCTACAAAAAGAAACTGCTCATGTCTATTTGCACTATTTTTTCATGCTTAACGGTAAACTGTAGCTTTGACACTTCTTCTATAAAGGACTTGGGTCTTACTCTCAAAACAAAATAGCAAAGAAAATAAGGGGCCTCCCAATAGCCGGCACGCGCGGCTGCCATGCTCGTCGCGGGCCACATGAGGTCATCCCATCACTAGCTAAGCAACGTCACCCACTGACCTGTGACATCTGCCGGCTTCATGACGCAATCTTCTATGTCGTTGGTGACTCACCTGCACCATCAATGGTTGGTGACGCGACCTCACTTCACTAGCCACACAACGTCAGGTCCATCACAAGTTCATGGTCTAGGCGACGCTATGGCACAATGTTTTTTCTCTCACAACAAAACAACATTAGCCGACGTATCAGCCGCAGAAATCATTAGCCAAACATATACTAATAAGTTGAACTGACAAGGCAACCATAGTTGTGCACGAGCCACTACGTTTTGCAAGTTATCGGTCAGCTCTTATCCATGTTCTAGGAATTTTCCTTTCCCCAATCTGTGAGTAGATATTCTAGATTTGATTAACTAAATGTGGATGTAGGTTTTGATCCATCAATGGTCAGGCTGGGCTTGGTTTTTCATGGCAAGGAACCATGAGTGAGAGGTCCTATTCTCTGGATGGTCAAGTGATCAGCGATGCAGATCAGCTGAAGAAGTAGAATGTCTTGCTGCTTGGGTGGGTCTAAAAACATGCCCTCGCCTCCTAGAAAGGGCGCCTCTGGCTTGAATCAAACTGTTTTGCGACAGTGTGTTATTTGAATGACCCGTGCACAAATCGTTCTATCTTGCCATATTATCGAAGAAGCGAAGGACGTCCTCAAGTGTTCCTAGGAATTCAGAGTTTCCAAACGCCACCGAAGCGCAAACAAGGCTGCTCATCTGTTGTGTCAGTTTGGTAGGAGAGAGCTTTCTAATGTTTTTATTGCTAATGGCATCCCGGCTTGTGTGTCGGCAGCTTTAACCCTAGTTTGTAACCATGATGTTTAATATAATTAAGCTCTCACCTTTCAAAAAAAAATGTAGACCTATGAATTAGCTTACAATGTTGAGTGCTTTCACTGGAATAAGTAGCTGTGCCTTGATTCTTTTTATAACACTCGGATGTATTTGGATCTCAAATAAGTTTATTATAAAATTATGTTTCATGATTGGGATCTAATAAATATAAGCAATAAATTAATATTATTTACATTTTACTCAAAATGTATTAATTCTCGAGAGTGAAGATGTACCCTTGCTTGTTTTAGGAACGGAGGAGCAAATGATACGGACTGTCGTTGTGTATGACAGTCGATTACCCAAAAAATCCAAAATATAGGAGTACTTATACTGTAGTTTTTCGTAACAAGACCCACACACTACACATCTCGAAAGTCCAAAAAGCCGAGCTTTGCAAAGACCCAGAGAGGAAAACACAGGGACCTAGCAGTCCAGTCGACCCACTCGGCCCGGGCCCGTCATAACTCACGACAGAGAACTCTACCTCTCAGCTCACCGACAGTTGGATCCCACGAAGGCCGGTCCTACAGACCATCCCCACAGGCCACACCCGACGTCCGTCAGACTCGGCCTGCAGTGGAGTGGACGGAGCGAGGGCGTGACTGGCACACGCTCCACCCGCCCCGGGCACCACGTGCCCTTGCAGCACGTGCCGATAAGACACTGACGTAGTGGGCCTACAGCGTTCACTTGGGGCCGGCTCGCCGTCGCCGTCCTTCGATCCTCCCGTTCGGTTGGGGTCCAGCCGAACAGCGAACACCGGGTCTCCCCTTCCTCCGCTTGCCGTTGGCGCGGCCGGCCTCTCGCCACGAGGTGCTGCTGGATCGGGTGGTCATGGAGCGCGGGGCGGAGCAGCGGATCCCGCCCGCCATCGCAAACGTTCCTGCTAGGCGTTGGCCGCTGCTAAATGCTAGTGATATCGGGTTAACAGCGGTAACAGTAGGTCTGCCTGCGTGGGTGGGCCGACTCAGGTCTGGTCACCGCCGGCTGCTCTTTGGTTGGGCAACATCTGGTAAAAAGAACAGTGAGTCAGTGAGGTTGGGCCTCGGAGCATTTGGATTTTTTTTCTTTTTAGAAATACTCCAAAACAATTGTATTTTTTTATGCGATTGCAATGCTGACACCAGCACTAATGCTTTTTTGACATTTTTTTTGAGATTATAATGCTTTTTTGACATTAGGAAGGATCAAAATAGACAACAGTAGTTGCGATAGCAGGTCGATAGTTCAAGTATAATCCTAGAAACCGTCGAAACAAACAACTGGTCAAGTTGCAATAGCGAAGTCACTAATCATGCACACTACATCAAGTTGCAATAGCGAAGTCACTAATCATGCACACTACATCAGGGTTCAACACATTAAGGGTCGGTTTGATCTCAGAATTGAATTCATCGTAACACTACAAAATTCATAAAATCCGTTTGAGATAGGCTTATATGTGTATTTTAGAAAGCCGTGGAACTCCAGTTTCAAGCCAAATAGCCTATTTTATAAAGTAGATTTCAGTTCCTCCAAAATAAAGGGATCCAAACCTCCGCTACATATGTATCTACGAGGAATATGGGACGTGCAAAAATATCACGGAACCGACCAATTTATACAAGATCAAGTACGGATGTCCCCGCTAAAACGTTAACACTCACATACTTTCACTTATATAAACCCGGTAGTCCAACGATATCACGAAGGATTTCAAACCAGCTCGCAACAAACTAAGATCGTAGTGATTCAGCATAACCAGTCACCTGTTACAACATTTCACGGAAAATCTACATAGATTACATAACATCGGAGGTACACTTTAGTTATTACAAACCAAAATATAAAGTAGTGGAAGCAATATAGTTTTAAAACCAAATTCATAGTTTAAATATTACATTGCCAGTTCAAGTTCACATCCTACAAAAGCAATATAAGGTAAGAAGTCTAGTAGAGACCATGTCCAATGGTCTAGTCTTCATTCCTGGCTAGGAGAAGGCAGTATTTGCAGCAACCATTATAGAAGATATCATCTGCAATAAGAGGGAATAAAACCCTGAGTACTCAATTATACTCAACAAGACTTACCCGTCGTAAACCAGAAATAAAGACTCCAAGGATCATGCAAGGCTATTATAGGTGGAGTTGGCTTAACTCATTTTGCATAAAAAGCCTTAAGTAAGGAGAGTAACCATATTGTTATTAGCATCAAGTTAACATTCATTAACCTGTCATCTATGTTTGTCCCTGTGCTAAATAAGCAATGAGAAGAGAAATACATAACCATATCAGGTTCATCATCAGCTCTCTTGTGAAGCATCATTAACCATCCAAACAATTTAATATTTTTAAGTATGGAGATAATCCCGTCAAGCTTCTCACTATCCAGGAGACGATGGCGATTCGAATCGATTACTACCCAGTTAGGAAAATATTTCTAACACTCTCACGGTAAGCCCCGCTAAGGGTAATCGTAGAACACCATTGGTACAACTCAGGAATCGCGGATCCAAGCAGTGCCTCACTACTAGGGTCGTCACCATGCCAGGAGGGCCAGGAATTATAACACCTGCCACTGGACTTACGGACATGACTTCCCACCCATACTTACTACCTCCATAGTGAGCACTTGATACTCCTCGATTTTCGGCCTGAGTTGAGCTACTAGGCTTTGCGACGGATAACCTCAGATCCAGCCAGCTAAGTGCTAGGCACTATTCAATATGACAAAGAAAGGCTCTATTCCTTGTAGGTGATTAATCGGCATGACGATTCACTTGATTAACAAAGCCCGCCGACCTTGTAACTTCCACGTTTCGTCTTACCATCGATTTACATTCACATGGTTATTTTCACGATAGCGCATATAGCCGACCATGAACCATCATCCTAATTCTCGCAAGTGATTAGCAATCACTCGACTTCTACCGTTTAAGCATGGCTAAGCAGATACTACGGTATCATATCATTAGGATTTCAAGGATAATAACTAGACAAGGAAGGATGTATATGCAGCAAGGGTTCCAATTCAATTCCTAGAACTTAATAAAACAAGCATAGAATATTTAATATATTATAAAAAGTTAGGAGGTTAAAATGCTCCAGGGCTTGCCTTTCACGAATGTTGTGGGTTCGTGCTACGGACACTCGAGAATCACGTCATGGTTGGCTTCGGGACCGGATGGATGAGCCTCCTGCTCCTGAGGATTCTCCGGCTCTTGCGGGCACGTTCCCTCGAACTCCAACAAGGTCACTCCTGTGGGCACACCTATTGAATGCATATGCATAGAATGAGCATTATGAATGCATAAGTAATGATGGTGATGATGACATGATGCTTATGATGACAAGTTGATCTGATCATATCACTGGACACTCGTTTACCGAGTTCTCCAGCCCTATTCGAATCATTAAAAACAAGAGCATTATATTTTTCTCATAAAAAACAACCACACTTACCAAAACTACACAACTTAACATATAACAGTTCATCCTCAGTTAAAGACTTAACATCTGCAGCTAAGATCTTATTTTAATTAAATTAAACACATAAAAAAATCATGTAAGGCAATTCACATGATATGAAGAAATACAATTAAAACATATCATTTCATGCACCGAAAAGAATATGATATATATAAAGAAAATGATTAAACAATAAAGTTAACCTTCTTATTAGCTATAGAATATCAAGACAAAATTAATAAACTTGATTTCACAACTTTTGGATAAATATACCTCTAGTTATTAATTTTACAAGTTAAAAAGACTTTTTTTAATAAATAAAAGCTATATATAAAAGTTTATCAAACTAAAATTTTTATGACTTCATCATGTAGCTCACAACGATACAAAACTAACAAAACTAGTTTCACTATTTTTAGACCTTTGTAGCTCAAGTTATAAATTCCCAAAGTTTAAATTCAAAAAATAAATTGAAAACATTTTTAAAAAGGAAAGCAGCCACACAGGCCGATTGGCCGGTTCGGCCTAGCCCGGCCCGCGGTGCGGCGCGTGCACGCGGCCCAGCACGGGCGAGCGGCCTAGCGGCGCCAGCGCAGCCGCGCGAGGCCTAGTAGCAGCAGGCCGGCCCGGCGCGGCGGCAGCAACGCGCGCGCGAGCGGCCCAGAGCAAGGCAGGCCGGCCCAGCGCAGCCTGGACAGGTGCAGCCTAGCATATTTGTAGAAAAGCCCTTGTATTATAGTAAAATTACAAATAAGCCCTAACTAATATTTGACACTATTCAAATGAGTCATGCACTTTGCACCGTGGCCCCTGTATTTATTCATATTTACAAAATGATGCCCCTGGACGGCTCCCGAGCAGAGTATGAACGGCAGGCGTTCGGCCGGCGGCGGAACTTGCCGACGGCGAGGTTTTTGGCGGCAAGACCGGCCCTAATCGACTCCCTGCGACGACGCGCATCCAACGGTGCAGGAAGGACAAGCTGCGGTGGTCTAATTAGACGGCGGCGACGCACAGCGACGATGGCGCACGAAGCACGCGGTGGCAATCTGCGTTCCGGCGAGGTCAAGGCGCTAGAGCCAACGAGGTCTTCGGCCTAGCTTCTACATGGTCGGGCGACCTCGAAACACTAAAGAGAGAAAAGAAAGGGAGATAGGAGAGAGCTGGCCACCACCTTGCTATGGTGCAGAGCACGGCTGGGTCGAGGAGGAAGAGTAGCTTGTGGCGGAGCTGTGGGCGAGATGAATTGAAAAGTAGGCAAGCAGCGTGGGTGAATTGAGGGGCGACGGTGTAGCGGACGGCAAACTGAGGAAGGAAAAGGAGGAGGAAGAGAAAAGGAGTTGGCCGGCCTTGGCTTGGTCGTCATGGTGAGGTGGCAGGCGCCTTCGCGACGCTGCCCACGCGGCTCGTCGCGTGGCCGGGCTGGGAAGGCCCCCAACGGCCACGGCGTCGAAGGGGAACAGGGGAAGAAGAAAGGAGAAACTCGGGCACTGTAGCAGCAAAAAGGATTTTTTCCTTTTTCGATTGCTCAAAAATTCATATTGGAACTTAAAAAATTCCCAATATAAAAGTTTCTTAAAATAATTAGAACTATACTTTTGGTTTTTGGACCATAGCCAAATTCTCGATATTTTTAAAATTAGGTTTTCAAAATTTGAATTTGAATTTAAAATTTAAACACTTAGCACAATCATAATGAAATGACAAAATGAATGCATTATGATTATGCACATGTAATGCAATGCAATTAGGCCAATAACACTTGAGGTGTTACAACAAACATCAATGAGCTAAGGATGATCCTTTGGGCTCTGGCGTTCTGCATAAGGAAAGATCCGCCGCACGTAAGGAGAGATCTACCTCACGTGAGACACACAACACCAACCACACATAATGGACTTCTGCGCGTGGCACACACAGGCACCGCTGGTAGCCTAACATCGTTGAGCACACATCAATTGGTCGTTTGCAAGCCACAGTAGAGGCATCCCCTTCATACATGAATCCTCTGTAGGGATGGTATCACCATGTCACATGGCTCTGGTAAATAAATCATATTATTTTTTAATAGATAGTAAAGACATCGAATAACATTGTTATTCTGATCCTCCACCACATACGCTAATATGAGAAATGTGGGATGTGGGTTGTGCAAATCATTGATGAGCTAAGCATGATCCCATAGGCTCTTGCATTCTGTGTAAGGAAAGATCAGCCATGTGTGAGATGCACGCCACCAATCAAGTGCAATGGACTTCTGCATGTGGCACATAGGCACCGCTGATAGCCTAACATCCTTGAGCACACGACGATCAGTTATTCATTTGCAAGCCGTGATAGAGACACTGTTAAATAAATAAAAATATTATTTTTTAACAAATATAGTTCAGAATACATAGGGCTCAGACGTCTAGCCTGAGCGCGTGTCCGAACGCTGCCTCCGCACTTGCACTTGCATGTCACCCCACACTCCTCGGGTCCCACATCGCATCCCCTGCCCCATCCCCCCACAAATGCATCGTATCCCATGCTAACACATGCGTAGGGATGAAAAGGGATTGGATCGGAGCAAATAATGTCTTTTCTATATCCTAATTCTCTTTTTATTATTAGATTTGGAGCGGATCAGATATTATATAGATTCAGATGCGAATACAAAATTTTTAGGCTGTCGAAAATTGTATGGATTCGGACCGGTGTCAGAGCGGAAGCGGATTTTTTTAAAGTCGGATAATATGTGCTTACATGTTGTTTTTTATAATGAGAAATAATTCATTAACAAAAGTCATAAAGCAACATTTATGATTACAATAACAATAAAAATAATCAGTTACTATGCGATAACATATACATATGTATATAGTACCACATGTAACATCCAGGTAAATACACTTGCAACATTCTTTAAAAACCAATGAAACATTAGGGCGGCATTTGGCCAATGGGTTATAAAGCTGTTGGATTGGGAAAGAGAAATGAAAAATGACTAGGATTAAATGAGGTGTGAAGAATGGATGGCTAGGATACAATCTTACCCTTTATAGGGTGGGATACCATTTCCTTATCCCATTTGCCAAGCACCACCTAGAAAGAGACCTTTGCAACATATGCAACATTCCATGTTTGTAACATGTGTTTTCAGCATATTGCAAATATCTCCTAGCTTGGGAGAATACATGTTCGTCTCGTTGGCGTGTGGAGGTTGCCGGAGGCCGCAGCCCGGTGGCGTTTGTAGGTGGCTACGTGATGTGGCAGGGAGGCAGCAACCGCACTCCACCAGGCAGGCGTTGCAGTCGAGCACTATGACTCCTTGGTGGGAGGGTGGGGGCACGCTTGGCAGGGGGTGGCAGCTATGCGCCACGTCTCGCAGGCAGCCGCGCACCGCATTGGGTAGAGTTGGTTGTCAAGCACCACGTGATGCGAGAGCGGAGGGGAGCGAGGCGTGCGGGAGAGGACCAACGCGAGGCGTGTAGGAGTACTTGGCAGGAGGGTGGGGGCACACTTGGCAGGGAGTGGCAGCTGCGCGCCACGTCTCGCAGGCAGCCGCGCACCGCACCGGGTAGAGTTGGTTGTCAAGCGCTCGAGGCGTCCCGTGACCCATGATTACCGAATATAGTTTAGCACGCAAACTAGCCTTGGAGCTCCATATAAATATATAAATGGAAAACTACCAATTCTTCCAAGTGACTATTGTCACGCATACATGTTGCATATATCTTTTTGGGATCGAGGGTGGAAGAACCTTGTAGTCAGAGTAGCATAATTAGAACTTTTCTTTCATAAGAACATAACAAATTAACAAATTTTGAAATTTTTTATGCCAATTGTTTAACTTCACACCGTCTGTTTCTATTCATTTTGTTATGTTGATAGCACACATAAGCTATCCGTGTTGCACTCCCACCTTTTATAAGCACTTTATTAGACACGCGTCACTAGCGTAGTCATCGTCCGGGCCCGTTGACAAAGCGTAAAGAAAAAATTATTTATATTGTATAGGAATATTACATATTTTAAGATCAATATTTATGCATAATGAGAATCATCTGGACTTCTAAAACTTTATGGCTCCATTACTAATACGTGTTGCTAGTAATTTGTATTATTCTAAATTAGTGTCGAGTGCACATCCCTGAAACCATAGTGTTATAATGCCATTAGAACTAGAAGCATGCCCCGCTCATTGATGCAAAAATTGCAGATGAATTAGAATGACTTTACAGTAAGTTAACTATATAAAGAGTTAAATTATTAAAATTAATGATAATGGATGGTGTGACATATTGATGATAACAAGCGGACTGCTGCTTGTATGTTGAAATAGAATGATTAGTGGAATTTAGGATATAATTATAAAATATATAGAGATAGAGACATAAATAGATTAAAACTATATATATTATATATATTTTTCTAAACAGTCTCATAAATAGTGCCAACCAACCATGTCCTCTACTCCTCCACCCGTTGGACCTCCACTTGGTAATTTCCAGATACTCATATGAGGAACGTGTAGGGTCCAGGCGAGCCGAAAACATGCTACCGATTATAATTACCACTAAACAAATGACAGTAATGCATAGCTAAGCACTGGACAAAACAGCTTTGGAGTCATAACAAATGACCATGAGCTCATCCCCCAACACAAAACAAACCACTATCTTGTTTTTCTGAACAAAAGTAGGAATGTTTTCGTTGAAAACAACACACCAAGAACCGAGTCCATGTCCAAAGCACCACAGCACAAAGCTCCCCCGTCGGACGAGCATGGAATCCTCAGCCCCCGGCACCAATGGCCGGCTGACAGCGTCGCATTGCCTCCAAACCACGTCTCCCTCGGTCTTACCACTGCTAACTCCGGCCAAACCCACCTCTTCTGACCGGACCCATCGCTGCTGCCAAAACCACGCTTCGCACGGGCACGACAAAGCGGCACTGGCGTCGGAGGCGAGCGCTCTCAGAGAAGGTTTGATGCAGGCACAAATGATGGGATGCAATCGAATAAGAGTTCAATCAGATTGTACAGAAGTAGTTGAAACAATAAAATAAGGGGGATTCTTAGCAACAGTAAGTGTGTCAATCTACGATGAATGTGATATGATGTGGCAAGATTTTGCTTTTATTGATATTGAGCATTGTAATCGTAAAGCAAATTATGCTGTCGTATAATTGGGTCGATGAACCTCCTAACTTTATTTTAGAAGCCTTAGTAAACGATGTAACTATTATTTAAAATCAATAAAGGGCGTCAAATGATTTTAATAAAAAAAAAGCGGCAGTGGCGTCCGTAAAAACATGAGAACAAAGCGGCAGCAGTAAAATTAAATAAATAAAATAATTAAGAACGGGGTTAAAAATATTCTTACCCCGCCTCTGCCCGCGGCGGAGAGACAGGCCCATGCTCCCGGGCCCGGGCCCGGGCCCGGCCCAGAACGACGAGGCGGGTGAGCTCACCGCCCGCTGGCTGGCCTGCTGCCTCGGGGGCGGCCGTGGTGGGCAACGAGAGGCGGCCGAAACTGACACACACTCCCCTCTCGCTCTTGCAGCCTTGCTCACACAGCACACACGCGACACGCTCGCACACGCTGGGCGAGAGGGGGGAGGGGAGGAGAAGCGACACAGGAAACTGACGTCGCCTTCGGCGGCCTGCTCCTTAAATCCCCCTCGCCTCGCCTCCGGCTGCCTCTTCCCTTTTCTTCTTCCCAGCACAAATCGCCCACCCCAGGTGCCAGGTGCGGCGGAGGTGGCGACGAATTCCGGCCGGCGGGGAGGTGGTCGGGGGAAGTGCATGTGAGATCCGATGGCGACGGCTGCAGTGGTGGCCGGCGGCGGTGGTGCCGGCGGTGGTGAGTGTGTGTGGATGTCGCTCGCTGCTGGTTGGGGGTGCTTGGGGGCCCGACCCGAGCCTCCAGGGGTTGGGTTTGTTTCTGACGAGGTTTGCGTGCTTGCTTCGTGTGGCTGGTGGGCGTGCAGGTGCGGAGGCGGGATGTGGAGGCGGCGGAGGGAAGGACGCGCTGTTCGTCGAGCTGTGGAAGGCATGCGCGGGGCCGCTGTCCAGCGTGCCGCCGCTCGGGGAGAAGGTCTACTACTTCCCGCAGGGCCACATCGAGCAGGTGAGTGAGGCAGACAGGAAGCGAGGGTGACGACGCCGGGGCTGGGGGGCTGCTGTCTCTTGTTGCCGCCGCTGTTTGCTCGCGTTTTTCGAAGGGGTTTTGGGTCAGGTGTGTGTGCATGCGTCGGAATTCTCGCCGAATTTCGCGTGATCGCAGCGGATTCCGGGGTTTGGAGGGGTTTAGGCGCGGGATTATTTGATCCGAACGCGACGGGTTCCTGTGCCTCCCCTCGATTTGGGAAATTCCGGGCCTCAGCCTTCTTCGACTGCGCCGTGGCCCCGGATTTCAAATCCTCGTCGTCCGCAGCTCGGATTCGTGGTTCCGGTTCCTGTGAATCCCGCGCCTTTGCGCGGAATCGTGGATTCTCACAGGAATTGTCTGGCTTTTGGGGTTGATTCGCATGGCCGCTGCGGTGCCGCAGTCTGATGCGGGAGGATTCGGCAATTTTGAGCCATGGGCACTTCGGTCGCTCAGAATCCCAGTCTTCTGATTTGGGGATTTTTTTTCCTAGGTTTGCCAGGTCGTCGGTTACTTTTACTGGTCATTTCACTGAGCTCAGATTAGTTTTTTTCATTCATTTCATTTGACCCTAGAGGCTTGGTCTTTGTTTAGTGACATGCCCCGAATGGTATTAGGAATCAGCGCCTTTATGGTTTTTTAATGTTATCCAAAGCTCCGCAATTTTTTACTGAGATGGGAGATATGCAATGATTCCTCTTTCTAAGATTCTTGCGCCGCTCTATGTGATTTTGTGTTGCTGATATGCGGGATTCTCCTCCTTTGTGCTGTGCTCTCAGGTGGAGGCCTCGACGAACCAGCTTGCTGAGCAGCAGGGCACGCCCCTCTACAACCTGCCATGGAAGATTCCATGCAAGCTCATGAACATCGAGCTGAAGGTAGCAACAGCTTGGCTTCTTTGCTCTCCACTGTAGCATGTTGTGAAGGCATATGCTTGATCCTCATTTCCTTTGCCAGGCTGAGCCGGATACTGATGAGGTGTACGCCCAGCTCACCCTGCTCCCTGATAAGGTGGGTAACTTCTGGTTTTGCTTCATGCATGCTCAGACTTGGAATGTTAACCTGTGCTATGTACTTATGTTTGTGCTTGGATCACAGAAGCAAGATGAGACTACGTCTACAGCAGTGGAGAATGAGGAGACAGAGGAGGAGGTGGTGCCTCATGCACCACCAGCCACAATTGAGGGGCCTCGCATCCATTCCTTCTGCAAGACATTGACTGCCTCAGACACAAGCACGCATGGTGGTTTCTCAGTGTTGCGACGGCATGCAGATGAGTGCCTCCCACCACTGGTTGGGCCCTCGAAAACCTTTGACTCATGTTGTGTTGGTTTAGCACTGCCTGTTGTTGGCCTAATGATCGTGAGGCCTTGATGTTTCTCCTTGATTAGGATATGAGTCAACATCCCCCAAATCAAGAATTGGTGGCCAAGGACCTGCATGGGGTTGAGTGGCATTTCCGTCACATCTTTCGAGGTGATGCCTCATTGTCTTACTACATGTAGTGGATTTATCCCAGAGTAATAGTGTTATGTTCTTTCTTGTTTGTTCACTTAGGTTCACTAGAGGAGTGCATGCTTAATACCGGCTTTTACTTGTTTCTGAATGCACTAGAGGCTATTTATGTGTTTTCTAGGAATTTATCTGATTAGGGCCATAATGTCACTAGAAATTTATGTATTTAATATTTTTTGGGTTGCCCTGCATTTGATTTATGGACGGTGGAAGTAGTTTTATCAATGTTTCTTCTTCCTTAGTTTATTTGGTTCAGGAATTCCTGCTCCATTGTTGATGACATAAATTGTAACTTGGATAGTTGACGATCTGACACTTGTTAAAATTTACAAGTTCACCTTTGATTTACATCAGGTCAGCCACGGAGACACCTCCTTCAGAGTGGCTGGAGTGTTTTTGTTAGCGCCAAGCGTCTTGTTGCAGGGGACGCCTTCATATTTCTCAGGTTTCATACTATGCTATGCTGAGCAGTTAATGTTGTTTGCTCTGAATTCTCCTTTTTGACACTTGACTACCTTACCAATACCTGATTCCTTATATTTACGAGATAGAGGTGAGAATGGGGAGTTACGTGTTGGAGTTCGACGTGCACTAAGGCACCAAACCACTATCCCATCTTCGGTCATATCAAGCCACAGTATGCATCTTGGTGTTCTTGCAACAGCATGGCATGCAGTGAACACTGGGAGTATGTTCACTGTCTACTACAAGCCAAGGTTCGTAAGGAATTATGAGCTTAGTAACTTTACTTTTTGTTTCTATGTTCACGTATAGCAGTAATACTATTCCAGTCCGTTACTTAATTGATGCAAGAAGTTGCATGATTCTCTTGTACATGATAAAAGAATGTTTTCGGATCAACGGATAATGAATTGCATGTTTGAGCTTAGTTATCTCATCCTGCAGGACTAGTCCAGCTGAATTTGTGGTCTCGCGAGATAGGTACTATGAATCACTGAAACGAAATTATTCAATAGGGATGAGATTTAAGATGAGATTTGAAGGTGAAGAGGCGGCAGAGCAAAGGTAAGAGTGTCTGTAGTGGGTATTCGGTTCATTTACATATCACAACAAAGTTCCCCTTTGGAGATAAACTTTCCATTCTCATTTGTCAGATTCACTGGCACAATAGTTGGAATAGGGGCTTCTGATCCATCTGGTTGGGCTGACTCCAAATGGCGTTCCCTTAAGGTATTGACAGTATATTTGTTTCTATGGAAGCAGAGTTGATTTATACCAGCCTTTACCTAACACATTGTTGCGAAATTAGGTGAGATGGGATGAAGCTTCTTCTGTTCCTCGTCCTGAAAGAGTTTCTCCTTGGCAAATAGAACCAGCTGTTAGCCCGTCTCCTGTGAACCCTCTTCCAGTCAGATTCAAGAGGTCTCGTTCAAGTGTTAATGCTTCACCATCTGACGTGTCTGCTGTAACCAGAGAAGGTTTGAATTTAACCTTTTGTTGTGGACTAATCTGAAGCTTGTAGTTCTTTCTATCATTACTAATGCACAAATAACCTTTTCATGTAGTTGCTTCTAAAGTCATGGCAGAGCCGCAACAAAGTAATCTCCCAAGGGCCTTGCACAACCAAGGAAGGACACAATTGACAGGCCGACACCGTGATAGCAATGATGTGAATACTGCTCAGGATCTTACCATGTGGTCTTCAGGAACTGAGCAACAGAGAAACAATATTGCTGCCCAGGCAAAGCTAAGTCTGGAGGGTTGGAAGCAAACTAGAAGCCCCGAAGGTCACAATCAGCTGTTCTCGGCATTTCAACCACTGAAAGATACATATAATCCACTTAGTCCTTTTCCTAGTCAAATATCTGGGACTCGCTCAAATACCTGGGACACTGCAAATGCTCGTTATCCAGCCCAACAAGCCAATCACAACATGTTACCTAGCACATGGTCTTTTATGCCTCCTAGCAGTGGTTTTAGAATGAATGAACAGAATTATCTAGTGATGCCTGAAGCTGCAAAGTTTACTGGGAAATCAGCTTTCACTTCACTTCAGGGCCGTGGCACCGATCAGTGCTCCACAGGCTGGTTTGGACATATTGAGTCAAGTTCCCGCACAGGCCATGCATCGGCAAGTTTGATCAGGCCCCAGCCTTTGGTTATTGGTAATGATGTTCAGAAAACCAAAGGCACTTCATTCAAACTATTTGGGATTCCTCTTGGCAGCCCAGAAAAATCTGAACGACTGGTATCCCCACCAAGTGTCGCATATGATGGGAAACTTCAAACTTCTCCATCAGAAAAAGGGAATCAGCTTGACATAGTTGAAGTGGATAATTGTTCTGATCCTTCCAAGACTGTGATGCCACTTGATGGTCCTCAATCAGATTCTATTACAGAGAATAATCAGCCTTGTCCAGAAGCTGCCCAGAACCAGAGCAAAGTGCAAAGTAGTTCCACGAGAAGCTGCAAGAAGGTTCACCATACATTGCACCTTTTCCCTTGCTAGTCACTTGATACATAGTAAATGCTAACTAGGCCCAAACCTTCAAGTGAATACTGTTAAAAGTATGCTTCAATGAAGTTATGTACTGTTGATCCCTTATGGCAACATGTTTTATGTATCTAGATGCACAGGTCTGATGAAACCTGCTAGTTCTGTAATCTTTCGTGCTAATAAATTGCTTAAGTTTTCTTGCCCCTGCAAGTGTCATGTTTGGATCTGCTTGACATCGTTGACAGACTAACGCTTTGGCAATCCTGTGATAAAGACTTTTTAATCTTTAAGCAATGTGGCTTTTGGATAGTCTAGCCTTATGTAAATATTTATTAAATACAATATGTGATCACAAATGTACCATTGCCATATTAGATAAGTGACATGGGCCTTGAAAAATCTTAGCTTTCTAATAATGTTCAAATGTTCTATCTAATTGTTTCCATTTGTCTCCTTTTACTTTTTATTTTATTTGAGGGATGTTGTGTTGCTTGTGGTATTTCTGAATATGACAAGGCTTTCTCATTTCAGGTCCATAAGCAAGGCAGTGCCCTCGGCAGATCGATTGATCTAACAAAATTCACTTGCTACGATGAGCTGATTGCTGAACTGGACCAGATGTTTGACTTTGATGGTGAGCTGAAGAGTCCTTGCAAAACTTGGTTGGTCGTCTACACTGACGATGAAGGTGATATAATGCTGGTTGGCGATGACCCCTGGAAGTGAGTTCTACCGCCTGAATATTTGTTCTGTTGCCTGTTGATTGAAATGCAATTACAATTAACTAGGCATAACTTGAATTTCTCTGTTTGTGCAGTGAATTCTGCGACATGGTCCACAAGATCTTCATCTACACAAGGGAGGAAGTTGAAAGGATGAAGCCAGGTGCCCTAAACTCAAGGTCTGAGGATAGTCTGTCTGACTCGCCGGGAAGCGGGTTGGCTTCCAAAGAGCCTCGAGGTGGCCCGTCTACTTCGACTCCCAATTCCGAGAACTGCTAATTTGTCCAGTCAGTGAGGTAGCTTGAGCAGCAATATCTAGCCCTGGTTATACAGAACTCTTTGTTCATCCTAAGCTGATCTCTTTGTGTGCTTTTACTTGTTGCAGGCCTTTTGAAGTGGTGTAGCAGACAAAAGGCCACGTATCAGAGTAACTGGAAGAATGAGAGAAGGGGTGAGTCTTGTAGTGATGTAGTAGGTACTTTGTGTGTATGCCTCCGGGTAAGCCCCGCGGTACTCAGTTTGTAGATGGTGCTTGTCCTGGTGCTAGTTTCCCGTTGTAAGCTAAGTTTTGGGTGTGCCCTGTGCTAGGGGTAGTAAGTTATTGTAGCAGAGCTGGAGAGAGCAGGCAAGAAACCGCTGGTGCGCCTGCTTGGCCCTCTTTTCCTTCCCAAGCCCTGTAAATAGCCTTGGCTCTGAATCGTAGTAAACTAGTAATGTATTGTCGGCAGCCGTATTTGACATGGTACTCGAAGAGGCGAGCCTGCCCTGGATTGTGTGTGCTCGCCTGTTAGGTTGTGCTGGGTGTAGTATGTATGATCTGCAACTCTCGGTTCGTTGTGTGCGGATGTCCGTGCGCGTGTGAAGTCATCATGCTCATGCAAAGAGTTTGTTGGATTAGTAGCGGTTCTGCTGCCATGGTAATGGTAGCGAGTTTTGATTTGCTACACTGACGTGCAGGTGGCAGGCTGGGAGTGGGCTGCTCTGTTTTTCTGCAGGACATGGACAGAGTCGAGCCTCGAAGTGCTGAGAGTCTGAATTCAGTCCTGGATGAAGAAAATGGCTACTAGTATATGTGATATGGTGAGGCGGTGCGCGCAACTCCTGTTCCGTGACAGGGAAGAGAGGGGCCCCCGCCCCAGCACACGGGGCGTGCGTGAGCTTGACCGAACGAGTGACCCCGGCCCGACCAGTGTTGAATGCTTCACTAACCCCCGTCCCTCTCAGACCCAGATGCGGATGCAGCCGTACAGGATCCTACTGGTAGTGCATGCAGTAACGTACGAGTACGATGCCGCTGGGTGATGTGGATCGGATCTCTTTGTCTCGGCGCTGCCGATCCCTGCCACACGATACGGCCTCGGCAGTACGATGCCGTAACGGCGTCCACCTAGCCCGACGGGATTTATGGCCGTGTCGCCCGGTCGGCACCGGCAGTCCCGCCGGGCGGTTTAACCCACCTCTTGAGAAGTGACACCGGATAGCACGGTAGTAGACTAGTAGGTCACTGCTGGCGCGAAATCCGCGGTGGAGCCGAGGAGGTGCTGGTTCTTAATACAAGCCGTTCATTCGCGAAATCAGTGTTGGAGTTATCACCGCCAGTTCATTCGCGGATTCGTAAAAGAACTGCGGTGAAAATGGGTCTCCCATCACCGTTGATTCTTCGTGTTACCAACCGACCATAGTCCATCGTCAACGGCCAACGATGATAACGTCTAATAATTTTTTCAAATCAAGCTCCAAGAAGATGAACTTTATATTGAAGCGGTATTTCGATAAGGTCTACAATTTTATATTTGATGGTTTTTTATTTGAAATCATTATGGCCCTAAAATTCTATTTAACATTATCATATTTTGAAATTCACTTTGTAAATGCTCAAAACAAACTCAAATGAACAATGACGAGAATCAAAGTTGTAGATCTTGATGAGGTCTACAACTTTGTCGTTGATGATCTTGTTATTTGTAACCATTTACATGCCTCCAATTTTGTTTTAGGTTCTCACATTTTGAAATTCAAAATTTCAAATCATCTTGGATGAAAAAAATGGCCAAAAACAAAGTTGTAGAATTCTATAGTTGATGAATTTTTTGTTAATCCTAAAATTCTATTAAATTTTAATATTTTGAAATTCAAAATTTCATATGACTTCATATGAAAAGGACAAGAGGCAAAGTTGCAAATCTCAATGACATCTAAGAGCATCTCCAAGAGGTTCCAATAAAGCCCCCTAATCTAGGAGTTTTGGCAGGAAAAAAAAACCCATCTCCAATAGTCCCCAATCTCATCTTCCAATCTTTCCGCACCTGAAAAACTAGACCGATGGTGTGGACATATCCGTGCGTCTACCATGATATATCCGTGCATCTACCATGCACGTACCTATACCAATACCAATCTAAAGGTGAAAGAGTGGAAAAAAAATAAAGAACAGAAATGAATGGCCCCCACTAGAAGATAACTAGTTCTTCTATTCCCAAAAAACATGCAATTCTAGTATAGTGTGATGATTTTACTATCTCAAGTTTGATTAATCATAGATAAAAAAACTATAAATATTTATGTTATCAAATAGATATCATTAGACTCATTAAGAAATGTAGTTTTTCATGAATTAATTTGAAGTTGTGAACTATATTCAGTAGAAATTTGGTCAAACATAAACCTTATAGCTATATATTTTCGGGAACCAAGGGAGTACTATTATTAGTTGGTAACACGAGCGGTGGTGATAGTACATGATTATTCAACAACGATATATCACCACCGAGGGTCAAAATTGGCGTTTGGAGTCCAGGTGAGAGAGAGTCAGCTGAACTAACTTTGAGATAGCCAGTCTGACATTTGTAGATTCCGTGTCTACGCATGAGAAATCAACCTCGCTCGCCGCGTTAATCTTGGCCGTTGCGGCTGCAAGTTAGCATTTGCTACTTGCTAGTGTGTGACCGTTTATGCGTCAGAAGGTTTATGCACATTGAGATCTTGTTCGTTCCATCTCTAAATTTCAACTCCCATGTTCATTTTATCCTAAACAATAGGGATTATAGAGGATTTTAGTTTAGATATGACACCTTTGATTTAGGGATTATTATAGAGGATTTGAGTTTGGATTGTATGTACTGCAGTAGAAATCCACTGCTTTCTCGCGACGCTCCAGCTCATAATTAAGTTTGCATTGGAAGACGAAGAGGAATCGACGGGCGGGCGGACGGTCACATAACTATCTCGCCAATCATGCTACTGTAGTATTAATCACAAGACGCCGCCCGCCCGTTCATCGACCAGAGCAAGAGCCGCATCAACACCTGCAGTCTGCAGAGCTTCGACGAAACAATGGCCTCGTCGTCGTCCTCGGCGGAGGCGGCGAGGGCGCACGTGGAGCGAATCCGGCGGGAACGGTTCTACATCGGGCGGGAGGAGAGGAACCCGCTGGCAGAGGACATCCACCGGGCAGTCAGCTACCTCTCTGAGGAGCTCTACTCCAAGGACGTCCATTTCCTCATGCAGCTCATCCAGGTATGTACAAACATCCAACTTTTTTTAATAAAGAAAATTATATTTCCGGCTTCAGCCATCCTCTCACGAGAATACATCAGGCTAAATTATTACAATATGAAATTAAAAAAGAATAGAAACTGACGGAAGAGAATTACATCCCCAACAAGGGGCTCGAGTAGTCCTATGCGACACATGACTTGTCACGTGATGTCAATTCTTCAAAAATAAGAACAGCAACGTCGAGCCACTGCCACCGCAAGTCTATCAGACCAAGAAAGGGTACTGAAATATCGTCGGACACCTGCCACCATTGAAGACCTGGGTATGGAAACCTGGCAACAGCACAAAGCCCCTGGTGCACTGCAATGGAGCGACCATTCATGAGGTCTTCACAACAGCGATGTCTCCACTGAGAAAACTGACATCCACAGACACCATCATCACTCCACCAGAGAACTGGAAATGGGTTTTCACCCGGAGAGATCCCCACGAATATGGTAGAACAGCCACTGCTCACCAGTAGCCGAGCTGTTACGCCTCGATTGGCACCTCCGTCTTGAACTGGCCATTGTCGTGTTCGCCTAGACCGGCTACCACCGCTGCTGCAAGTAAGGCCGCCGAAATCCCATCGCACGCCAATGCCATTACTGATCCAATTTGACACCCTCATCCCAGACGGCGACACGGCCGGACCCCAACAACTGCCCCGGCAAACGAAGACGGACGACATGAGGACGCCTCCATGGAGGTGATGACGTGGGTACGCCACCGCCGTCGGCCCAAAAGGCAGTGTTCTCACCCTCGTCCGCGATCGGACCGAAAACCGCCGATGGGAAGCAGGCCGTCCAGCCATAGGACGACGTCGACCTCGCCGGGATCGGCCCGCCGCCACTGCTCCGGAGTAGCCGCTGCCAAGGGCGACCAGCCTGGGGCGAGATCTCCCGCCGTCGGCTGCCTCCGAGCCGCGCACAAACCGAGGTCAGCCATGGCCTCGCCGCCGCCCGGGCCATCTGGCCCGCCGCCGACTTTCACCAAGGAGTGCCACGCCACCCCATCCCATCCCTGCCACCAACGGAGACGCCCCGCCCCCGCCATCCCGGCAGGCCACGCAGCCTTGCCGGCGGCCCACTCCGGCGGAGGCGCGACGCGAGAAGGAGAGGAGAGGCGGTTGCGGCGCTGGGATGGGTCCGTTGCCCGTGCCGCCCCGCGTGGGGATTGACATGGGGGCCTAGGGTTCTGTACAAACATCCACCTATACTATTCCATTACATCGATCATTCCGTCACAATCTTTTACGACCTCCGGTCGCATTCCGGTCGCATTTAAGTTTATTTTCTACGTGTCATTTATGTTAATTTGACTGAAGGTAGTACTATTTTCTTGAAGATGCACATACATACGCCATACCTGAACGCTTTGAGATTTTTTTCACACATGTGCACAAATTAATCCTTCAATTGAAATTATTGCTTCACCAAGTTCATGTCTTGCAGCTTTTCGATATTTTTTTTTCTCATGTAACAAAATGGGTTACTCCCACTGAAAGACAATAATTATTAAGTATGAATTATTACAAGTTTATAAGCTGATCTGACCATTTTCCAAAAATAATAAAAAATCCAATAAATGTTTTTTTTCATTGGGACCTTAATGGGCCACGTTGTTGCCCGTACAGATACGGATTTGTTTAAGCTTGGAATTGTTTGACATCTAATGAGATGAGAATTATATTATTTTTAGATGGAGGGAGTATACACGTTTAATTAGTCCACTCTAAGCATGTTGGTCCTTTTAAATTTAATCCCCAACATTCTTATTTAACACTATCCTAATTATAAAGTGCCCATAAATCTTTCTTTCATCCACATGTGTGTATATATACAATATTAATTAACCACCCATTTTTTAAATATGTCACATGAGTAATTCAGGTCACTCATTTTGCCAAGAAAATAAATATTCTTTTAGATATATACCTTGTATTTTTAAAACATTTATAGATACCTCATATAGGAATATGAGATCATCATCATAAGTGGTTCTCTTTCTAGTCACATGCAAGTTGCAACGAGTTAACAACACTCCTTTTCAATCCCATCCACCCCAGCTCCTTCCCCACACTAATTGGAATTGGAAGATGAAGACAAAGCGAAACTTTGTCCCCACCGTTGGTGGCGCCTTGCTTGTGCATTGAAGTCTCGCTATTGCTCCTTCTAAGAGCATCTCCAGCAATGCTACTCATCTCACCTCCATCTCCAATTTGGGTAGTGGAAGCAAAAAAACCAGTTTCAGCAGACTATCTACTAGGCCTAACAAATCTATTGTCTACCCAAATCCCCCTCTCCTTATTCATTCTTGTTGGGCCAAGGGTGTCTGCCCAAACCTTCTCTCTCCTCTCTTTTCCTCCCCGCACGCGTGCCCGTAGACACCCGCCCCTTCCCCGCGCTACCGTCGGCTTTCTTCCCGACCACCGTCGGCCATGGGGATGTCCGCCGCCTTGACCCCCATCGGGCGCTCCCCGCAGCGGCCTCCTCCTCGGCGAGCAGGCCACGGCCCGGCGCTGCTCCCCGTGGCGGTGCCCTCCTCGACGAGCAGGCCACGGCCCGCGTGCGGCTCCCCGCGGCGGCACCCTCCTCGAGCGAGCAAGCCACGGCCGCGCACGGCTCCCCCGCGGCGGCGCCCTCCTCGGGCGAGCAGGCCATGCCCCGCGCAGGTGGCCTGTCTCGGCGGCGCGGCTCCCCTGCTCCTCCCCATCGGCGCGGCGACGCAGCTAGGCGGCGTGGGAGGGGCACAGCGGTGCGACTCCCCTACGGCCATCCTCGGTCCTCCCCGGCACCTGCCTCATCTCCAATGCTCCATCTCTGCTCTGTCCATCTGAGAAGAACAAGATTGAGACACTGAAGTCTATGGCCCACATGTCATTCTCTGTCGGATTGAGTATGGGTAGACTATTTTAGGTAGTATTGCTAGAGAGCAAAATATGGATAGTATCAAAGCAAGTGGCTACCCAATCACAGAAATAGGTAGTATGGTTTGGATAGCATTGCTAGACATGCTCTAAGGTCACCAGGCATGGAGACCCTCCCTCGAAACCCTCCTCAAGGCATCCACCTCCCCTCGAAACCCTCCTCAAGGCATCCACCTCCCTCTACATGGTTCACCGCCTTTGGCCTACGGCAACTTTGCCGTTTGCTAGTACTCGCCATGTTTGGATCCATTCATCCATTAATACTAAAAAATTAGCAGCTAAAATTAGTATACTAATCGAAACATACATGCTAATTATTTTTATTAGCTAGAATAGAGGATTGCTAACTACTATTACATGTTGTTTGGTTTGTCAATAGTAATACAAATGGAAATAAATTAGAGCTGTCGAGGTAACGGCAAGAAATGCAATTTAAACTAATTTAGTTTCCATTAAAACTAATTTCATTTCCATTTACGTCACCATCGCGAAGGAACCAAACAACACGTTAATTCGAGCAACTTCAAGGGACTACCCATAATGCATAATTCTCCAAAGAAAAAGACTACCCTAGTTGGTTTTGGCAAATCAGCCTCGTCAACCTGATCGCTAAAATGGCAAATTCAGTATCCCCGCTTTTTATGTCTTGGGAAAAAAAGCGAGCGGGATTGGTTCGCCCTCCCATCCGCTGTGCCTGTGGGCCGTCGCCGGCTTGCCCTGACAAGCGTCGTCGCGGCCGTCGTAACCCGTACCGACGCCGACCATGCTCCCATCGGCCGCCACCATCCACATCCCACGTCCTCATCGAGCGCTGCGCCGTCCATGCCCCCACGACATAGTTGTGACCATCAACTATCATGGATGCAGCACGCATACATGCGGGCTCCGGCAGCTGTGCAGGCGCGGGCATCAAGACCACCACCACCCAAAGTCAAGCAAGCTGTGCGGGAGGTGGATGCCTTGAGGAGGGAAGTGCAACGCCTATTCTGTTCAACGTTGACCTTCAGCACCAAGCCACCAACATCAAGGCGAGAGCTGCCGCTGTCCACGCCCCTGAATTGTTCGATGATATGCTTTAAAGTGATGTCGCAAGCATAATGTCGTGGCAGCAGGTTCTAGGAATACAGAGTCAGCTTTAGAGACCCTAAATTTGGTTTTAGGAGGTTGGATAGGGGGTCAATTGGAGATGATCTTAGTGCACCTGACAACCCATGATTTGCTCACAACAAACAGAGTGGTTTCACTAATTTGCTTGGTCAAGTTTGCTTTTGTGCTCTTCTTGCCATGATAATGATCTACCATTGTGTTTCTTTATGGTGCATGCACGCAAACATCACACCACGACAGTAGCTCACCAAGAAAGGTTGCATGTTGCGCTGTGCATGTGGAACCATTGGATGTTTCTGTACTTCCTGCAAGTTCTAATATTTTCCCTTCTATCATGTTTGGAGCTTTGTTTGCTTTGCTCTAATCCAATCCTAACTTTATTTATTTGAGGAGTGGCAATACTGTCCTCTGATTGACAGTTCTATCTTCGACAAATGTACAGCCATCTCGTGCTGCATTGGAGGTGTTTCATGAATTGCCTATAAAGTAGTCTTTATTTCCATGTCGACGAGCCAAATTTAATAGAGGAGGACTATGCTTCTTTGTGCATAGGATTGATCAGGCTTAAGTTAGTTCCATTGTGTCCTTTTAGCGTTTAGTGTTGTCGCTTGCCATAGAGATATTTTGGCAGCTGCTTTTGCAAAACATAACACAACAGAAAGATGTCTACTCTTTTATTAGGCGGAGACAAGAATACAAATTACGAGATTTGGTTGTGGCAGTATAGGTGGGCTCACAGGTGAGAGCTTTATTTGGGTCTCATGGTGATGGTTCATGGAGAACTTGGTCCTCCACTGGGAACAGATGACTTCTGCTGCTTTGTATATTTGATCCATGAACCTAAATTACCTAAAGAGCTGTTGTCTGGATTTATGGCATTGATGATTGATGAAGGTAAATAATATGGTCGTGGCTTTATGTCATTTGGTATTACAAGTATGTAAACTTATATGATAGAGAATAATGTCACAGACATCGCTAGCAGGCCAGAACATCCAACCTGTTTTGCCAATGACCCTCAAGTTGACGACCTCTGTAGCTCTTATTTGTCAATGTCAGAAGGTATTATTTAATATGTTGTGATTAAAATATGTTGGGAACACTAGTGGTTAAAATTACAAGTTTGTCAATCTGCTCCATTTGTCACACAGATTATCCTTCTACCATTGCTGTAGAGAATGAAAATGATTGTAACCAAGTGGCCAACTGCATGATTTTTTTGCAAATGTGAATCAATGTTAATTTAATGTACGATAGCATCAGTGTAACATTTTCATTATTGTTTTAGTCATAAATAGATGCTGCTACTTCATGGGAAATTTCATGCTTGACCTAATCTGTTGAAATTTTGTAGAATGCTGAGGACAACGAATATCCATTGGATGCGTCACCAGCACTGGAGTTTGTCATAACAGAAAAGGACATTACTGCTACAGGAGCTGTCTCGACACTTGTTGTCTTCAATAATGAAATGGGATTTTCGGCAGCAAACATTGAATCCATATGTAGGATTGGCAGGTCAACTAAGAAAGGAAACAGACATCTTGGCTACATTGGTGAAAAAGGTACTCCCGTGCCCGAGAGTTAACTTTTGGTTTGGTCTTTGGAGTACAAAAATGCCTGTTGCCTATTTGCATTGGATTTATGCACCAAGCATGCAAGCATCTTCAATGACAGTTGAACTCAACATACCTGTCCATTTTATTTTACTTTTATCTGAATCAGAAAATTTGTGGATAGTTTGACCTTTAGGAGTTCTAGTAATACATTAATTTATTAGGGTTTAAGCATTTTCACCTGCCAAATGGTCTTAAATTTGTCCCTTGAGTTTTATATAAATTAATACTAGTGGATTGGCGCGCGTTTGCGCGCCCTAATCAAAATTGTTGGTTCGTGGAGTAGAAAGAGCCTGGAAGATGGTTTGTACTGATCTTACATACTTGTAATTTTTTAACTATACAAACACAATATTCACATAAGGGAGAGATGTCTAATGTTTTTCGTACAGTATGCATGACGGTCTGTTCCATGTATAGCAAGAACCGAAGTAATTATACATAGTAGTCTGTACTGGAACGAAGACTGAGCTTGGTTCGCAGCGTTTGGATTCAGTGTTGTGTATCTGATGGGTCAGGTGAATCGCTTGATGTTGTTGGATCTCGAAGGTTGTTCAACGGTGGTGTCCGAATCCATGGGCTTGGTGTCAACGTGTCGGTGACTCGGTTTCCATGTATGTCGAGAGATACTCAATCTGTGTAAGAGGCAGATAAGTATGTGCATATATCTCTATTTGTTTAGATAATTTCTGGAACCACAATTGAGGTTCTCTGTATAGTACCTTGGAGTCCATGAATGTACGGTATGAATTTGTGATAGCAGTGTGGTGGTCTTCTACAGCAGCAATACCTTCAGCTGTGTAGGAGGCAGTAGGTCACCATGGCAGGCTATTCCTAATTTTTTCTTTAAAAGCCTATAAATTAGGCAAGCACTAAGACAGTAAGAAGCAGTTGTGGTATGGATATATATTTCAAAAATTAGGCAAAGACAAAGCAACAAGAGTTGCATGAAAGTAATTTTGCCAATACCTTCAGCTCAATAGGAATCTGTAAACTTTTCCTTATAGGCTGTAGATCCCTACCTTCAGTTCAATAGAGGAAGAAAATTAAAACAAAAAAAGGTAACATTAGTAATTATGGTAATGTAGTAAGGATTTGGGAATTCAATACGTTGCTAAATCTGATTGTTCGACGCACTTCCAACTCTGAATTCACTAAAGAAAATGTGGTCCATCAGTCTAATAGCTGCCATAGATGAAAAGACATAAGAAAGCATTGACCTTGCTACTATTTCAAATAATGCTATTCCTTTTTTTTATTTGTCAGCAAGTCCTAATCCAGGTGTTATAGTCTACATGATGCATTCAAACCAAATGCCAAGGAGCTGCAGAGCAATGAAAATTATGTAGCTATAAATTAGGATCATTGCGCTGCAGTGCCGAATAGTGTTGGATTGTAGAATCAAATTAACTGAGTCTTTTTGAAATGAAAATCAAACTATTCCATTTTAGAAAACATACCAATGTGTACTGGTCTTAGGGGCTGCAGGCGGAACTTATTGGTGATTTCAGCATGAGCTGAGTTGAGCCGAGCTTTAGGAAGATCCTGTTGTTTGCCATCATGAGAACCATAGCATAATGGACTTTTACTACTTCATCAAAGCATTGTTGTAATTCTATTTTGGGGCGTCGTTGCGTCACTTGTATGTGCATATGCTGGGAAGAATATACTGCCATCATCTATCTGTTTGATTGCTTTAGTCATTAAAATGTAAGCTATGGAAAAAGCTAAATTCAGTAAACATCCTACTCCACACCAAGTGTACTGCATACTTGAGCTAACTGGTATAGAACATTGACATTCCAAGTAGTAACTGAAATCTGTAAACTTCAATCGGAGCAAAAAAAAAAAAAAAAAAAAAAAAAAGATCTATAAATCAATGGCAGTTCATGAACTTGTTTAGAAGTGGCTGCCCAATCCTGACAGATGGCACCAACTTGGGGCCCAAGCAGCAAAGTTTCATTTAGCAGACAGGCATACGGACAACGAAGCAAGCAGAGCAGTGGCCCAATTCCTACCCCATCTCTCTTGTAATTCAAGGCTTTCTAACAGTACATTATCAACATACCAAATAATGACTCTAGAGTATGCAATCAGCTATAGTTGTCAGTAAATGATAATATAAACTACTGCAAGCCAACCTGTGCATCCTATTTGCCCATGAATCCAACTGGACACTCATTTCGCGCGCAAGGCAACTTGGAAAATTGAATTAACTGCAAAGCAAAGGTACCTTCTGTGGCTCTTTTTGGCCTCTTTGGACACACAAGACTGACTGTACATATGTCCATGGGCATCCTTTTTCCTGCAGAAAGCTGAGCATGGTTACTTGGTTGGGAACCAAAAATATTGTAGAGGCAAATCATCAACCACATGGCGCACATCATCCATGAGCGAGGCATTCGTGAGTAGAATATGAAATCAGAGAGATGTAAATAAAATTATTTTCTACTGCCAAAATATAATCCAAAATTAATATGGTTTGACCGATATAGTTGAAATACCATTTCTGAGTAGTCATCCATCGCTAAATACAGGATGTTAATGGGACAACATTCACCAACTACATAAATCTGATACAACTATGGGACGTTAAAGCTGATATATCCGGTAAAATAAATATGCTAAAAAAGAATCCAATGAGTGAAGGAAATATTATTGGTAATGTAGGAAATGGCGAAGCTAATATATCAGTAAATCAAATTGGGCTCAAATGTCACATTGCTTAAGGGCTCAGGTAGGAAATGGTCAGGCTACGCCGCATGCTAATTCCTAGAGCCCTTTAAATTGGTAATGTGTGTGATCTCTATCAGAATACGAAGGTGAGGATGGAAGTGCTTGGAATCATATGGTATGTTGCATTATTTTAGCTACGAAAGTGAGGATCGAAATATAAGACAGATCAAAAAGGTCACCTGCTTGTCATACCTGGTGACAGGAATGCCTTTGATATATATCGCACTTCTCATCCCTGCAATTCAAAGCATGCTCTTATAAACCCTGAAATAAACATTACACACAACGTTTTGGCAGCCCCCAAATCATATATCTTCTGGCCGTGAGTAAGATTTTTGGGCTACAAAAACCAGCTAAATAAATATCCTTGAAGTGAGCATGAGAACATGACAATTGATGGGATGAATGGATGATGATCCAGCCTTTTATTCATGGTACATCATCCATTGTACGAAGTCAGCTAACAATTTTGAGGGAAACAAATTAACAACCCAAAAGTGTAATAGGAAATATGGTGGGCATTGGTATTGCGCTTTGACTGCACTCAGCATAACTGAACTGTCAGGCATCACTATTTAAAGGAAGCATCATTATGGCATTATGTGTACAGAAGGAACATAGAAAAATATGGTACAACAATTCCCCACTGCAACAAAGTAAATGTAACAATGAAAAGTAAAAGGGATAAGAGGTGGTAACCTGAGCAGGAAACATGCAGATGGAGCAGCAGCCGACATAGGCTTCTGAAGCAGCAGAAAATATGACCTGGTGTGTGCAGGGCAACACATAAGATAGGTAAATTCCACGAAACCGGCTTCTAAATCAGGAGGAAACAGACAGAATAAAGGGAGGGAACTTGATGAAATAAGAATAGGAACAAAAAAAGAATGGAGGTGAGAAACATCAAGGCACTGACCAGGCCTTATGTCCTGTGGCACCAGAACCTCAGCTGCAGATGTTACAGACCTGCAAGCAAGTGGTGAGAGACAGTTAGGAATAATTGCGGCATTGCCGATGGGATGTGCTAAGGAACACTACAATATAGTTTTAAATTTTGTTGTATTAACATCATAGTAGGCATATACAGTTTTACAATGGAAAAGCAGATTAAACATCATTTCCTGGTGGTTTTCATGAGGCCATCATGCACACATTTCAACGATATACGATATGTGAGCTGAAAGAAGCATAAGGCCACAAATCAACCGGTGTTAGTTGAATAAGAGCATTATTTGAGTTGGTAAAGGATAAATCAACCCCTGAAAGATAAACATGTCCATAGCATGCAGTTAAAGGCTCGAAGGAGCCAATTTCATAGATTTGACTGTAGCTGTAGAGAACTAACCAAACAGGAGGCATCAGAGACTCGGAGTAATCACTGAAGCTTTGTCATATGTGCTATGTCCAAAGGCAATGCCGACAACTGTGAGATCCTGCCACTGAGAGAAACAAATAGAAAGAGAAATTTGTGAGAAACAAAGAGAGGGAAATTTACCATAACAAAGATAGTAAGAAGGAACAACTTAATATTGCAGTTGAAGGTTTTGCAAATATTTTTTTTAAAAAAAGCCAACAGGTTCAAGGAACACAAATAGACTGCTTATAGTATATAAATGCGAAGCTAACCAGTTTCTCATGTTGGCTAGGTGTGAGAAATATGAACAGAAGCCAACACAAAGGTGAGAAAATATCACATAAGATGGTACAGTTCCTGCTAAGAAAATGTTGTGGGTGTCAACTGCAGCTATCACTGATCCCAAGTGGAAAACATCATCTATGATCCTAGAACCACATAGTGTAGCTATATATATGACAATTCAATTAAAACTCATATGATGGCAGTTCCTTCTTTAATTAGACTCTATGCTTGCAACTCTTAGTGCAAGAGGGGCAATAGTTGTTAGACATATATTCAGATTAGTAATTACTAAATAGTGCAAGAGGGGCGAATAATTTTCAAAGTTTGCATGTAAAATCTAAGGAATTTGGTAACTGGGTCTGGAGTTGAGGCGACTATACCTGCCTATTTTATCTCTTTGTAATAAGCCTTATCCTAGTGTTCAAAAAGCCTTGGTGTGCTCATCATGGAGAACATGTGTGAATCATCTATCCAATGGACATGGACATATATACATGCCTATAGCTGCACATCAGAAGTTCAACGTGGAAGAAGGCGCTCAGTTGTGCTGGGAGGCACTTGCATATACAGTAGGTGGTCCAAGCAGTCAGGTATAATATAGTATTGATGTTTGAATTAGAAATCGAAGCATGGCCTGTATTGCTTGGACCAGATATCATGTTTAGTTATGTACAGCGATTTGAAACTGAAGAATAAACTGGAATGTTTGCTCACCAGCAAGTCTGCATCCTCTGCATGGTTTACTGAATCTGAATGATTAGACTATAGCACATAACAAAATCATCTGCACAACAGAACATTGACAAGAGGGTAAGTTAAACCTACATCAAACTTAATATATCACAGTTCCTGCAGAACTGAAAATGGTTATTAAATGAAACAACCCAAGGCAGCGGCTGGTTCAATACTATATTTTTTTTATGTATGAAAGCAGCCAAAAGTACGGCCTTGTGAGTGCAGTAGAAGGTATAAGAAGACTTGGGGCTTCTAAATTACCAAAAAAAAATGGTACTTGAGCCAAACTGAAAGCTTGTGAGGCCAGAGTGAAGATGTGAGCAAGTAAAAAAAAACGCATCGTCGCTATCAGTCGGAGATATCACTGCGTGCAATTTAGGTTATTAGCTTGCAATACGATGATTTGAGTATAAAACAGGTACAAAAAAGAATAAAGCTTGAATAGCAGGAATTTTCCCATAAAGTTTACGATACGTTGACCCTTTGTTTTGTCATTGATAAAAAGGTTTCGTCGTAAGCAATTAGACCATATCAGTCAATTTGCAATAGCAATCAATCAAGTAAGAAAAAGGAAACATAAGGTGGAGAAAAATACGAAACTTTCAGAAATTAATTTATAATCACATAGGCATATAGAATGAATAGGTTGTACCATTCATTATGATTGTTGACAGTCACTACGGTAACAAAGGAAATTCAAGTGCATATAATAGCTGAGGCTATGTACTAAGAAAACAAGGGTAAAGTTAGGGAACCATGATAATTAGAACCTAAACTGGCCAAAAAAATAAGGCTTTCAGAATCAATTTATAATCACAGAGGCATATGGAACTAAGAGCATACAATTCTCGATATTGACCTGTGTAACAAAGGAAAGTCAGATGTATATAGCAGTCATGAGGCTATGCTCTTAGAAAATCATGGCAGCCTAAACTCCTTACAGATCACAATATGAACATTCCAAGTAATTAATATCTGGTGTAAGCCAAAAAGTTCCCAAGACCTAGGTGCATAGCAAATAATTTTGGGAACTAAATTATACAATTGCTACAAATTACAATTACCAGGAATGGATTCAAATTAAATAAAGGATACCAGACCAGGTTCGATTCACAACAAACAATGGGTAATAATCTTGTAGACCTAAAAAACAGTAAGCATGGGAAATTTGACATCAAACATTCATAGTTGTAGGTCTTGACTCAGCTACGAAAAGAAGAAATATGAGTGATCAAACCTGCTGAATTGATGAACGCCAACCAATATGTGATGAGAACGCACCTGTAAAAAATCAGCAAGATTGTCACCCATATATGCCTATAAAAAATTACTTTGGAACTCTGAGCACCTGTCATTGTCGTAATGGATTTTAAAATGAGAAAAAGGAGCTTACCAGGGCACCATAGTACAACCAGCTTTGCATGTATCCAATGGTGGTTTAACTGGGCTGATAATAAGAATTAGTGAACCAATCAACCATCATTTGCAATGGGGTGTGCTCAACAACAGAGAAACCAACAGGGCATGTATAGACAAGACATCACTGACAATGGCAATGCAGAAACAAATGCAAGGACTGTAGCAACCAAGGCAAACAAAATAGCGCATGCGAATGATAATTGGTAAGAAAACTAATGAGAGGCATCTGATAGCAAGAATCATCGAAGGGCGAAAAAAGTAATCATCATTGGGCAATTCCATTGGCATCGAAGGACGAAATAACTAACATCGTTATGCAATTCCATTGCCTCAGTCTAAAAATGGTTCATCATTGTACAACCCCAAACATCAGTAGAACAAACAATCATCACCATGCAGTGGAGTATATTAGCTGTGCACATCATCCATACACCAGCATGAACAAATGACCTCGTATGGTAGGGGGCCAAATTACAGGGAGGAGAGGGAGATGAGGGAAGGGATTGTATGATAGGCATTTCAGGCTTCGTCGTTGGTGATCTGGTGCTTGCTAAAGAGATACAGTAGGTTTGAGACCTCAGTTTCACACATCAGGCAGTGAAGAGAAGGGACGGGTACCTGGTGGGGGGTTCCACGGCAGGAAACCAGGGAGCTTTGCCGCCGCAGTCACCATTGGGTGGCCGCTGGTGGGCCGATGGCGTGGCTCAAGGGGAGAGGTGGGTGAGGGCGGGCGCGGTGGCCGTGGCCTAACCCTAACCCTAACCCTAGCGCACATGCTGAAATTCAACTACGAGGGTCTTCGTGGCGAGGATACATGGAGAAGTAGAGAGAGGGAAAAGGGAGGGGGCCGCCTGTGACACCGCCGCTGCGCCGCGCCGAATGGCCGCCGCCACGCCTAGCTGCCTGGCCGCGTCGCCAGCCCGCGCGGGAGGAGGCCGCCTAGGCCACAGCCGCCGCGGCGCGCCACCGTACAACGCCGCAGCCAAAGCCCGCGCCGCTTGGCCGCGGCCACACCGTGCCTGCGCCCCCGCGGCCGCGCGCGCCGCCCCACCGTGCCGCCAGCCCGCGTAGGAGGGGGCCACCGCCACCGCGTCGTGCCGCCGGCCCACGCCGCCGCCGCCCGCCCGCGCCGCCCGCTCTGCTGTCGTCGCGAGGATGAGAATGAGGGGAGTCAGGTTTCGTTTTTTTAGAGGTGAAGAAGA
>CM041647.1:19402376-19464670 GCA_023333625.1 Bothriochloa decipiens | reverse complement strand
ATACATATACATATACATATACATATACATATACATATACATATACAAACAAACAAACACAAATACAGATATAGAAAAACAATATAATATATAGAGGTACAGATACAGTATAGACTAAGAGATTGGTCGAAACCAAAGACTTCCAAAGAATAGAGACTTGTGTTGCCTACGCGCCTTGTCAAGGACCACGAAGTTCTGAATTGAAAGCAGCCGAATTCCAACAATGGTGCATGGTAGGGAAACTGCACATATATACATTATTCTCGGTTCGAAAATGTCACAGAAGACGAAAGAGAAATTGTGTAGTAACTGCTTTTAAGATTTCATCTACGGCTGCCTGGCATGCCTCTTCCGCTCGATGTTTACATGTGGACCATGTGTTTCCACCTTCTCGCAGACAACAGTGTAGCGACAGTTCGGTGGGCACGCAGATTCCCACAGCACAATTCGCATCTCCTCTCTTGGCGCAGCTCTGGCTGAACGCAGTAGTTCCTGGACGGTGATTTCTGGCAGCTCAGCCTCGGAGCCGGCCGCTCCGGTCGTCTGACCGGCGCTCTTGAGCCTCAGTGGCACAGGGAGTATCTCTAATGCTATCTTGGCGACACCGAGCTTTGAGAGGTGATCCTCGTCACCACGCAGCTCCGCGACAAATCTGCGCACGACGCTGAGCACAGCGCCCCAGAATTGCGCGTTGAGGTTGGCCCTGAGTAGGCTGCTGAGGACCTTGGTGCCGAAGAATGACCCGTCAAGCGCTGCGGCAATCTGTCTGCCCAGCACCGCGAGCTCCGGGTGCTCCCCGGGATCGCTGATGCCACCGAAAGATAGTGACTTGAAGAAGTACCAGAACTCCTCCCGTGGCAGTGGCTTCACTCTCATGGCGGCTGTGGTGCCTAGGCGCGCGACGCCGTCGTTCTCGCTGACGACTATGACCTTGCTTCCTGGTGCCATTGATCTCAGGGAAGCACAGAGGGAGGCCCATGCTGCCTCGTTGATCACTGCTTCGAATGTGTTTTTAATCACAAGAAGATGCCTTCTTCCATGCCTTCCTAAGACAACAGGTGACGACGTCTCGTGAAGGACGTGGCCACCAGTTCGCAATGTGCCCAGTACATCTTCAGCAGAATTGTCACCAAGAAGAGAACCATAAGAGTACAGGATCATGGCGAAATGACGGCGCACCCTCTCGTCACTGCAGACATGCTTGACGATGGTGCCCTTGCCGACCTCTGGGCCACCGACAAGTGGTAGAACGCCCAAGCTGCTGATCTCAGGCTGCAGCAGTAAGCTGATTATCTGCTCCCGCTCAACAAGACGGCCAAACATGTATCTGTCGTCAGACTGAAAGCTGGAGACGACGGAAGGCCGCCGGGGAATAGCAGGGCAGCACCCAAGAAGTAGAATGAATTCCTTCATTCCTTCTGCACACTCTTCCAATCTTCGGAGCGTGGCACTCAATTCCTTGACTACTCCGTTGTCATCGGCTGCACAGACGGGTTGAGGAGCATTGGAAGTGCAAAGTCGCTTGGCAGGTGGATATGAACGAGACAAAGAGAATGATCAGGAGCTGCTCACCAGCAAGGAACCGTCACGACGATGGTCGAGCAAATAGTATGCACGGTACATGCCCTCCATGAGCTTGCTGAGCCACAGGAGCAGCCTCCGGTTGTGAGCAAGATGCCGCCGCTCCGCTTCGTCCACAAGGGCATGGATCTTCAGGGCAACAAGCTCGAGCTGAAGAAACATGTCCTCCTTCCTACATGTCTGCTTGGCGTATCGGGAGATAAGGAAGGAGATTAGCCTGCTCACGAGTTCGCCAACGACTGCCGGAGCAACCAGCTCCTTGATTATCTTCATTGCTCGTGAAAGCACAGGATCTCATGTACATGTAGTGCTACATATAGTGTGATTGTTAAATCTGTGAATGTGTGATCCAAGTGAACTACAAAAAGGCGCGTGAACGACAAAATATACAAGTCGTCGTAGAGCCACCGTCGGTACGCGGGCGATCAGAGAGCAATCTAGTAAGCGTGTGGACCAGTGGAAAACTTAACATGAAACTCCTGGGAAAGTCACATGTGACGTGCGATGAAGATGCACATGCACTTGACTGCATTTCAGTGATGCGCCGTACTCTCGTTCAACTACCGGTGCCTGCCTTAAAATACTGTATATATTAATTATAGTGTACAGAAATACTCTCGTTCAACTACGGGCCCCTGTCTTCAAAAATATTTATATATTACAGTGTACAGAAATAATATTCGTTCAGTGTAATGAATCAAATGAATTTCACCATGGCGTGTCCGCCCGTCCCGTCCGTCCGACAGAGCAACGAGCAGAACAGAGGACGGCGGCGCGGCGGACGGGAGCGGGCCGTCGGCGAGTTTTTTTTTTCCGATGAAATATAATACATTGATTAACAGCAACTTATTGTTCGAACCGTTATATTATTAATGGTTACATTTTGAAGCGCTGTGATAAAAGAACACTCATGATTATGGTGTGTATAAGCACAAATACCACTGTGCCTAGTATGATTTTCTTGAATAGCAAGAGCTTGCTTGGTAAGCGAATCAGCCATCTGGTTAAGTTTTCTATTCACCCTTCTAATTGCAATAGAGGTGTCTTGTATGGAAGAATAGATGATTTGAGTAAGAGGCTTAATTCTCCAGTCCAAGGATGCTCAATATCGGTACCATTAAGAAAATGGACTTACTGTTAACTGTCATTTAGAATAGAACGTTGCTGAATCTATAAAGTTTTGAGCATCGTCATTGCTAGTCCATGGCAGCCGCTTCTGCTATTATAACTGAGTATGAGGACCTCATTGCCGCCTTTATGAAGATACTAATTGGCGGTTGAACCTGCATATTAACAAGAAAAATTCCAAGTCCAGCAGCGGAGGCGCCATGAGTTGTATGATCCGGGGTAGTAGCAACATCAGTGTAGCAGCGCCAACCATCCAATAGTGTTGGATTTTGAATCAGGAGTGCATCCATGGCATTGTCTGTAGTGGTACCTGCAATGGGATTATTCATACCTTGATTTGGGCCAGAGAGTTGCTGGTTGGGTGGAGCAGCAGCAACTCTTTCATCAGGCGTAGGAAGGGCTGACTGGTTGGTTGAGGCAGCAGCAGCTCTATCCTCAGCCGCAGGAGGGGCTGTTGGCAGAGACAGAAGTGTGAAGTCATTGGCACCATTTTCTTGCAGGCTAGTGAGGTGGGTTTGCATGTGAGCATTGCAAGCTTGGTGGACATGAGAGTGAGCCCATGTTCTCCTTTGAAACCTGTTGTCATTGCGTGCTTTCCAAATGTACCAAAGAATAAAAAAAAGTTTTGCAAAGAATTTCATCAGAGGGATTATCAGTAATGAGCAAAGGAAGTGAAAGTTGTACTCCATCCTCATCTGTGTTAATTGCATGGGTTAGTATAGGTGGATTAGTAGTTACCCAGACCTGTCTTGGTAAATGACATAGAAAAAAGAGGTAATTATCAGTTTTAATAGCTCCACAATAAGTGTAATGTTGGTCAATATGGTTAGAGTATCTTTCAGCTCTTTCTCCAGTGGCAATAGCTCTCCTAATAAGTCTCCAAGCAAAGGGTTTGAAAATGGAGGATGGTTTTACTGTTCTATACCTTTTGAAAAATTTGAAGCAGCAGTGGAAATGCTTCTGGAGCCTTGGTCAGGGAGCTTGTTAGCCTGGGTTTGAGGTCATACACACTTCTCTTTGGTTATTTCGGTTCCTCTGACCTCTGTATCATGAACTGAATAAGACCGAATTTTTCGGTTTTGGTTCTTTTAGTTTGGTTTTTAGTTTAATTTTGCCCAAGCTTAGTCTGTAGGCAGCTCGACCTATCAATTGCTTACTCGGCTACGAGGCCGCACAATGTAAAATGACGTTTTCTGGGCTTTTAATAAAAAGCTGGAACAATGAAATTGGGTCATCGGGCTGGCCCGATGAGTATCAGAAATTTGCGTAGAACCTATTCATTAAGGATCAAATTCTTGATTTGGCATTGGTGCTCGTATTTTTCTATTTTCTTAAGGAATTTTTGGTTTTATGCTTTAAGTGGTAAGCAACGTTTTCATCAACAAATGAGGTTCAATGGTGACTTCGAGAATCTTCAGATTTGGTGGCTCAATCCTTCGGAGGTGGTCATAGGAGTATAATTTCATACGTTTGTTCATAGGGGTGAATATACATGCATGTTACGTCCGACGTTATACTGTGTAATATAAAAAAAACCAGCAGCCAACACCCGATTAACCAACTGGGATGTTTCGGTTCTTTTTAGACAAACTAGTGTACAGGCACGTGTGGCACGCACATGCCAATAAAAAAGTTTATTCTTAAAAAAATCAAAAAATAAAAATGCACATTCAAGAGAATTCAAACTCATACAAGAGATAACAAGAAGTCACATGATAATAAAAATGTGTATTTGCTGCAAGCATGTTCTTCCCTATTCTATAACACGCACATATGTGTTGTAGGCATAGCTAACATAATTAGATAAAGCTTAACTGCCCAAGATAATTGCAGATAATGGGGGTATGTCCTTGTTCCCCAAAATAACATGAAGTAAAACCAAAATTTTATTAGTCTGTGTAGAAAACAGGCCCTTCAGATGCTGCCACTGAACTGGCCCTCATGCCATCCTATCGGCACGGGCTCTTGGAGCCGCCCTTCAGAAATCAAGTGCTCTGCCACTGCCGGATGCTCACAATCTATTTGAATAGGATCTTCATCTGCTGAAACAACTTGTATTGGCCATATTATTCAATCAGCCAGACCATGCACCCATAGATTGGAGGACCGTTAGAATTATAAGAACTAACCAGCAGTCTGCTTCCTAAGTACATTTGCTTGAAATAATCCATAGATTTCTGTGGAACACAAAGCATATTGATTCATCATAGCTAAAGGGAGACGTGCAATTGGTGTACTGACCATATATGGGAGTTCCAATGGCTGGCGCAGGGATACTGTGAGACGCAGCAACCCTTCTTGGACAGCTGTAGCTTCAGCAGCAGCGTGATCAGGTGCGACAAGATTTTGATGTGCTCACCCTATCGGCCTGCTTCGTCGGCCGGGCTGTTGGCACTGGATTTAGTGACGGTGTTAGCGGACAGTTGCGGTTGTCACAGTCTGAATGAGGGTGCAGCTGCTGATGGCTCTTTGTTTGGCCAGGGCGGGAGGCTGTCAAATTGGCACCGGTAGTGGCAGCGGGTGCTGCAGTCTGTGTGGTCATCCTGTGCACCTTCAGCTTGTGTGGTTATCACCTTGCCGCCTCCCAACAGTACATCTAACATATTAGGGAAAATAATTAACAACACTGTTGCAGCCGGAACGATCCACACAAACAAAGGGAAGTGGATAGAATAAACCAATAGCATGTCAAATTGATTTACAAAGAAGAGAAAAAAAGATAACGACCTGAAAGGCTGGATGCAATCTATAATGATAACGACCTGAAAGAGTGGATCAGGCACAGGATTATTAGCACTGAATTCACATAAAAGGAGACCATAAGCTTCAAATAATTTGGCACAGGATTATTAGCACTGAATTCACATAAAAGGAGACCATAAGCTTCAGATAAGTTGGACAGGATTATTCAGCACAATTCGTACAAAGCAGATCAGCTTGACGGAGTATCTATCCACTCATTACTATCTTGACGGAGTATCTATCAACTAATTACTAAACCAATGCGTAAGTAGGAAATTGTCATTTTTAAGTGTGCAGATATAGTTGCAAAAGCAAAGCAGAACGGTGGAACCTCGCTGGAGGCTTTCTTGGCTTCCTTCGATGATCAAATCAATGCATTAGAAGTGAGCACAAGAAATCAACGTCAGCCAGAAGTCAACATTTGGGGGGTGGAGGCACCTGAAGCAGCGCGTTAACGCAACGCGAATGAAGGTCTGACGAGGTCTTCTGCGCCATCAAGTAGAAGATCGATCTCCACCGGCATCTCATCGGGAGGACCGGCTATGATGCCCGGGCGCGGTGGACTGGCCATGAACAGATATAAAAGATTAAAAAGACAGCAATGGATAAAATAAACCTATGTCAAATCGATTAACGAAGCGCCGCCGGCGAGGACTTCCATTGCGACGGGTGCGGTGGCTGAATCTGTTCGAGTTGCTCCCCTCGCCGCCGGCCTGATTCCATTGGCCTCACCGGTGGACACCGTGTAGGAGGTCTAGGGACAGTTGGAGTTACCACACCGCGCTTGCCTCGCCGCCGGTCTCCGTGTCGAGCGTCGTGAATCACGCCATCAATCTGCTCTGCGTCGCCCGCCGTCAGGGATTCAACACCCGCGTACCCAACGTCGCCCCGTCCCTGCTGGATGCCGCGACCCACGCCCTCTTGAGCGGAGGGTTGGAAGGCGGCAGCACGCCTGCATCTGCAACGGCGGCGGCGGCGAGTAGGACGCGAGGCGGCAAACGGATCCGCGAGCGGAGGAGGTGCATTTGGAAGTGCCTTTTATTTGATGCTATTAAAAAAGACGCTATAATCGTTCGAGCCATTAAAAAATTTGATTTATCATATATGTCCAATTTTAAAAAATATTTATCTTCCAAGCCATTCCGTCCATACTCCGCTTAGTTTTTAGCGTTTGAGAACCCTGACATATAGGTTCGGTCTGTCAAAATATCCTAAATACCTTAGTCTTAGTTCTTTCTCTCTGTGTCACCCTCGCCGACAGGTGGACCCCACCTGTCAGGTTCATCCCCAACCTCCAGCCAACCCCTCTCTCATCCCTCCACTCCCATCGGCAACCATTGTGCCCATGCAGCGGTGCCCCGCGCGGAGGCGTGCTGGCCGCCTGGCCCATGCGGCGGAGGAGGAGGGCTGGCCTACGCCCACGCCCGGCGGCCAAGTCCGCGGCAGCGGTGCGCTGGCCTGCGCCCGTGCCCGCGCCTGGCGGCCATGTCCGCGGTGGCGGCTCGCTGGCCTGCGCCCGCACCTACGCCCAGCGGCCGCGGCCACGGCGGAGACGCGCTGGCCCGCGCCCGCGACCGGTGGCCGAGTCCACGGCGGTAACGCGCTGGCTCGCGCCCGCGCCGGGTGCCCACCCTTGTCGTGCTCTGCTTCCCATACGAGGAGAGCCACCGCTCCTGCCTGTGCGCACCATCACCCTCCTCTTCGCCTGCGAGCTCCGCCACCACACGTCCATGGCGGAGGAATTGGACGAGCAGGGGAGAGCCCACGTCCGCCTCCTCATCCGCCCCGGCTACTACCTCCGATGGTGCCTCCTCGCTCCCTCCCTCCCTCGGTGCAAGATCTATTGAGCCCCCCTCGTCCCGCCACCATCTACTCCCAGGCGGCCATGCAGCATGGTGGCCTTCCCACGCCGGCGTCCACCCTAGGTACGAGAGTTCCAGCCCCACCGCGCCACGGCGCTGCTGAGCTCGAGCCCCACCGCGCTCTCAACGGAGGAGGACGCCGGCGGCCCGAGACCCAGGAGACGGAACGAGGAAGTCAACGGTAGAAACGGAGGAGAAAGTTTGGCTGGCTGACATATGGACCCTACTGGAGGGTAAATTGGTCTTTTGACTTATCTGTTTGACACTGTTAGCACGGAAAACAGACAATAGCTTGGGAGAGAAAAGTTTTCCAAAATTGAACATACACGATAATCCAATTTTTTAGTGGCTTAGACGATTATAGCATCTTTTTTTATGATATACAGGTAAAAGACTCTCGGAAGTTGGAGACAGGGATCAGGAGAGATATCGGATAGGGAGGCGGGAAAGGAAACGGACGCCTGCTCGAGTTCGTCGGTGGGTAAGCCGAGGAGACGTGGGTAAGCCGAGGAGACGGCTGCGTCCCGGCGATTCGGGAGGTGCACGGGGTGGTTGCGGCCGGGTACATGCGGGAAGAGGTACAGGCCGATGCGGAGATGGCAGCGGGTACACTCGGTGGGTAGAGATTTCGATGGTGAAAAAAAGACACGGAGGCGAAGTCGCCCGTAGTGCAAAACGTGGGTGTTTCGTATGTTCCTGACGTCAATTTTTGATGGGTCCACATGTCAGTACAAAATGTAAGACTGGTGGGTAAGGAGGGTAAGGAGTTTTCCTGGTGAGAAGTATTTTCCAATTTGTTGGCTCTTTTATATTATAGATAAAAATAGGAACATAGGAAGTTGGGAAAAAGGAGAAGTTTTTATGCATTCCTTTTTCCATTCCTGGGATAAAACGCTTAAAAAAAGGACTACCGGCCCCTGTCTTCAAAAATATTATATATATTACAGTGTACAGAAATAATATTCGTTCAGTGTAACGAATCATCAAATAAATTCACCATGGCGTGTCCGTCCGACAGAGCAATGAGCAGAACAGAGGACGGCGGCGCGGCGGATGGGAGCGGGGCCTCGGCGAGCTTGTTAGCCTGGGTTCGAGGTCATACACACTTTTCTTCTGTTATTTCGGTTCCTCTGACCTGTGTATCAGGAACCCAACAAGAAACCGAATTTTTGGGTTCAGGTTCTCTCAAGTTTGTTATTACAGGAAGCGATCTTATAAAAGAACTGATAGGACGACATATCTTGATTCTAAACAACTTGATGGATGGATGAAACGTGATGATTCTAAAGCTAAAAACACACCTACTAGACTAAGGGTACCCAATATGGATGAATCTAATTAACTAGGCAGCAGCACTGTTCCAGTTCCATCGCCGAATGGAATGGATCAATTTGAGGGTGCGAAGAAGATCTCCGAGTCAAGCCTCTTGGAACGGAACAGCTTCTCCATCTCCGGCGTGGCGTTGAACGACGCCTGCAGCACGCCAGCACCGCAGAAGAAATTGCCTTCCACACCGATGTCCTGCCGGCCAAGTGGCCAAAGATGGGGCTGCAATGCAAACACTCAATTGTTGTTTGTTGTGTACACAACCGGAGCTCGTCGCGGGGCTCAGACATCCTGTGGCCATCCCATGACCCTAATGATGCCGGCTCCGGGCAGGGCCGAAACGAGCTCGGCGGCGACGGCGGCCTTGTGTGGTCCCATGCGCGGGCGACGAACTCGGTGGAGAAGCCGGTGAGATGCCCATGGAGCCGGTGAGCTGGAAGTTGGTGAACTGGCCCCAACTTGTGGCCTTAGACGTGTCGCCCAGGAAGAGGACCAGGAGGTCGGAGCTGGCGGCGTGCGCGTTGTGCCACCAGGTGACGACGCCGAAAGGGAGCACCAGCGAGTCACCCTCCTTGACGAGGAATGTAGCGGATCCACCTCACCTCGGGCACGCCAGCAAGCCCAGGGCCACAGCTTCAGTTCGCCGTCACGGGCATGCAAACTACAATCTCTACGCGGTGGCGGCGTCGCTCCGGTTCCAGGAGATGGCCCTGCTCTGGAACACCGTCGTGTCCTGGAACACCATGGTCGTGGCACTCGCACGCGCCGACGAGCACACCGAGGCGCTGGCCCTGTTCTAGCAGATTGAGAGCACCGGCGTGCGTCGAGATGATGCTACGTTTGTCGCCGTCCTCGGCACGTGCGCCCAGCTCGGCTTGCTCGTACATACGCTGACGCCGAGTGCTGTGTCATCGGCAACGCCCTTCTCGACATATACGCCAATTGCGGCGCGGTGTTCCAAGCCTCGACGGTGTTTCGACGCCATGGCGTGGCGCGACATGTACACACCCACGTGTTGAATCGTGGGGTTGGCCATGACGGGCACGCCAAAGAGGCCCTAGCGCTATTTCGCGAGCCGGCGTGCGGCCGAACAGCGGGGCGCTGCTAGGCGTACTCTCCGCGTGCTGCCACGTAGTGCTCGTCGACGAGGGCCTGCGTCACTCGGCACCATGGCGGAGGACTACGGCGTGGCACCCAACATCGAGCTCACTACGGGTGCGCCGTCGACATGCTGGCCGCGCAGGGAGGCTGGACGAGACGAAGGCACTCGTCTCCGCGATGCCCGTCCCGCTTGATGCGCTGGCCCGAGGCTCGCTCCTCGCGGCCTGCCGTACGTGCGGCGACGTCGAGAGAGCTGAGCAGGTAATGTCGTGTGGATGCTGGCAGTGGACCGCACAATAGGGGCGAGGATCATGTGCTCATGTCGAACATGTACGCGTCACGGACGACATGGCAAGGCGCTAGCTGCAGCTGAGGAAGCAATGAGGACCAAGATCGTCAAGGATCCTGGCTGCAGCTCCACTGAGATCAATAGTGTCGTGCATGAGTTTGGAGCGGTTCCGCCATCACACGTTGACACGAAAAATTGTTGACAACAATGACACCGTGCAGGACGGTTTTGGATTGAAAAATTCATGAATAGGATTTGTTGAAACACTTTTGTGATGATGTAACTATATAATAGTCAATCATCAATTAATAATTAACTATATTTTCCATCCTAAAATGTCATGGATTTTGAGCCATCGGATCACCATCTAATGCTCAACATCTATCTCCTTTTCATACAAAACACGAAACCCTAATCTTCTTCCCCCCTCCCAACTCGACCACTTCCTAATCTCATCCTACCACAGTCGCCGCCGCTGCCACCACTGCCGCCAAGGATCTTGTTTGCTCCATCACCCCCCTTTCTCGGTTGGTTCCTCCTCGCTACCCTTACTTTGGTTTCCTTCTCTTCGATTTTATGATTTCGTTAGCTGGATTGGCTTTTCGTACGATGGTGGTTGGTCGCTGTCAAGCTACCATAGCTAATGGCTTCCCATGATTTCTCTTTTTACATCTTGATGTTTTAGGTACATGTGGTTCACGATTTGATCTTTAGCCTTTCCTTTATTGCAAGTCTCTAATCTCCACCATTCTAGATGTCATTCCCTTTTATTTGTAGTTCCCTACTTGCCTATGTTATTTGGTGAGCCTCTCACTAGGTCGTTGTGCCATGCTATTTATGATTTGGTTTTTGTCACAATCGGTCCCTATTGTAGTCCCTTCATATCTCTTCTGTTGTGTTCATTTTTTTTGGTTGGAAGCTGATTTCAATTCCATGAGATCCATGTAACATGTACTGGTGTGCCGATGTGCCTAGTGGACAGGATCATTTCCTTTTTTCTTAATTATTTTGTCTTCAGCATGGTCTTGGGTTTTTTAAATCATGGAAGCATAGTCTTCACCGCTGTCATGCTTCATTTTGTTATTTTGGTTGCCCTTTTTTATTTATCTTTAAAGGGAGTAATTGTTTCACTGTGAGTGCATCTACATAGTTGTAGAGCATCCTTGCCTACAAGATCTATCCAGTGTTATGTGGCCATTCAGATATGGTCATAGTTTCCCTTCTTAGAGCTTGTTAAGATGTATATTTAGTAGGTGTTGTTTTAGAAGGTTTTTGCTCTACTGTGATATGTGGGGTTTGTTTTATGTGCCTCCATGGTATAGATTACTTTTCTCTATTAGGGCCACTGTTCTTGCGGTAGTTTTTACCATTTTTCTTTGATCCTACGTGCTGATTGTTTACTTTTGTAGTTGTTGGATTCAGTGGTCCCATGTGTAAAAGTGATTAGTGTTGTGGTGTTTTGTTCTTTGTGCTATAGTGGCATAATTGTTAAATTAGGTAGTTCACCCTTTATGCTTTCTATGGAGGCTTTTACTTCTATGCAGATTAATTTGGCAACTCTTTGCTTTCTTTACTTTATCTAGTGCCATAGTGTCTTTATATTGATTTTTTTATTGATCATAAAAGTTACAATTTTGGATTACAGGAATCTCATAGTGGAAAGCACTTGCACGAACCTTGCCACCACAGTGTCCATGTTATTCATTGTGGCTAGACCCCAAGGTTGGGCTGACCTTCCAATTGAGTTACTCCAATCAATTATTGTGCTCTTGAGTTGCACCCGTGACTTTCTTGCCTTCATAGTCACTGATCCTAGTCTCGTGCAGCCTTCATGTTAGCTAAACCCACCTTATTGAATCTTTTTCCACCTCTCATTGTCCAAAGTTGTGCTCATTTAAGTAGCAATGGCCAAGTTCATCACACATGGCAATTGTTGGACCCAAGAAATCCAACCATCAAATTTCATTGCCAAATTCCCTCTACCATTATTAACATGGAGTTTGTACGGTGTTCTTATGGTAATGCCATCTTTGCCTCTATTGACAAAAGTCACATCATAATTGTCGATGTGTTCACTAGCACCTGCATTTCCCGCCACTTTCTCCAACCTCATTTGCCATGGTTGGGCATTATGGTTATTACAAAGACAAGTACTCCAGCCTCACTGTTACAATGTCATCACCTAAGGCATGCCTCTTTGTCAGCACCATTCATGGCCAAAACAATTTGGTGAATTGGAAGTGATGCTTGGCAAAAGTGCCTCTACAAGTCATGTCACCAACTACTACCCATTGACCAGATTGTGACGTACAAAGGCCAAATCATAGCCACAGGTGGTGTCGGTGGAATGCACTTTGTGGTCCACCTGGATGTAACCCAGCCTGGCATCATTCTTGAAAAACTACCTATAGTCTAGGACAATAGTGGGCTTGGAGATTATGAGCCTATCAAGACATGGCTTGCAATATGCAACAAGAAGATTGTCTGCCATGTTGCCTTTTCGAGAACATGGCTTTAGCTTCTTCTATCTTGATTCATCAACTGATCCAGCACAATCGATGTCGGCACCAAACCTAGACCATGAGGTCTTCGTTAGATCTAAGTACCAATTGGATGTGATAGAAAGTGCATGTCCAAATAGATGGGGAGGGAAAAGGGGTTATCTACACTTGCCCCCAGATCAGGATGTTGTAGTTTTTCCGTTCAATACCGGAAGGTTGCAGCTCAGTTGGGTGTTGCCTAATGTTTTCATGAGTGATGAAACTAGGCCAAATCAAAAGCAGTTTAATGGGGAAAGAGAAGAAGCTGGAAAAGAAGAGAAGGCTCTATCAGGTTTTAGAAGAAGCACGAGTTTGTAGATCGTTCATTCATCTTAATCTTTGAATGAATGTAATGACCTGAGTGTGGCCCATGTATGGCTGAAGGTGTGTAGTAAGGAGTGCAAGAAAAATGGAGAGGATCATGGATGAACTTGTAACCTCTATAACCCTAACTCTGCTCTTGAGTCTACTAGTGATTTTGCCAAATTATACCCTAAAAAATTTTTGACCTCCCTCAAATTATATTATATGTGGACTTGTGGAGGCACGTGATCCTCATATATTTTATATCTTAATGGATTTGGGTATTTTATCACTGAAGTTTAATGGTATCAATGTGCCTCTATTTTCGGGCTAGAATTTCCTGGTGATCATTGATGACCTATATGAAAACGATAACCAGGAGCTACCATAGCATGAAAAAACTCACTATTGATTATTTGGCGGGGTAGGGTAGCATGGAGCTAGGCAAGCGTCGATGTGCGTGGGTAATCGTGCCACACGGACGAGGAGAAAAGTGCACTACGGTTGTGCCGTGCCGGGCGAGGTGAGGCTGCATGTTTAGTCTAGATGCAGACGGAGGTGGTGTGAGGTTGACATAGAGAGGCCCATGCATCAGGCTCCCATCGTCTATCTGATCCCACTCCCTTTAGTTTCGAGCCAAACAAGGAACCAGGCAGAACCTATCCTTATCAACCTAACACGAAATGGGTTCAACCCAACCCAAAATAACTAGATCAAGTCCAACCTAACCCACATGGTCCCCAAACCAAACACACGCTCAAAGTATGCAAATTTGCCAATGGAATCAAGGGGTCCAAAAGTAAAAAACCATTAAAACTAGCATAATCAAGAATTGAGACAAAAAAATTCGTTGGCATGAAGACTTCGCAGATTGATTGTAAGTGGGAATAAATAGGGCCATAGCCATGCGAGTATGCACAGAGTAGCTGGTTGTCATGCTAGAATATCTTTAAATTTTTAACATTTTGGCTAAAATTTTGAAGTTTAATTGTTCATTTTTAATCCTACCGTTGTCATATACGTGGAATACATGTGTATATATAGCAACACTATCCATTAATTAGCCTATTGTCACATAAAGTAGACGATTATCATACTAAATTTCCTGACCATCCAGGTTTTTTTGACTATGTCAACATGCACTGGAACAATGCTCCTTTTTTTTGCCAATGCAGCCAAGCACTTAGCTACCAAACTTAAACAACTGAGGACTGGACTTAGAAAATGGAGCAAGAATTTCTCCAACCTCAACAGACTCATTTTTAGATGCAACTGGGTCATTGCCCTGCTTAATGGCCTAGAAGAGCAGAGAAGCTTGTCCAGGCTTGAGACATCCTTCAGGCTTTTGGTAAAAGACCACTTGGCTAACCTGCAATAATCAAAAAGAAAATATTGGCGACAGAGAAACACTATTAGATGGGCACAGTTGGGGGATGAGAATACCCACTTCTTCCATACCATGGCAACTGTAGCCCAAAAGAAACTTCTTAGTTTCTCTGATTGATGACAGTGGGGCCATTATTTCAGACCATGAACAGAAAGCCAATGTGCTCTGGACCTCTTTCAAAAACAGGATGGGGGTTACTGAATTCAGTGGGATCCACTATGACCATAGAAATCTATTAGATTCACATGATCTTTCAGAAATGGGTTCAGACTTTAGCATGGAAGAAATTGATCTGGTCATTAAAGCCCTTCCTAATGAGCATGCAGCAGGCCCTGATGGGTTCAATGGGTTCTTCATCAAGAAATGCTGGGACATCATAAAGAATGATTACATAAGACTTTTCATGGATTTCTGTCATCACAACATTGACATAGAGTGCATTAACTCCTCTGTGATTGCTCTTATTCCAAAGAAAGATCACCCTGAGTCAGTAAATGGATCATAGACTCATCTCCCTACTAAACTATTCATTGAAGTGCATCACTAAAATCCTCTCCACTAGACTATAGGATGTTATTTTGAAGTTAGTCCACCAAAATCAATATGGATTTATCAAAAGGAGAACCATCAAGATTGCTTAGCCTGGTCATTCCAGTTCATTCACCTCTGTCAACAGTGCAAAAAGGAAGTTGTCATCCTAAAATTAGATTTTGAAAAGGCTTTTGACAAACTTGAGCATCAATTCATCCTCCAGATCCTTATAGCTAAAGGCTTCCTGTAACACCTATGGTGTTATATTAACTAAAACCTGCCATGTTATCCTATGCATTGCAAAGCATTCATGATTAGTTCACTTTTAATGTGCATCAACTAAAACAAGTTTATATTTCATAGGTTGTTTGTGTCCTGAAATGTTTTGTCACATGAAATCATAAAACTCTACTTTCGAATGTCATCTCAAATACTTGGTTTATATTCTATGTACTTGAGGTGTAAACTATGTTTACACTAGTGTCAAGCATAGTATATAAATCTAAGTCCAACCCTTAAAAATGATTTCCACATTTGAAGTTGAATTTAGATTTCAAAGCTTATTCCCAAGTCTTGCGATTCAAATTTAAATTCAAATTGGAAAGCAATAAAAATGATTTTCAAAAGTCAACTTGGTCAACCAAGGGTACTATTGGGTCATTGACCTAAAAATATCCTTGGATGATGTTTGTGATCACTAATGACCAACCAATTAATTTAGAAACCAAATCGAGTTTGAATTCGGTTTCAAAAACCCTTTATTTCAAAACCTTGTTTTATCCCCTTTTATATAATTCAAAATCTATTTAAAATTTGGAGATACTCTCATAATATAGTTTGTAGATCTTGATAAGAGCTATAAAGTTGGTATTCAAAGTTTTTCAAGTTTCCAAAAATAATTTCAAATGAATTTGAAAATATAGTTTTTCAGCATTTGTCCTCCTTTGATTTTTAAAACAATAATTCAAAAATTATGCATAATTTGGGGAAACTTTATATATGAAAAATGTTTGGCTTAAAAATTTGAACATTTCATAGTTTTGAATAATTTCAAGTTTTATTGAAAAATCAAAAGTAATTTCAAATATCTATTTCTAGGGTTTTATTCCCCTTTTGAATTTGAATGCATATTTAAAAAATTAAGTAGAATTTCTAAATGTTTGTTAAATGAAAGATGTAGCTCTTGAAAATTTATGCAAGTGATATTTTGGGATATTTTCAAGTTTCTATGTAATTTCTGGAGTAATTATAAATTTTCAAAAATGACCTAATCTGCTACAGTACCGGGACCTATGAGCAGCCGCCATCGCCGGCTTCTCAAGCCGCGCCACCGTCCACCGGCGCCATACCGGTGTGCCGCGGCCGCCAGCTCGCCTGGACGCTCGAAACCTCCTCACCTGCGTGTCAGTCATCCGTGCCTCGCCACCGTACCCTATATAAAGGCGTGGTCGGCCGCCGTCTTCCTTTTTTCTTCCCGGCCACCACCGCCGTCGAGCTCGTCCCCGCCGCCCAAATTCACTACCGTCGCTCCATCTCTACCCGCTTCATCTTGCCTGAAGCTTCGCCTTGACCTTGCACTTCTTCTGAGCCAGTTCGTGCCCGCTCTCGCAGCCTGAGCCACCTGCACGACGTCATCTTCCTCGCGAATGGCAGCTGCGCCGCCGCGAGATTTTTCACCGTCGACCGCCACCGTGGTTGGTTATATATATTCATCAACCCTGCTATCGTGCTCTCCATTGTTTTCTGCTCATCGTGCACTCTTGGTCGGCTTGATGGGGCACAGGAACCGCCGGGATGCCCACCTCGCCACCAGAGCATCGCCGCCGCCATCACCGCCGTCGACTGCAGCTCGCCTCCGACCACCTTCCATCCAACCAACGTGCACACCGTGCTCGTGGTGAGATCCTGCACCTATTCCTGCCCTCAATTTCTTCTCTACCGTGTTGTGGCCGCCGGTCACCGTAGCTCGCCGCCGGCATGGACATGCCGCTCCGTCGCGCGCGTGGCCATAGAGTACGTAGAAGTTCATGCTCGCCTCACCATCGCCGGAGACGCTCTGGTGAGCCTTTGCCGCCGCGCCCGAGCTCTGCCGTGCCGCCATGGCCACCGGCGATCCTGCTACCCCTGCTCCACTGCTTCATTAGCTAGCTCATCTTGTTCACCGTGTCGAGCTGAGCACATAGGACCAAGCCTCGACGCCGGAGACCTAGCCGCCGGCGAGAAATCGTCGGTCAACCACCGGCGGGTCATCGGTTAGCGCGGGGACACTGTTCCCATTTTCTTTTTCTATTTCTAGAAAATAATTTAAATGCTATTTTCTTTGAAAAATCAATTCATGTATAGCTCTAAAAATTCTAAAAATTTGTATATATGCTCTTTATGGTGTTCTCTACCTAGAAAAAATATGAAATATAAAATTGGAGTAATTTTTGCATATGTTAAAATTAGTCCTTTTAATTGAAAAATACACCTTCAATGATTTTTAATAAATAAAATAATTAGCTTTTATTTCTAAAAATTGTTTTGCCATCTAATTAGGCCAAGAGCTTTTCAAAATAAAATTTTGAGCTCAATTAGACAACTTTAACTTTATGCCTTTATTTTATGTTTTTAAATAATTAATTAATCCCTTTTAATTAAGTTTAATCATTATAGGCTTGTTTGACTTTGGGATTGATTGATGACCTTGGGTCATTAACCCTAATGACCCTTGGCACTTTAATTAATTGTTTGCGCTTACCTGGATCATGTCAATAGGGTTTAATCAACGTTATTTCATGTGCCTAATTAATTTCTTTAATGACGTAGTTAACCCTAATGAACTTAGTGAGTAAGTGTTTGTTGGCTTGCAACTTTATTGTGAAGAAAAGTTATACGCAGGCCCTTAATCTGGTCATACATTCATCACGCATCATGTTTACTATTCCATCATGTTGAAGCATATTATTTTATCGTATATTTTCCGTTAACGGAGAATTCAACGTTCTCGCACCAGATTCAAAGGAAGAGCAGACTCAGGAGTTGGGAGTTGATCCAGAACTTGAGACCATTTTCCCCGAATACCAAGGCAAGCCCCGGATATATTTAAACCTTCCTTGATTTTATAAAAGTAATAGGAGTTGAGTGAAAACCTACTAATTGCATTACCTGTCTTATTTCCTTATTTCTTGTTACCTATTTTTGGAAAATGTGTAGTATGGCTTAGCCCTGCTTAATTAGTTAAATTTTCAAAAAGTAAAAGAATGAAAAAGATGAGTATGGCTTAATCTGCGAAATCGTGATGATAGTTAATAAATCGAGTCCGGACGGGTAACTTGCATTGGGAATGGAGTCCCTCTATAGTGTTTCCGTCTGTTGATGCCCTAGGACCCGCCCGATGGTGATCTACGTGTATCGAGAAACTAGAAAATCCACATGCATGAAGTGATATACAGTGGGCCAGGGTCCCCACGTATGTCATGGAGTGATTTATAGTGGGCCAGAGTCCCCACATATGTCATAGTGTGTTATACTGTGGGTTTAAGTTCCCACGTATATCGGTACACTGGGTCGAAGTGCTCACGTGTATCATGAGGTGATATATGGCTGCGGTTGTTATCCCGATATATCTGTGATCTGGTATGCATCGAATTTAAAGTCTCCGGTATCCTAGTGATCTAGGTCCCAGCTGGGTATAAAAATAGATTCGAATCGCCGTGCTTCTCGGAGAAGAAGACTCAATCTCTGTTCATCATCATAGTAACAACTTTAACGATGTTTAAGGTTTAAGGATGAAGTTGGTTGGTAATCTGGAGCTAGAGCAAGACAACTTTTCTTTCTGTCAAGCTTTTCTGTAAAAATTTCTTATCTCCTGCAAGCCTTACCTTGTCCCTCTAGCCTGTATTTCCTGAATCTTCACCCCTCTTCTTTCGTCGGGTCAGTCTTATTGAGTACTTGTGTACTCTGGGTTTGTTGAACCCTTGTTGCAGGTGAGTCCCATGGGCAGGAGTGCTTCGCATCCTGCTGCATGACAGTCGTTGTGGAGAGTGACGATGAATAGGATGTCTGGCTCTTGGGCAGAGCACACCGACTGGGTTTTATAAATAAATTATCTATTTCTATTCCACTACTACTAAAGTTTGTAATATTTAAACTTATAATTTGTTAGATTTGAAACTAAAAGGTCTATAAACTTATGTTATTGTAACTCTTCTGCTGTTTACTCTGATGTATATTATTTGTATAAAACTGTTGTAATACTGTAATATCTCTTGTAATGATTGATCCTGCTCGGAGAATTATGGATGATTCGGGATTTACCCGACAGACCTTTTAAGTCTTCTGGAACACATTCATGGTTATTAGGAGTCTGTTTGACAATAATCATACGTGTGGGCCATAGGGTTTAGGAGGTTCTACCACAGCTGGTATCAGAGCCGGATCATTATTAAAAAGAGTTGTTATAGTATTCTTTTGTGAAAACTTCAAAAGTTTTGAGTCAAATAATTTTAACTTGAATATTTTAGGTCCAAATTGCTTAATTCTATCGATCCTTATTCTTATTTTTTTAAAAAAAGTGGTGGTGGAATAGTATAATATAGTGCCCTATGTTATAAAAGTTACCTTTATATATGTGTGTTATTCTAAAAATCTTTTATGTTTAGATCGTAAGTTCGATTCATGCATCATGCTTAATTAATCTGTTTTAATTATCTTCCCCGTTAAAGTGGTTCGGGTTAAGTAGTATCAATCCTATTCCTGCTAACCTTCAGATTTCTTCCTATCTATCCTCATCCTTTATGATCTATCTTTCTTCAGGATAGCCCTTACTAAGCAGACTCCCTATAAGAGCACTGCACCGAAGGGGATACCTCGACATTAGCTAGCTCCCAGATACGAGATTGGTGAAAGTAGTAGTAATCCTAATCCAGATCCTCAGGCCAAAATAGCCAGACTTAGAGCAGAACTGGAAAGGGCAGAAGCTGATAGGATCGAAGAGGCCACTGAGATTACTCAGTAGAGGTGATCTCGGAGGTATATGAAGCAACAGAGGAATGATGCTTGGGCACGAGAAGACGCAGCAAATGATCGTATCCAAGAACTTGATGATTATGTGGAAGAGTTGGAGGAATATGCCAAAGAAGCTGATGATGAGAATCAAAGGCTGAACAACCTGTTGGATCCTGAATACCAACGACAGGCAGCACAAAATGATCTCGGTCTTGTAATGGGTCCGAACGAAGAAGAAGAAGATCCTGAGGAAGTAGTGCTCGTAGATGAGGATGTCATTGATGAGGAAGAAGAAAATCTTATGGATGCAGAAAATGAGGATGAAGAGGATCCTATGGAAGAGGAAGACCCTGAGATAGTGGAGGAAGAACCTGAAGAGGAAGAGGATCCTGAGGAGGTGGAAGAAGAGGAGGATGTAGTCCCTGTGGAAGATAATGAGGAGGATGAGTAAGGAGTTGGAGTAGTGGATTGGGTAATATATCCTTTCCTTGTTTTCTAAAACCTAGAAGGGATTGGAAGTCTTGCCGAAGTGCAAACTGTTGTAATAAAAATAATGTATCATAAGTGTGTTGCACATTTGTAATATCTGCTTATGAAATCCAATAAAGTTTTGTAAATAAAGTATAGTTTATTTATCAACAGATGCCTGCTCACACTCGTTCCCGTGATACTGCCGGTACATCGCATGATGGAGGTGATGTTCCTAATTCTCCACCGGTTCCGCCTACCTTGGCCGATGCCATTGCGGCCTTAGTCAATGCCACCACCATGATGGCCTAAAATCAGAACCAGAATGCACATCAAGGGAATCGTGGTCGAAATAATAGAGATGAGACCACTTATGTGGACTTCACCGACACACATCCTCTAATCTTCACCAGAGTAGATGAACCAATGGAGGCAGATGATTGGCTCCACACTATGGAGTAGAATTTTGGACTAATTGAGTGCACCGAATATCAAAAGCCCATGTTTGCAGCCTAGCAGTTGAGAGGCATTGCAGGAGCCTGGTGGTTTAATATTGTTGCTGCACAACCAGAAGGTCATCATATTACTTGGGCTGAATTTCATGAAGGTTTTCGTGCACACTTTATTCCTGAGGGAATTATGGTCATAAAACTTGAAGAGTTTCTTTCTTTGCGACAAGGTGATATGTCAGTTATGCAGTATTTTGGCAAATTCAATCACTTGTCCCAATATGCCCCTGACCATGTTAGTACTGATCGCAAAAAGAAGGAATGTTTCCTTAGTGGTTTGAATAGCAAGATTCAGAGGATGATGACTGGGAACCCAAATGCCACATTTCTTGAGGTGGTGAATATTGCTATATCTTTTGAAGAAAAGAACCATTAGCATCTGGAAACTAAGAAGAAGAAAAGTGTGAAATCTGGATTTTTTGATGGCAATCAAAAGCGCCAGAAAATAATCTATCATCCCTAGAACCATTTCCGTCCTTCTTACCGTCCACCACAATACCAAGCCTAGCAATAGACTTTTGTTTGTCCTGCTGCTACTCTTTCTTATCCACGATAGCCAAATGCCCCTGGTATTCATAACCCCAATTTCTAGCCACCAATCTTCCCATGTTACAATTGTGGTAAGCCTGGCCATTACTCAAGGAACTGCACGCATCCGAGGCAGTATAATACTTATGTCCCCAGGGCTTTTGTACCACAATAGCAACCACAGAATCAGAATAGGGTTGTTAACCAGAATGTGCAGAAGGGAAAGAGTGATAAGAAGGTTGGTAGGGTGTTTTACACTCAAGCTGGGGAAATTCTAGAAGAAGAGCCTATCATGATGGGTACGTTCCCTGTTGCTGATCATCCTGTAATTCTGCTTTTCGATTCTGGTGTATCTCATACATTCATCAATGGTACATTTGTTAAGACCCATGAAATCCCAACAACGGGGACAAAAGAACAATTCTTTATACAATCGCCTGGGGGACGTATGTGTACTAAAGAAATGGTACATGATGTGCCTATAAGTTTAGGTGGGTATATTTTTCTCACTGATATGATAATACTAAAGGATCAAGATATAGATGTGATCCTAGGTATGAATTGGATGAAACGGCATGGTGCTGTGATAGACATCCTGAATAGAACTGTGAGAGTGAACATACCTAATTGCAAATCTCAAATTCTTATTCAACTTTCAACACTCAAGAGGACTGTTGAAAAGTATGTGCAACCTCTGTGAAAGAGATCGAAGACATTCTAGTGCTCTGTGAGTTTCCTGATGTGTTTCCTGATGAGTTACCGGGTTTACCTCCTGATAGAAAGGTGGAGTTTAGGATTGATTTGAAGCCTGGTACTGCTCCAATATCTAGAAGAGCTTACCGAATGGCACCACCTGAGTTAGCAGAGCTCAAGACTCAATTGCAAGAGTTACGGGATAAAGATTTTATTCAACCTAGTTCGTCACCTTGGGGATGTCCTGCCCTCTTTGTGAAAAAGAAAGATAAAAGTTTGAGGTTATGTGTGGATTATCGTCCTTTGAATGAGGTAACTATCAAGAATAAGTATCCTCTGCCCTGCATTGATCTGTTTTTTGATCAATTGGCAGAGGCAAAGGTGTTTTCCAAGATTGATCTTCGATCTGGGTATCATCAAATCAAGATTCGCCTGGAAGATATTCCAAAGACCACCTTTACCACTCGGTATGGTCTGTATGAATATTTGGTCATGTCTTTTGGACTCACCAATGCACCAGCTTATTTTATGTACTTGATGAACTCAGTGTTCATGCCAGAACTTGATAAATTTGTGGTTGTCTTCATTGATGATATTTTGATATATTCCAATACTTCAGAATTGTTCTGCAGTGTCTGAGAGAACATCAATTATATGCTAAGTTTAATAAGTGTGAGTTTTGGTTGAAAGAAGTGAAATTTCATGGACATGTGTTATCAGACAAGGGTATTGCTGTTGACCTTAGCAAGGTACAAGACATACTTGATTGGGAACCACCAAAGACTGTACACCAAGTTTGTAGTTTTCTAGGAATGGCAGGTTATTACCGTCGTTTCATACCTGATTTCTCAAAGATATCAAAGCCCATAAACGAGTTATTGAAAAATGATGTTAAGTTTGTTTGGTCATCCGAATGTGAAGAGGCATTTTAGAAATTAAAGAAATTGATGACTACTGCCCCTATTCTAGCACAGCCAAACATTGAGAAGCCGTTTGATGTTTATTGTGATGCTTCTGGTATTGGTATTGGATGTATGTTGATGCAAGAGGGGAGAGTTATTGCTTATGCCTCTCGACAGTTGAAGAAATATGAGGAGCATTATCCAACACATTTTTACTCAAGATGAGTTGAATATGAGGCAAAGAAGGTGGTTAGAACTAATCAATGATTATGATTTGGAAATATATTACCATCCTAGTGAAGCAAATGTAGTTGCTGATGCACTTAGCCGAAAAAGTCATTGTCATTGTTTAACAGTGAAGCCCTTGGATATCTCTATATGTCATGAGATAGAGAAGTTGGGTATAGAGATGGTGCAACAAGAAAGTTTGTATAACCTTGCGGTTGAGTCAACCCTCAAAGATCAAATTATTGCTGCTCAGAGAAGTAATAAGGGGATTAAGCATATCAAAAAGAAAGTTAGAAAAGAAAAGGTTTCTTGTTTTACCCTTGATGAAGCAGATGTCTTATGGTATAAGAATTGTCTAGTTATACCAAAAGTTCCTGAGCTATGCCAAAAGATCCTAGATGAAGCACATCTTTCAAAGTTTTCCATTCACCCAAGGAGTAATAAAATGTACCATGATTTGAAACAGAAATTTGGTGGACCAAGATAAAGATAGAAATTGCTAAGTATGTGGCTCAGTGTGATACCTATCAGAAAGTCAAAGCTGTGCATTTGAAGTCAGCAGAAGAACTTCAGCCATTGCCTATTCTAGCATGGAAGTGGGAGGATATTAGTATGGATTTTATAGCGGGTTTACCCAGGACCTCAAGAGGTTTTGACTCCATCTGGGTCATAGTGGATCAACTCACAAAATCTGCATATTTTATTCTAGTTCAAAATGCATATACAGCCCTATGATATGCTCATTTATATTTTGAGTGCATCGTAAGTCTTCATGGGGTACCAAAGACCATTGTTTTCGATAGAGGCACGCAGTTTGTATCCTAATTTTGGAAACACTTGCATGATTCATTAGGTACTGATCTTTTGCACAGTACAGCCTACCATCCTCAAACAGGGGGTCAGACTGAAAGAGTGAATCAGATACTTAAAGATATGTTGAGAGCATGTGTTCTTAATTTTCCAGAAAAATGAGATGAGTGTTTGCCTTTAGCAGAGTTTTCTTACAACAATAGTTATCAAGAAAGCATCAAAATGGCACCATTTGAAGCACTATATAGTCGCAGATGTAGAACTCCGTTAAGATGGTCTGAACCTAGAGAAAGAAGATTCTTTGGAGTTGATCTTGTAAAAGAAACAGAAGAAAAGGTTAAACAGATACAACAAAATATTAAAGTGGCGCAGTCTCGTCAGAAGAGTTATGCGGACGAAAGGCGTCGACCATTATGGTTCAATACGGGAGATTACGTATATTTAAAGGTGTTACCAATGAAAGGAGTTACACAGTTTGGAGTTAAAGGCAAATTAGCACATCGATACATTAGACCATTTCAAATCATAGAAAGGTATGGACAATTAGCATATCATCTGTAATTGCCTGAACAGTTGTCGGCCATACGCAATGTGTTCCATGTGTCCCAACTCAAGAAGTGTCTTCGAGTGCCGGATAAAGTTGTTGATGTTGAAGGAATTGAACTTGAAGCTGACTTGACTTACTCTGAGTATCCAATTCAAGTTTTGGATCAGAAAGACTGTGTTACTCGAAGCAGAACAATCAAGTGGTACAAGATACAATGGAATCAACATTCAGAAGAAGAAGCGACTTGGGAATCGAAAGATTTCTTATTGGAGAATTTCCTAGAATTCTATGCTTCTATCTAAGTTATCATTCCCTCTACGAGTTGTAACTCCTTTAGTGTGAGTTGTAAAAACCCTTTTTCTTATGAACTTCATCGAAGTGTGTTTTCTCGACACATTTCCTTTTCCCTTACTTTACTCAAGGCTTTAATTCTCGGGACGAGATTTCTTTAAGGGGGAAGGGCTGTAACACCTCTGGTGTTATATTAACTAAAACCTATCATGTCATCCTATGCATTGCAAAGCATTCATGATTAGTTCACCTTTGATGTGCTTCAAGTAAAACAAGTTTATATTTCATGTCACATGAAATCATAAAACTCTACTTTCGAATGTCATCTCAAATACTTGGTTTATATTCTATGTACTTGAGGTGTAAACTATGTTTACACTAGTGTCAAGCATAGTGTATAAATCTAAGTCTAACCCTTAAAAATGATTTCCACATTTGAAGTTGAATTTAGATTTCAAAGCTTATTCCCAAGTCTTGCGATTCAAATTTAAATTCAAATTGGAAAGCTATAAAAATGATTTTCAAAAGTCAACTTGGTCAACCAAGGGTACTATTGGGTCATTGACCTAAAAATATCCTTGGATGATGTTTGTGATCAGTAATGACCAACCAATTAATTTAGAAACCAAATCGAGTTTGAATTCGGTTTCAAAAACCCTTTATTTCAAAACCTTGTTTTATCCCCTTTTATATAATTCAAAATATATATAAAATTTGGAGATACTCTCAAAATATAGTTTGTAGACCCTAACAAGAGCTACAAAGTTGGTATTCAAAGTTTTTCAAGTTTCCAAAAATAATTTCAAATGAATTTGAAAATACAGTTTTCCAGCATTTGTCCCCCTTTGATTTTTAAAACCATAATTCAAAAATTATGCATAATTTGGGAAAAATTTATATATGAAAAATGTTTGGTTTGAAAAGCTAAACATTTCATAGTTTTTAATAATTTCAAGTTTTATTGAAAACTCAAAAGTAATTTCAAATATCTATTTCTAGGGTTTTATTCCTCTTTTGAATTTGAATTCATATTTTAAAAATTAAGCAGAATTTGAAAATGTTTGTTAAATGAAATATGTAGCTCCTTAAAAGTTATGCAAATAATATTTTGGGATATTTTTAAGTTCCTATGTAATTTCTAGAGTAATTGCAAATTTTCAAAAATGACCTAATCTGCTACAGTACCGGGACTTATGAGCAGCCGCCATCGCCGGCTTCTCAAGCCGCGCCGCCGTCCACCGGTGCCATACCGGCGTGCTGCGGCCGCCAGCTCACCTGGATGCTCGAAACCTCCTCGCCTGCGTGTCGGCCATCCGTGCCTCGCCACCGTACCCTATATAAAGGCGTGGTCGGCCGCCGTCTTCCTTTTTTCTTCCCGGCCACCACCGCCGTTGAGCTCGTCCCCGCCGCCCAAATTTGCCACCGTCGCTCCATCTCTACCTGCTTCATCTTTCCTAAAGCTCTGCCTTGACCTTACGCTTCTTCTAAGCCAGTTCGTGCCCGCTCTCATAGCCTGAGCCGCCTGCACGACGTCATCTTTCTCGCGAACGGCAGCTGCGCCGCCGCGAGATTTTTCACCGTCGACAGCCACCGTGGTTGGTTATATATATTGATCAACCCTGCTATCGTGCTCTCCATTCTTTTCTGCTCATCGTGCACTCTTGGTCGGCTTGATGGGGCACAGGAACCGCTGGGACGCCCACCTCGCCACCGGAGCACCGCCGCCGCCATCACCGCCGCCGACTGCAGCTCGCCTCCGACCATGTTCCATCCAACCAACGTTCACACTGTGCTCGTGGTGAGATCCTGCACCTATTCCTGCCCTCAATTTCTTTCCTACCATGTTGTGGCCACCGGTCACCGTAGCTCGCCGCCGGCATGGACATGCCGCTCCGCCGCGCGCATGGCCATATTGGCTAAGGGTCAGGGACGACTCTATTTTGTTGCCTAACGCGTTCACCTAAGTACGTAGAAGTTCATGCTCGCCTCACCATTGTCGAAGACGCTCCGGTGAGCCTTTGCCGCCGTGCCCGAGCTCCGTCGTGCCGCCATGGCCGCTGGCGATCCTGCAACCCCTGCTCCACTGCTTCATTAGCTAGCTCATCTTGTTCGCCATGTCGAGCTGAGCACGTAGGACCAAGCCTCGATCGTGGGTCAACCACCGGCGGGTCATCGGTCAGCGCGGGGACACTGTTCCCATTTTCTTTTTCTATTTTTAAAAAATAATTTAAATGCTATTTTTTTGAAAAACATAGTAATTCATGTATAGCTCCAAAAATTCTGAAAATTGATATGTATTCTCTTTATGGTGTACTCTACCTAGAAAAAATATGAAATATCAAATTGGAGTAATTTTTGCATATGTTAAAATTAGTCCTTTTAATTGAAAAATGCACCTTCAATGATTGTTAAAAAATAAAATATTTGGCTTTTATTTCTAAAAATTGTTTTGCCATCTAATTAGGCCAAGAGCTTTCCAAAATAAAATTTTGAGCTCAATTAGACAACTTAGTGAGTTGATTGATCCTTTTAAATAATTAATTAATCCTTTTTAATTAAATGTAATCATTATAGGCTTGTTTGACTTTGGGATTAATTGATGAACTTGGGTCATTAACCTAATGACCCTTGGCACTTTAATTAATTATTTACGCTTACCTAGATCATGTCAATAGGGTTTAATCAACGTTATTTCATGTGCCTAATGAATTTCTTTAATGATGTAGTTAACCCTAATGAACTTAGTGAGTAAGTTTTGTTGGCTTGCAACTTTATCGTGAAGAAAAGTTGTACTCAAGCCCTTAATCTGGTCATGCATTCATCAAGCATGATGTTTACTATTCCATCATGTTGAAGCATATTATTTTATCGTATATTTTTCGTTAACGGAGAATTCAACGTTGTCGCACCAGATTCAAAGGAAGAGCAGACTCAGGAGTTGGGAGTTGATCCAGAACTCGAGACCGTTTTCCTCGAATACCAAGGCAAGCCCCGTGTTGACATCATTTTTCGGCACGTGTCAATAAGGATCGGGAGACTAAACTAAATCGGCAAGAGGATGGTTTTTTCAGCATTGCTTCTGAGTTGCCGATGGGTGGTTGTCGATGAAGGGCATGTTGATCTCGTACATTGCCAATGAAGCCAAAGAGCTGTTTCTGATAAGGTTGGCAGAGGACGAGAGGATTGTTACCGATGAGGCGGAAAGAGCTGTTGCCGATAAAAATGGCAGGAAGACTGGGAGGTTGTTGCCGATGCCAAGAATATACCGATGAGGAGATAACTTCATCACGGCGGAAGCGGACAGAGGATCGGCATCATAGAGCTTATGATTTTTGTAGTATAATTTGAGTCCAACTCCTATACGAGTTTTATTTCTTTCCTTAGGAGGTAGAGTTCGTACAAGGAATTAGTTTATTTCTTCTATATTTGAGCCTTGCATGTTAAATTAGGATTCTTCGATTAGCGGAGTATAAATATATGCCGGGGGGCATTGTAATAGGGATCCAAGCATCAATAAACAAATCTACTTTTTATCGTAATTTACTTCTACCAGTACTTTACTTTTCGATGACTTCGTCCAGTATTTTCTTTTTCAATGAGTTCTTTCAGAATCGACGGGCTGCATCAACTTGATCTCCGGTGACCTTGCAGGTTCCGCGTCTACTGAGCATGATTCAGGCTTTGACTTCCGGGTGTATCACTATCGTCTCGTCTGATCTGTTCAACAGTTATCGAATACATTCTGAGCCTTGACGTCCGGGCGTATCGTTGTCGTCTCGTTCGGTTTTTATTCAAATTATCATCCTTGTCGATTAACAGGTCAAATCGACTGGCACGCTTCGGATATCGAATTTGGGTATTAGCCTGTTGTGTTTGCAGATAAGAATTTTGCATCAACATAGCTTTTGGCACGCCCAGTGGGACAAAGTCAACAGATTTATTATGAAGAATCCTGCTGATATCAATCCAGAGAACATCATCGAGATATCAGAGTCAGATCTCAAGGAGGATCAGAAGCTTGCCATGGAAAAAGCCATGGAGGACTACAGGCAGCTTTGCTTGAAGTCTTTCAGCATAAATAGGGGCGAAGAAGTCATCCAGAAGCAAGATCTGTCGTTGCCTCGGCAGGTAACCTTTGATTCCAACCCTGGTAAATTACAAGAGATGGTTAATTCTGCATTGAATTAGGCTTTGATCAACCACTCCACTGTGCTGTCCAATACTATTTACAATGCTGTTGTGCAAACTTTAAGAGACGGACAAGCACCAGGTTATGTCGGGCCGGCATATCATCAGCCGGGATCGGCATCTGTCAGTACTCCATCGGCAACTCCAGCCGTTGAGAGTATGGAAGCGCCTACTCCTCCAGTTATATCAGGACCATCTATCGTTGAAGCCACGCCGATAGGATCAGAATCTAATGTCTCAGGAGAGGCCTAGTACTCAGTTGAGCATAGATCTAGCGGCATCAGCAATGTCAGGCTCTTCAGTCCAACATAATCAGATTGCTGCTAATTGCTGGGGATACGGGATGCCTCCAGGCCCATCTACTGCCAACTCTGGACTACCTCAAGTGCATGATGTAGCAGGGAAGGGTCCAATGACATCGGCTACGCCAATTCAGCCGATGACTCAAGTGTCACATTACTCTACTACACCTCCTGCTATACAACCATTGTCAATGGGATTCCACGCGCCTCCGCAACAGATATCTTATGCGAATCCATTGACTAGTCCTCCACCAGTTCAACAGAGAGTTTCCACTGCAGGATAGCCCATAGTGCCATTCATATCTCAATCTGGGTTATCTGCAATTCAGGGCAATTATGCTGGCTATCATCCACCCATACAAGAGCATCAATTGTCCGCAAGCTATCAGCCATCGGCAAGTCAGGTGTCGATGAGTTATAATCTCAATTGATCAGGACAAGCACCAGTTCAGCAATCTGCTATTCAGCCAGGTTACCAGGCGATGGGGACTCAGCAGTATAGTCCATAGGCAGCTTTCCAGGATCAAACATCGGCAAAACAGCCGATGAGCTTTGCTCCATAGAATGGTGCTGTGAATATGCCAATTCTTCCAAGTCAAGTACCACAAGGATATGTAGAAGCATATCAGCCAGTGCCTCCAGTGGAGATTCAGCTAGTGCATCAGCAAGATCAAGATGCACATTTAACTCATAAGATCGCAGAAGTAATGAAAGAGCAATTTGGGATTCAGCTCAAGATTAATACTTACTCTTATCGGACTCTGTACCCTCCAACTTATGACTCAATTCCTTTCCCGAATCGGTATAAGGTGCTAGATTTCACTAAGTTTTCTGGGCAGGATGATACGTCGACAATGGAGCAAATCAACCGATTCATCATCCAGTGTGGAGAAGCTGCTAACAGGGATGAGCTGAGGGTCCGTTTATTCTCGTCTTCTTTGTCTGGATCGGCATTCACGTGGTTTATCTCATTGCCACCGAACTCTATTCTTACTTGGGCCAATCTAGAAAGACAATTCCATAAGTACTTCTTTGCTGGTGTCCATGAAAAGAAGCTTACCGATTTGATGAAATTGAGACTACGAAGCGATGAATCGGTGGAGAGTTTTGTGCAAAGGGTACGAGACATGAAGAACAGGTGCTACAGCCTAGTGCTTGATGATCGCCAGTTAGCTGGTTTGGCTTTCCAGGGTCTGTTGCCGCATCTCAGGGACAAGTACGATTCTCTGGAGTTTGAAAGTCTTAGCCATATTATGCACAGGATCTCTGATCAAAGTGTTCGAGCTCTAGAACCTAGGAAGAGTCGAAACAAGAAGGTGTCCTTTGTAGAAGAGGCAGAGGAATCAGACTCAGATGAGGAACCAACTATCAGCCTAGCTGAGTGGGTGAAGGGTTAGAAGACAATATCTTGTCCTTTTGGTCAAAAAGAGCCAGAGAAATTCACGTTTGACAGCACGAAGGCCGATAAGATATTCGATCTGTTGCATCAAGAGGGCCAAATTAGGCTGTCGCCCAATCATGTAATTCCATCGGCAGAAGAGCTAAAAAAGATGAGGTACTGTAAATTTCATAATGCGACTTCGCACAGTACTAATGATTACAAAGTATTCAGGCAACAGTTGCAATCGGCCATTGAATCTGGGAGGATCAAGTTCGATAACTCTAAAGCTCAGGGGCCGATGAAGATTGATCAACATCCTTTTCCTGCAAACATGGTGGATGCCGTAAGCAAGACCAAAGCGTTGACATCGGCAAGCGCTGAAAGGAGAGCATCGGTAGATCCTAGACATCAAGTAACTGCCGATAACTTGAAGGGGAAAGAAGTAGTAGAAAGCAGCAGTTCAAGAAGATCTCCTAGGCCTACTCCATACAGAGTTTCAGGTGATCGCTATCAGCAGCGGCAGGAGGAGTTGCGTCAGGAAGAGTGGCGTCAGCATGAAGATCATTGGAGATGCCCCTTCTTCATCTACTGCTAGGAAGAAGGCATTAAATTGCCTATGGTTGATAGCTGCCCTGAGTGCAATGGTTATGATTGAGCCGATCAGACAGAAAGAAGATCGCGCTATGGTAATTAGAGCAAATACATAGATAAGCCGATCAGGGGAAGAGCATCGGTACATATCGGCGGGGGGGCAGAACCAGTGTACATGAAAGGCTGGGCAGGCATGACGACTGCTTGCCGATGAACCAAGAGGAGCTCGAGGAGATGGCCAATGCGAGAGTTCCTGATGAGGCGATTCTTTGTAGAGACTCCAATATAAACTACCCAGGTTCAGGTACGAAACTGTATCAGCCCGTTTGGAAAATGAAGCTTCCTCAATGGTGCCCTGAAGGTCTGACAAAAACTCAGAAGAGGAAGATACAACAGGAGCACAAAGAAGAAAACCCCCGTGGGGCAGAGTCTCAAGTGTGGTAGCCGAAGCATAAAGATGAAAGTCTATCGGCAGATATCAACATGGTTTTCATGTTGCCGATGGAATTTCGGGCACTTGTCGATGAGGAGGAAGAGAGAGTTCTTTCAGAACAAGTGGCTCAACTGATCTTGGATCCGATGATGGCCGTCTTTGAGAAGCCTACCGATGATGAGAGACAGCATCTCAAAGCTTTATTCGTCAAGGGCAAAGTTGATGGGCAGCCAGTGTCAAAAATACTCATAGATGGAGGAGCTGCGATTAACATCATGCCATATGCCGTGTTTCGGAGGCTCGAAAAAGGAGATCAAGATCTAGCCAAGACGGACATGAAGCTCAAGGATTTTGAAGGGAACATATCACCGGTCAAGGGAGCGCTATGCACCAAGTTGACCATCGACAGCAAAACATTGACGACCATGTTCTTTATGATCGGTGGTAAAGGTGCTTACAATTTACTATTAGGAAGGGATTGGATTCATGCTAATTGTTGCGTTCCTTCTACAATGCACCAATGCCTCGTGCAGTGGGTTGAAGATAAAGTTGAGGTGGTTCCTGGTGATTCATCTTATATAATTGCATCGGCAGAATCAGAAACTTACGAGCGGATTAGCAGAGTGCTCCCTGTGATTAACAGATCCGGATTTCTGAGTGCTCCCTGTGATTAACAGATCCGGATTTTTGATACTCGCCGATATATCTGGTCCAACCACCGATGTTCCTGGTGTCAGTCGATGCTCAGGTTTCCTCTGAAATAAAGTGTTGTCATCAGCAGTTGAGACATCCAGGCCAGTGAGCAAGACTACATCAGCAAGAGTGGGGGAGGCTGGTCCATGTTTGAAGATGAAGGCATTCATGGTATCGGACCAAAAATAGGAGGCAGCAATTAGCAGTGACTCGTTTCTCTCCATATCGGCAATGGACAATTTGATGCACTGGACTAGTTTTCGTTCTGCCCAGTACAGCTCCATTGGCCTGGCAACCCTTAGATACCAATCTTTCCATCCCTTAGTGGTTTTCGGCCAAGATCGGAAAGTGTCAGTCCAAAGACCCAAATCGAAGTTCTGAGCTCTAAAGGGAATTCGATTGGTTTCCGCATTTATAATATCAGTTGGGTCTGGATTCCCCATTGGGCCTAGGCAGATGAATTGGTTTTGATGCGTTGGGATGAGAAGTTTATTGCAGAGTTCCTGAGATTAAAGATTGAAATAAGGAGGAGTCATGAACTCTGGGGAAGAGAGGAAAAGTTAAAAGACAGATAAAGAAGAAGATTAACCTTGGGGACGTCGAAGGGGATAGCCATGGCCGCGGACGAAGATGGAGAAAACGAAGAATGCTAATGGAGGCTAAGAATCGCCGCTAAGAGTGGCACCGATTGAGTTCGTCGGAGGATCGCCTGCTGATGTCGCCGCTGGAGAGAAAGTCTATCGCCCGCTAATTAGTTTATTTCTTCTATATTTGAGCCTTGCATGTTAAATTAGGACTCTTCGATTAGCGGAGTATAAATATATGCCGGGGGGCATTGTAATAGGGATCCAAGCATCAATAAACAAATCTACTTTTTATCGCAATTTACTTCTACCAGTAATTTACTTTTCGACGACTTCGTCAAGTATTTTCTTTTTCAATGAGTTCTTTCAAGAATCGACAGGCTGCATCAACTTGATCTCCGGCGACCTTGTAGGTTTCGCGTCTACCGAGTACGATTCAGGCTTTGACTTCTAAGCATATCACTGTCGTCTCGTCTGATCTGTTCAACAGTTATCGAATACATTCTGAGCCTTGACATCCGGGCGTATCACTGTCGTCTCGTTCGGTTTTTATTCAAATTATCATCCTTGTCGATTAATAGGTCAAATCGACTGGCACGCTTCGGATATCGAATTTGGGTATTAGCCCGTTGTGTTTGCAGATAAGAATTTTGCATCAACACCCCTGATACATTTAAACCTTCCTTGATTTTATAAAAGTTTTATCGCTTCAGTTATGTTATGTTGCATTAAGTAATAGGAGTTGAGTGAAAACCTACTAATTGCATTACCTGTCTTATTTCCTTATTTCTTGTTACCTATTTTTGGAAAATGTGTAGTAAGGCTTAGCCCTGCTTAATTAGTTAAATTTTCAAAAAGTAAAAGAATGAAAAAGATGAGTATGGCTTAATCTGCGAAATCATGATGATAGTTAATAAATCAAGTCCGGACGGGTAACTTGCATTGGGAATGGAGTCCCTCTATAGTGTTTCTGTCTGCTGATGCCCTAGGACCCGTCCGATGGTGATCTACGTGTATCGAGAAACTAGAAAATCCACATGCATTAAGTGATATACAGTGGGCCAGGGTCCCCACATATGTCATGGAGTGATTTATAGTGGGCCAGAGTCCCCACATATGTCATAGTGTGTTATACTGTGGGTTAAGTTCCCACGTATATTGGTACACTGGGTCAAAGTACTCACGTGTATCATGTGGTGATATATGGCTGCAGTTGTTATCCCGATATATCTGTGATCCGGTATGCATCGGAGTTAAAGTCTCAGGTATCCCAGTGATCTAGGTCCCAGCTGGGTATAAAAATGGATTCGAATCACCGTTGCTTCTCAGAGAAGAAGACTCGATCTCTGTTCGTCATCGTAGTAACAACTTTAATGTTGTTTAAGGTTTAAGGATGAAGTTGGTTGGTAATCTGGAGCTAGAGCAAGACAACTTTTCTTTCTGTCAAGCTTTTCTGCAAAAATTCCTTATCTCCTGCAAGCCTTACCTTGTCCCTCTAGCCTGCATTTCCTGAATCTTCACCCCTCTTCTTTCGTTGGGCCAGTCTTGTTGAGTACTTGTGTACTCCAGGTTTGTTGAACCCTTGCTGCAGGTGAGTCCCATGAGTAGGAGTGCTTCGCATCCTACTGCATGACAGTCGTTGCGAAGAGTGACGACGAATAGGATGTCTAGCTCTTGGGCAGAGCACACCGACTGGGTTCTGTAAATAAGTTATCTATTTCTATTCCGCTACTACTAAGGTTTGTAATATTTAAACTTATAGTTTGTAAGATTTGAAACTAAAAGTTTTGTAAACTTATTTTATTGTAACTCTTCCTCTGTTTACTCTGATGTATATTATTTGTATAAAACTTTTGTAATACTGCAATATCTCTTGTAATGATTGATTCTGCTCGAAGAATCGTGGATGATTCGGGATTTATCCGATAGACCTTTTAACTCTTCTGGAACACATTCATGGTTATTAGGAGTCTGTTAGACAATAATCATGCGTGTGGGCCATAGGGTTTAGGAGGTTCTGCCACACTTCCTTGGCATATGGGTTCAGTGGATAAAGAATCTCCTAGGCAGTGGCACCTCCTAAGTAATCCTCAACAGCTGCCCTGGCAAACCCTTCAAATGCAGAAGAGGGGTAAGACATGGTGATCCATTATCCCCTCTCCTTTTTGTCCTTGCAGCTGACCTCCTACAAAGTGTTGTCAATAAGGCCTGGCATATGGGTGTCCTAAAGCATCCTATCTCTGACAACTTTCAAGGAGACTTTCCAATAGTCCAATATGCAGATGACACATTGCTCATCCTACCTGGAGATGCATGCACATTATTCAACCTTAAAGTCTTCTAAGAACATTTTCAGACTCAAGTGGCCTGCATGTTAACTTTGGTAAATCCTTCCTGGTGCCCATCAATATGAACAATGAGAGGGCTACTCATTTAGCCAACACCTTTGGCTGTCAGGTTGGCCAAATGCCTTTTACCTATTTGGGTTTACCCCTAGGTACCATAGACCTAGTATCTCAGACTTTAGCCCTTTAACCTGTAGAATAGAGAGGAGATTGTCAGGCATCAGCAGAATGCTAAGCTACAATGGAAGATTGATCTTAGTGAATTCTGTGTTTTCAGCGTTACCAACTTTTTACATGTGCAGTCTAAAGCTTCCACCAGCAGTCATTGATCAAATAGATAGAGCCAGGAAAGCATGCCTATGGAATAAGGGTGACCTCAACTATAGAGGAAAAGCCTTGGTTGCTTGGGAAGAAGCCTACAAACCAAAAAAAACCAAGGAGGTTTAGGCATCATTGACATTGAGAGGCAAAATGATGCCTTACTGCTTAAACACCTGGATAAATTCTACAACAATGCTAATGTCCCCTGGGTCAGTCTTACCTGGACCAAGCTGTATTCCAACACCAATACTTCCCCACAGGGAAGATCACCAGTTGGATCCTTCTGGTGGAAAGATGTCATAAAACTCTACCCTAAATACCAAAGCATAGCAACATGCAATCCAGCAAGGCCAATTCTGTCCTCCTTTGGTCAGATATCTGGATAGACCAGCCCTTGAGAGACAGGTTCCCCCAACTCTTGTCTTTTGCAAGGAAGCCTAAATGCTCCATTAGATTCATCATCAACCACCAGTTTTTGACAGAATCTTCATCCCAACTCTATCTATACAAGCTCTTGACCAACTAGGAGAGTTGCAGCAGTTGATGGAGGTCAGAGACTGGGATGAGGAAACCCTGGATACCTAGCACTACTCCTGGGGTTCTAACATGAAACATCCTCAATTTTCCACGAAGGGAAAATACACAGAATGGTGAATAATTCAATAGTTTGAAGCTCAAACCATCATATCATCCAGCGTTAGTAGATACAGTAATCCATACTTCGTACAAAAGAATACATTTAGAAGGGATTACATAGATAGTTCGTCGCCACACTGGCGGGATCATCAGAGTAGCTGCAGCGTCTGGAACAGCTGCGGAAGGCGGAAGTACATAAATCTCCAAAAGAAGCCTGAGCGTAGGAACGAGACGTCTACTCCTCCTCATCGTCATAGTCGTAGTCGGGCTCACCTGCCAAATAATTTTCAGTACGGTTTGTACTGGCCACATCTCCCACCCTATGCTTTGCTTTCGCTATGTAGTATTTGGTGGGATGCAAAGGATGTAATCAATTCGACCTATTATGTGGCTGTAGTTTCCTATGCGAACAGCGTCTAGTATTATATAATATAATTCATCAAATTTTAATCCATCTCATCCACACATCCAAACCCATTCCATCTCCATCACACACTTCTCACCCTCTCACACTCAGTCGACAGGTCCAACTCCCTCTCAGAGCCTGTCTCAGCGGCTCACAGCCGGAAGGGTAACACCAAGGGGAGAAATAGAAGGACTCCTCTCACTACTCCCGAGAAGCGTGGGTCTTAGGAAAAAGCCATACCAGTGTTCGGTGATCCCCATCCTGTGGCTGAGCGCGGCCGCGCATTAGGGTTAGGGTTCGGTGAAGCGCGACATGGTCAGGCAGCGAGACGGACGGCGCGCAGCGGGGCCGTACGCGAGCGGATGGCGGAGCTTCGCCGTTCCATTTCTGGAACATCAGACGCGACGCGCGGTCGACCAGAAGTGGGAAAAGGAAGGAGCTGACAGGTGGGGCTCGTGTGTCAGCGAGAGAAACGGGTCCGCGTGGTGCGGGCGACGGCAGCGGCTTGCTGGGCCACCTTGCTGGGCCGGCAGTCGGCGAGCGGGCGAGCGCGCGTGGGCGAAACGCGACAGCGCGCGGGCGCAGGCCGAGCTGGGTCGCAAGCGCAGGCAGGCTGGCCGGCGTGCATGTGCGTACGCGTGCGAGCGAGCGCGTGCGCCGGCGGGCAAGCGCGCGGTTGGGCTGGGCCACTGGCTGGGCCAGCGCGGGGAGTTGGTAGCAGGCCGGCCTAGGCTGGAAGCTGTTTTGGGCCGATTTCTCTTTTTCATTTTCCTTTTTATTTTCAAAACCTTTTCCATTTTTATTTCTTGCAAGGCAACTTATTTTGCCGCAACCCTAGGTTAGTGAGGTTAGTGACCATGATGTATACACCATGGTGGGTCCACTAGGGTCTCTAGGTCATGATGGATCCATTTTCGGAGTTAGCGAGCGTATATTTATACATGCATTAAAAGGTTATTCGTTTTTATTAGTCATCACATAAAATCGAATAAGAGGCAAAACATTCTCTGGTAATTAAATGCAATGCTCGGGCTAACGTCGGGTGCTATTTGTGCATCTATTGGCGGGTTTCCTACATGTCATCCACCATACACTGGTAAACTTTAGAAAAATTTTTGAAAGCCCGTATTTTTGGTGACCGGATTTCTATGGTTGTTACAGTCCTACCCCCTTATGAGAATCTCGTCCTCGAGATTCAAGAGTGTAACTTACTCTTCAAAAAGGTAGGGGTAGAGCTTCCTCATTTCTGACTCCTTCTCCCAAGTTACTTCCCGTTCTGTGTGATTGCTCCACTGAATCTTCAGATATGGCGTGCTGGAGTTTCTAGTTTCCTTGGTGGTTCTGTCCATAATGCGGACGGGGTGCTCTCTGTACTCCAAAGTGTCCTGAATATTGAGTGCCTCTGCGGGTATCGGATGCTCTGGCGGCTACAAACACTTGCGCAGTTGCGACACATGGAACATTGGGTGTACTCCTGCCAGTTGTGGGGGCAACTCTATTCTGTAGGCAAGCTTGCCAATCCTTTCACTGATTCTGTACGGTCCCACATACCTTGGTGCTAGCTTTCCCTTTACATGGAACCTAACGGTCCCTCGAAGCGGGGAGACCTTGAGGTAGACATAGTCTCCTACCTCAAACTCGAGGTCTCTGCGTCTCTTGTCGGCATAACTCTTTTGACGGCTCTGGGCAATTTTCAGATTTTCTCGTACCTGGGCGACTCCTTCCTCGGCCTCCTTAATGGTGGCCAGGCCAAAGAACGATCTTTCACCCGTTTCAGACCACATCAAGGGTGTTCTGCATGGTCTTCCGTACATAGCTTCGAAGGGTGACATCTTGAGGCTAACCTGGTAACTGTTGTTGTAGGAGAACTCTGCAAAGGGCAAGCTCTTCTCCCAATCAGTCCCATATTTTAGAACACAAGCTCGAAGCATATCCTCAAGTATCTGGTTCACTCTTTCTGTCTGCCCATCTGTCTGAGGGTGGTATGCGGTACTGTAATCTAGCTTGCTGCCGATTGACTTGTTCAGGGCTTTCTAGAACTTGGACGTATACTGCGGCCCACGATCGGATATTATGCTCTTAGGAGCTCCATGAAGCTTGAGAATGTTCCCAACATACAGATCTGCTAGCTGGCCGATTCGGGCATCAGTCTTGATGGCTAGGAAGTGAGCTACCTTAGTCAAGTGATCGACTATCACCCATATGGCATCATGGCCTTTCGGGGTCCGAGGCAATCCCACAATGAAGTCCATAGAAATGCTATCCCACTTCCATTTAGGTATATCCAGCGGCTTTAACAGCCCTGCAGGTCTCTTATGCTCAGCCTTGATGTGTTTGCAAATGTCACATCTAGCAACATGCTCTGCTATGTCTGATTTCATGTTTTCCACCAGAATTTCTTCTTCAAATCAGCATACATTTTAATACTGCCTGGGTGGATACAATACTTGGAATCATGACCTTCTGATAGGATTTCGTTGCGGATAGCTGGGTCAGCAGGCACACAAATTCTGTCCTTGTACCAGTAAGTGCCTAGCTCATCTTCACTGAACTCTGGGCACTTGCCTTGTGTCAGGAGCTCGTGTATCTCCTAAATTTCTGGGCAATGGCGTTGGGCTTCATGGATCCTATCCATGAGGGTGTAGTGCACGCGAAGCTCATTCAATAGGCCATGAGGTATCACCTCCATCTGTAACCCATCAATGCCCTCTTGCAACTCTGTGGGCAAGGTAGTGGTGAACAAGGCATGACAATGACTTTTGCGGCTAAGAGCGTCAGCGACCACATTGGCCTTCCCAGGGTGATAGAGAATCTCCACGTCGTAGTCGTTAAGCAGCTCGAGCCAATGACGCTGTCGCATGTTCAGATTTTCCTGGGTGAAAAAGTATTTCAAGCTCTTGTGTTTGGTGTAGATCTCGCACTTGTTCCCTATCAGGTAGTGCCTCCAAATCTTCAAGGCATGGATCACAGCTGCAAGCTCGAGATCATGGGTGGGGTAACACTGTTCATGCTCCTTAAGCTGGCGGGAAGCATAGGCAATGACTTTCCCATTCTGCATTAGAACACAACCAAGCCCGAAGCGAGATGCATCGCAATAGACCACAAAGTCCTGGTGGATATCGGGCAAGGCTAGAACAGGCGTTGTGGTGAGCTTCTCCTTCAGGGTCTAGAAACTTTGTTCGCATTGGGACGTCCATTCGAACTCTTTGGTCTTCTTCAGGAGGTTGGTCATGGGGCGAGCTATCTTGGAAAAGTTCTCGATGAATCGGCGATAGTAACCAGCCAATCCCAAGAAACTTCTCACATCAGTCACATTCCGTGGCTGCTCCCATTCCTTCACTGTCTCAATCTTGGAAGGATCAACAGCTACTCCATCAGCATTGAGCACATGTCCTAGGAAAGCGACCTCCTCAAGCCAGAACTCACACTTGTTGAACTTGGCATAGAGCTGATGCTTTCTTAGTTTCTCTAACACCATCTTCAGATGCTGCTCATGCGCTTCGGCGGTGGCAGAATAGACAAGAATGTCATCAATGAAGACCACCACGAACTTATCCAGCTCCTGCATGAACACTTTATTCATCATGTTCATAAAATAAGCAGGCGCGTTCGTAAGGCCGAAGGACATGACGGTGTACTCATACTGCCCATATCTGGTGACAAATGCTGTCTTAGGAATGTCCTCCTCTCTGATCTTCATCTGATGGTAGCCTAATCTGAGGTCGATCTTGGAGAAGTACTTGGCGTTGCGAAGCTGATCAAGCAGGTCATCTATCCTCGGCAAAGGGTACTTGTTCTTTATAGTTACGGCATTCAGGTTCCGGTAATCAACGCACATCCTCTGCGTTCCATCCTTCTTCTTAACAAACAGAACAGGAGATCCCCAGGGCGAGGCACTGGGCCTAATGAACCCTTTCTCGGATAGTTCCTCGAGCTGTTTCTTAAGCTCCTTAAGCTCGTCAACTGCCATACGATAGGGTCACTTGGAAATCGGACTCGTACCAGGCATCAGGTTGATCACGAACTCAACATCTCTGTCTGGTGGCATTCCTGGTAGCTCTTCCGGAAAGACATCCAGGTACTCACAAACTACAGGCACATCCTCAAGTGACTTCTCTTCCAAGGCACACAGCATGGATATATCTGTCCCTTTGTTTGGCTCACATCTGATCTGACAGCCACTTGGATGGGTTATATCCACAAATCTAGGTGAGCAAGATATCACTCCTTTGTTCTGGGTTAACCAATCCATCCCTAGAATGACGTCTAGGCCTTTGAAGGGTAGTAAGGTAAGATCAGCAAGAAAGGTAAGACCCTCGATGGTGATACTCACTCCCTTACATATTTTGGTACAACAAATGTTTCCCAGAGGTGAACTAGTGTATAAGGCTTCTTTTCATGGAGTGACAGGTATAAGGTGCTCTCGTGCAAACTTGGAGGATATATATGAACATGTAGCACCTGAATCAAACAGCACGGATGCCTTAACTCCATGCACTAAAAACATACCGTACACCACGTCAGGGGCACTCTGGGCAGCCTCTGCTGAGATGTGGGTGAGGCGACCACGGGGTGCTCCGGATGGCACCTGCTTGTGTGGGGTGCCCAGGTTCTGCCTGGCGGGCACTGGTGTAGCTGGTGCAGCCTTTTTCGGGCACTCGACTGCCTTATGACCTGGCTGGCCACAAGCGAAGCAAGTGTAGGTCACGCCGCCTGTGGGGGTTGGCGCAGCGGACCTCCACGTGCTACCTCCAGGTGCGGCACGAGCGTATGCTTGGCGGTCCTGAGCAGGGCGGGGGTAGTTGCTGGTGTGGGTACCACCGCCCCGGCTCGAACCGTGAGCCGCTCCCTGGGCGAAGCGAGAGCGAGGAGGCTGAGAGGTCTCACCACGCGACCTCCGTGGGGCAGGTGCGCAGGAGGTGCCCTCAGTACGGCGCTTCTTGTTCTTGCCAAGCGCCTCCCTTTTCGCGAAAACCTCGTCGCGGTCCTTCTCAATCTCCATGCACCTGTCAATCAGGTCACGCAGGGTGTGGCTCTTGGTGCCTGAGAGAGAGAGCCTGATACGGCTAGACAAGCCCTTGCGGTAGTAGTACATCTTCTCCTTCTTAGAGTTCACCACTGAGACGGGTGCATAGCGCAGCAGGTTAGTGAAGCGGGTGGTGTACTCATGCACCTTGTCAGCTCCCATGGAGATGCTGCGGAACTCGTTCTCCTTCTTCTCCAGTGCACCTTCACGGATGAAGAAGGCACGAAACTCGTCCACAAACTCATCCCAGAGGCGGGGTCTCGGTGGGTTTCGCAGAGGCTGTCCCACTAAGATCGCCCGGCACCCACAAGCTAGTGAGCTGCTAAGTCAAAGCACTCCTCGTCAGTGCAAGTGGTCAAGTCCAGCTTCTTCTCAATCTCCTTAAGCCAATCATCAGTAGCGATAGGGTCGATGCTGGTGCCATCGAACATCGGGGGCCTCAGCTTGAGAAAGAATTCCAGCTTCTTATAGAAATCATCGCGAGGCTCCCGGCGCTGGGGGTGCAGCACACTCTCAGCTAAGACTCGAAGAAGCTCGGTCTGCTAGGCCATCACATCCACCAAGAGTGGCACGGGAGGTGGTAGTGGAGCTGCATCTCTTCCTGCGGCAGGCTCAGGCTCAACAGCAGGCTGTGGCTGTCCTCCAGCCGCGCCTCCGGCAGCTGGTTCTGGCTCAACTACCGGTGGTGGCGATGGGTGTGCAGGTCGTGGGGTGGCAGCGCGGGGTGGCTCCTCAAGGTCGAGGGGTATGCGACCAACGCGTGCACGACCACTTCTGCGTCCGCGGCCCCTGGCGAGCACGGGTGAAGGAGAGCGGTTTCTCAGGCGGCTGGCACGACGAGTGGACATCCTGCTCAACATAAACCTCAGATTAGGGTTACGTGCTTAATATAACTTTGATATTAAAGGCATACTTATTTTGAAATAACTTTTAAAACATTACTAATTTATCCAACACTCAGACCAAGAAGCATGAAGATCCAATAAGATGCGATAAAAACAAAATCATTCATTACATCAGGGGGGGTACATGGCGATGTCTTTAGCGGCCACGCTTGGAGACTCGCGAGAAACGTACTACACGCAGGTAGTCTAGCAAAAAGGGGTGGACAACTACTCAGCATCATGGTGAGTCTGGTCACTTGGCCGTTCAGGGCCCATCATCTCCTGACCTGATATTACTCTAGACCATCTCTAGAGGCTGGTCCAAACTGTAAGCTGTGGGAGGTATACCAATGCCAGAAGCCTGGATCTGCTCGTCGGTCATCTGAAGGCGAGAGACATAGCGACGGGCCTCCTCGAGCTAAGGGGTGGACACTGCCTGTCCACTGAGTCCAGTGGTGGGACATCCACTCAAGTTGAGGCGAGATTGCCCCAGCTCAAATGTCTCAACCCTGACCCTCTTACGGGCACGTAAGGGAAGCTCGTCTTGCAACTCCTCGTACTCTCTGACCCTCTTGCGGTCTGACCTCTTCCAAGCTTCCATAGTGCGTTTGAGCTTATCCATGAGGTATGCTGTCTTATGGACATAGTTGATCAGGTGTCCTGGTTGTAGCTAGCAAGGGTGTACTCCTGTAGCAGCTTCACATGTTGAGCCTTGCACTGCTCATGGAGCTTGTCCCTGTAGGCAGCATCTTGACTCTTTTCCTAGAATCTCTTTGCAATGTCTTCGTTCTTCTCAGCCATAGTGGCCTCAAGCTCCCAGATATTCTTGTTAAGACGGTTGTTGTGTATTTGAAGCTTATCCAACTCGCTCATCAGACTAGTGATCTGATCCTGGTGAGTGTGCTCTTTGCGTGCTATCTCACGCTCTAGGTCCTCAATCTTTTGCTTCCATGCCGCTTCCTTATCCACTGACTTGCGGATCCTCTCATCAACCTCCATCAGGTAGCAACGATCACGGCGTCCCTTCCGCTCCAACTCAGCAATGTACATTTCCTGGCGCTGCATGTACATCATAGAGGCGCGGTGGCAGGGGTTGCGGTCGACTCTGGTATTCTGGTCGATGTAAATGACCTCTCCCCAAGTACCCTGCTGATCATCGAGGGCACGAGGAAGCAGACGAAAGCGACTTTCCTTCAGATAGTCAGCTCCGTTGCGCAGCACAATACAGAGTGCCTGGCGTGAAACGGTCTGAACACACATGCCGGTGTCGTTGTCGAAGGCGAAGTCAGTGAAAGCGATAACTTCGGGCAGGTTCATGCTTGCAGGCATGTTGATGTGGACTGCCTTGTAGTCCTCGATGCCTCCTCCAAGGGTGGGCTTGCCGCGGCAAAGATACTCGACGTTTTCCACGGGAACACCTAGCTCGGTGAGAACCTCGCGAAGCACATGAGCATAGCCTCCATGCTCCGTTCCGTCGAGTTTGAAGTCAATGACATCCATTGGCGGTAACGGACCAAGCGGCAAGTTGGGGTCCATCTGCAGGCGACACGAGAAAGAAGTTAGAAAAGTTGCAAAGAGAGGTAAGCCATGCATAAAAGCGTATGCAGTGGTCGGTGTATAACCGAGAGATTTCAAGATCTTCCTAATTCTATGGTCCAATCCTATGGGTCTCGTCCTAGGGTCAAGCATGGCTCTGGTACCAACTGAAACATCCTCAATTTTCCATGAAGGAAAAATACACAGAATGGCGAATAATTCAATAGTTTGAAGCTCAAACCATCATATCATCCAGCGTTAATTGATATAGTAATCCATACTTTGAACAAAAGAATACATTTAGAAGGGATTACATAGATAGTTCGTCGCCAGACTGGCGGGATCATCAGAGTAGCTGCAGCGTCTGGAACAGCTGCGGAAGGCGGAAGTACATAAATCTCCAAAAGAAGCCTGAGCGTAGGAACGAGACGTCTACTCCTCCTCATCGTTATAGTCGTAGTCGGGCTCACCTGCCAAATAATTTTCAGTACGGTTTGTACTGGCCACATCTCCCACCCTATGCTTTGCTTTCGCTATGTAGTATTTGGTGGGATGCAAAGGATGTAATCAATTCGACCTATTATGTGGCTGTAGTTTCCTATGCAAACAGTGTCCAGTATTATATAATATAATTCATCAAATTTTAATCCATCTCATCCACACATCTAAACCCATTCCATCTTCATCACACACTTCTCACCCTCTCGCACTCAGTCGACAGGTCCAACTCCCTCTCGGAGCCTGTCTCAGCGGCTCACAGCCGGAAGGGTAACACCAGGGAGAGAAATAGAAGGACTCCTCTCACTACTTCCGCGAAGCGTGGGTCTTAGGAAAAAGCCATACCAGTGGCTCGCGGACTATATATATAGATTCATAAACTCTGCAGAGCGTGTACTCCTGTAACCACAAGATCACTATCATCGGCAGTGCCCCGCCTAAGATGATTTCGGCTGCTTTCTAACCGGTGCGATGCCACCCTACCACTCAGTACTGGGACATCCCGGATAGGTTCCACCGGCACACTGAGACTGTGAGACATAGTACCGGGCCTCCGAGGTCACTATGTTGTCTAAGGAGGGTGTGGATCTCCACGCCCGTACCTCCCGACACTATCTGCTAACCACCTAGTAGTAGTGGCACTGTCCTAGCTAGTCAGACATCCGTCTCCCGCCCATACAAGAGCGAGTGGTGAGCACGTAAGTCTCAAGGTTCCGGTCCTCAAGAGATATCAGGTCCTAGGGGGGATCAGACTAGATCATCTTCTCTTTTGGGACTACAACAGTCCGTGCTACAACAGCACCTTCTACCCGGGGCTTCGCTCCACGAAGGTTCTCACCCCGGGATCTCCTTATGCCTCACAATGTGCCCGCCACAAGCACCTCACACGGGAATGCCCAAAACACATTCCCCGGCAAGACTCGCCCACATGGCTCATCGTAGAATCCTGTCCGATCGACTCAACCCTCACCACACACCCAAGACACACACAGCACTCTCCTCGAGTAAAGTGGCACCACGTGCCTTAACCATATAACCATGCTCTCCACCACGCATCATCATCACACAGATATAAGTATAGTAGAAGTAAGGCATCATAAGTAAATAAGCAAGCGTCTAGCCTATCAGCAGGTGTGCAGGAGTATGGTTGCGACAAGGTAAAGGCTCATCAGGCAGTGCTATCATGCAACCTATCATCAGGTGATATTCATAATTAGAGCACTAGCAACTAGACATTATGCCATGCGTAATAGGATCTACGAGGTTGGGTGGGGTGTGGCACCTGCGAAGTCGTCTCCGAGCTCCTCCTCGTACTCGTAGTCGTCCTCCTCAAACTGCTCCTCCTCTGAAACGAGACATAATAGCCGCGTTAGCGGCTCCTATAGAGTCAACACAAAGAAGCAATAAAATTCAATAACTCCAAATGCACTCATACACAAGCCTATGACATAGAGCTCATTTTTATGAAAATTTGGACACTTGGTTCCTATTTTTCGGAGTTCGTATGAAGAAGTTATGAATTTCTGAAGTTTATTCTATTTTCTGAAAAAGAAAAAAGGGCGGATTAACCAGAGGCTGATACGTGGCGGCTCCTGATTGGGCCACGTGGCGTGCAAGAACAGTACAGCCGGGGTTGTGCTGACGTCATGCTGACGTCAGCACTGACAGGGGACCCAGTCAGTGGCTGACGGATCTGGTCACTGACAGGTGGGGCCAGGTCAACGGTCAATGTTGACGGGTCTCGACCGGGCCTCGGAGGGCCTGGACAGGGCTGGATCTAGGTCAGGTTGGGTCGGCCGCTGTACACTCGAGGGTGCGATCCGGGCGACCCCTCGAGGACGGAGCTTCGCTCGGGCGAACGGACTGGCCTCGAGGACGAAACTTCGCCCGGCGAACGGGCATGCCCTCGAAGACGGAACTTTGTTCGCACGAAGGGGCAACCCTCGAGAACAGTTATCCGGTGAGACTCGACCCTCTGGCCTCGAGCCGGATCCTCGACTCGAGCAGGCCCTCGATTAGAGCCAGGTCCTCAACTCGTCGGGCGGACCCTCGACTTCGTCGGACGAACCCTTGACTTCGTCGGACGGACCCTCGACTTCGTCGGACGGATCCTCGACGAATGTCGGACGGACCCTCGATGAATGTCGGACGGACCCTCGACTTCGTCGGACGGACCCTCGACGAATGTCGGTTCATTAGCTGAGCTGCGTGGCTGGTCGGCTGGGTGCTCCAACTTGGGGAAATCGACCCTCAAGCCGGTGGCGGTCAGCGAAGCACGGCGGCGGCGTCTGGCGATGGCGAGGCCAAATTTGCCGGCGAAGCCGGGCGTTGGTCTCCATCTTCCTTCTTGCCTTTCGATTGGAGAAGCTGGGATCTCCATGAGCTAGCTACCGGGGCTAGTCGAGGCATGGCGGGGCGTGCGCGGCTCGGCGGCCACGGTGGACGCTCCGGCGGCCAGAGTGCGGGGAGGCTGGAGCTGCAAAAGTGCGTGGCTCCAACTGTGGCCCGTGCCGGCTCCAAGAGGTTGCCAAGAACGCGCTCTAGACTACGGCGAAGCTATTGGCCGCGGTAAAGAAAGAAACAGTGGTGAGGGGAGCGAGAACGTCGACGGTGTACTGGTGGCGGCCATGGATGGGGTAGGGCAGGGCAGCTCACCTTGGTGGTGCTCCGTCGTCCGCAGCGCTCGCGGATCGGCTTGGTGAAGGTGAAGCCGTGTGGTAGCACCGCGGCGGTTCGGAGGAGCTCGACGTGCTCACAGGGGCCGAGGAGGCGCGGTGGCGAGGTGTGGGCTATTCCGGCGGACGGCGTTGCGGCCACGGCCACCCCTCTCCTCTTCCCTTCTCGGTCAATATCTCCCTGGGCTAGGCAGGCAGGATGGCAGAGGTCTTACCAGTGCGGCGGCCGGGTCGTGGGAAACCCTAGAGGGCAAGGCGTTCCCCTTTTATAAGCGCGGCGGCCGGCCATGGAGGTGGCGGACGGCAGAGATCAGAGATCCCCATCCAGTGGCTGATCACGGCCGCTCATTAAGGTTAGGGTTCGGTGAAGCGCGACGTGGTCAGGCAGCGAGACGGACGACGCGGAGCGGGGCCGTACGCGAGCGGATGGCGGAGCTTCGCCGTTCCATTTCTGGAACGTCGGATGCGATGCGCGGTCGACCAGAAGTGGGAAAAGGAAGGAGCTGACAGGTGGGGCTCGTGTGTCAGCGAGAGAAACGGGTCGGCGTGGCACGGGCGACGGCAGCGGCTTGCTGGGCCGCCTTGCTGGCCAGCGGTCGGCGAGCGGGCGAGCGCACGCGGGCGAAACGCGGCAGCGTGCGGGCGCAGGCCGAGCTGGGCTGCAAGCGCAGGCAGGCAGGCCGGCGTGCATGCGCGTACGCGCGCGAGCAAGCGCGTGCGCCGGCGGGCGAGCGCGCGGCTGGGCTGGGCCGCTGGCTGGGCCAGCGCGGGGAGTCGGTAGCAGGCCGGCCTGGGCTGGAAGCTGTTTCGGGCCGGTTTCTCTTTTTCATTTTCCTTTTCATTTTTAAAACCTTTTCCATTTTTATTTCTTGCAAGGCAACTCATTTAGCCGCAACCCTAGGTTGGTGAGGTTAGTGACCATGATGTATACACCATGATGGGTCCACTAGGGTTTCTAGGTCATGATGGATCCATTTCCGGAGTTAGCGGGCGTATATTTATACATGCATTAAAAGGTTATTCGTTTTTATTAGTCATCACATAAAATCGAATAAGAGGCAAAACATTCTCTGATAATTAAATGCAATGCTCGGGCTAACGTCGGGTGCTATTTGTGCATCTATTGGCGGGTTTCCTACATGTCATCCACCATACACTGGTAAATTTTAGAAAAATTTTTGAAAGCCCGTATTTTTGGTGACCGGATTTCTAGGGTTGTTACATAACAGATTCAGCAGTAGACAAGCTTACAAAGCACTCTCAGTGCCCTCACAAGCATCACCTCTCTTCAAGTGGCTATGGAAAGCAAGTAACCTGGGCCACCAAAAATTTTTCTTCCAGCTTCTCATCAGGGATAGGCTGAACACTAGAAGCATTTTGAAAAGGAAGAACATGCACCTTCCAAGCTATGATTATGTTCTGTGTAACAGCAGTGTAGAAGAGACCTGCTTTCACCTCTTCTTTGGCTATCAGTTCAGTCAACAATGTTGGGCTTCCATCTCCATTTAGTGGGACTTCATTCTGCCTCCGGTTGACATGCTGCTAAAAGCCAGAGAGACTTTCAACAGCACCATTTTCAGGGAGATTCTAATTACTGGCTATTGGAGCATCTGGCATGTAAGGAATAAGATCATATTCGACAATGGGATCAGATGTATAAATAGCTAGAAAATGCATTTTTAAGCAGGAGCTTGAACTGGTTTGTGCCAAGGCCAAGCAGCTGAAGAGCAACCTCATTGGTGCCTAGAGAGATAGCCTAGCCTAGCTTACCGCATTTTTTCCATTTAGGTCTAAGACCTTGTAAATATTGTTTGTTGTACTGTAAAACTCCATTCTTTCATTTAATTAAAAAAAGTAGGCCAGGGTATTCCCTGACCGATTCGGTCAATATCATACTGAATTTCTCCAACCAATTTCAGCTAATAATTTTGTTAAATTTTTTGATGTGTGAACATGAGGGTTTTTCTAAGTAGACTAGAGTGCAAATTTTGATGTCAAAATTTTACAAAATCAATATTGTTGCAAAAAATTTATAAAAAGGTATTTTATGCCAAAGCTATATTCTTTGCATAATAATCTACTATTATTATTTGTAATTGAGGCTCTCCTTTTGGACAATCCATGTTCAATACCACAGGATGATCAAGAAAAAACATAAAATTTCACAAAACCAAGTACATTTTCTATTAATTTATACACTCTAGTCAATATTAACAAAGATATCCATTGGGTATCCTATTTCAAAAAAAAATGACAATGCTATTCTAAATATAATGTAAATGAGTATATCTAAATTATAATCTATCTAAAATCCATACATGGAGATGCAAATGAAATGATTATGAATAACAATGGGTAAATATATATAGTAGGTAAAAGATGACTATTACCATTGTACAAAGACCAAAAGAATATCTAACGAGTATTATGTTAATAAATGATACATGAACGATAAGTAATTTTAACTAGCTATGTACCCATGTTTACAATTTATCTATGATTATAAGCCTCTTATATATAATAATATATAAGTAGTAGGTCTTCATACAGATGCACTTATAAGTGACATGTCATCCACAGTCAGAACGTATGATCGAAGCAACTGCTAGAACTTGAGTGAGTGTTCCTCGTACAATGTACTGCCGAACATATCCATATCTTTAATGAAACGAAACGTTTTTTTTACAACAAATGAAACGAAACAATGAATTCGTTACGTGGTTACTTGTATAATCTACAAACTACAACCACAACATATTTATTGATCAAGTGATGCGCTTTTTCATTCATGTGGGAACTCAACTTCAGTTTGTTACGTGGTTACTATATGATCTACGACTTATTTATTATTGATCAAGTAAAGCATTTAATTCATCTTGGAATCAAATTCCATACTACAGTTGGACACATGCTCCTCCAATTCGTATAGAGTTTCAGAGATTTAACAATGATTGTGTCATATGTTATAATTTGTTTTAGGGTGCGTTTGGTAGGGATTTTCTCATAGAATGGTTTATGATCCAGATTCTCCTAAAAAAGTTTCAGATATGAATCAGAATTACTTTAGCAAACTGTTTGGTTGGTAGGATGAATTCTGATTCCAAAAGAAAATATTTTTTCATAAAAATATATATATAATAGTTTATCTAGTTATAGTTATATGGACATGAGAGTTTTGGAGTCAAACTCTACATCATGCTTTGACACACTACTCTAGTTTATCTAGTTTATATTACAAGTGTTTCAAAAAAATTATAATTACAGGTATGTATGCATATAGGTTGAATTTACTCCTTTTTTTGAATTATAGGGCAACGCCACTGTCATTGCATAGCAAGGACCAAAGTTAATAATCTTTTTACAGCCCCCAGGTGGGATTCACCCGCCTATGAAGTTTAGAAAAACTATCACCTCTCCAGATTACAACGCAAGCAAAGAAAACCCGCAACAAGCTCAAACACCCTTAGCAGCTTCACCAATCAAACAACTAAACCACCCCTTCTCATCACTCACATCTTGAAGACTGGTCGCTTCCAATTTCTTCTGCACTTCGTCATGAAAATTGTCTTCCTTCCAGCCCAGCGTCTTTTGGAACATAAATCTGTCCCACTTGTCTCCAGCTTGGTTTAGCCACTGATCCTTGGGAATCTTGATGCGATCTCCTTAAGTCTTGATAATCTCGTGGAGAATTTTGATCTTCTCTCTTGTGGGCAGAGGATGATCCAAGAATGTAACATTGCAGAAATCTTTAGAAGCAGGTTTTTCATACCCAACCAAGGTGCACCCTGAAAACATAGAAGGTTTCTTAGTTTCCAAAGACCCGCAGGACAGCAGCACAGAAGGTGTTGCACACTAAAAACTTCTTATCACTAAGCCACATTTGACCTATCGAAATAAAATTACTACCAACATCTCTTTTAGAGTTTTTAAAATAGCAGCCCACATTTGTTTTGCCACTACACATTCAAAAAACAGGTGTCATCAAGTTTTTTCCTAATATTGACATTGTCTCTAGTCAGGTTCTTCTTTTTTTGATAAAAGCCAAAGGAAGAAAAGCACCCTATTAGGAGCCTTGATCCTCCATATATCTGGGACGTGAGCAGATGAGATTCCTCTAAAGTTCACTATCTTATACAGGGACTGTGTTGAGTAGACTCCGTTTGATGAAAACTGCCATACAAAAGAGTCCTCCTCATCTTTGAAACTAATAGTAGAAGGTATCTGAACCACCTCTTCCCACATATTCATCAACCTTTGATCAACTCCTCTCATAAAAGAACATTTCAACTCAACACCATCCCACAGCTGAGCTACTGTGCCCGCTTGTTCATGAACAAGAACATAAATGTCCCAAAATTGTATAGCTAAGCAAGATGGACCAAGTCAATTGTCTTCTCAGAACTTGACCTTCCTCCTATCCCCAATTTTTTTATCTATATCGTAGTTTGGCAGCAGAAGCAGTCCACATGACACCCTTGAAAAATTTAGACGCCCCTCTAGTTGAGCTACAAAAGATATTAGATTTATCGGTCTCATACTTAAAATCTATATATTTCTTCCAAAACTTGTATTTATTTAAATTATACTCCCTTTATTCTAAATTATAGACCATTTGACTTTTTTATATTTAAATACATAACAAAATATATGATAAAAAAATTAAACGACTTATAATTTGAAACAGAGGAGCGCCTTCTAATCATACGTAAGAAGACAAATATTGAACTTGCTCTTCGAAACGGTGTTTTGCTAGACGCACAGATTCCGCGTTCCCGACTGTTTCTTACCTCAAATTCCTCCAAAATTAGGGGCTCTTCAGCTGCTAGCCTGCCACTCTGTTTCCTCTGTTTCTTTTCTCTCCTCTGCATGCCATTTTTAGCTCCTCGTTTCGCTCCCCGACCATCTCTGGCTCCTCCACCCAAACCTCGACCACCAATTCCCATCGTTCTTCCACCTCCGATTGCCTCCCGGCGGAACGTGGCGCGTTCCGCCGTCGCCGCCGCATTGCCATGCCCCTGCAGGCCGAGGGGAGGAGGAGGAGGCGGAGGAGGAAACACGAGTGCACAAGGCTGTGATCGCCGCCGCGGCCGGCCTGCCCGATGGGCAACGTCTGCGTCGGGTCCCGATTCTCCAAGAACGGTGGCTTCTTCGGCAACTTCTCCCTGTGGCCCTCCCGCTCCCGCAGCTCCGGCGGCACCCCGTCCAACCCCACCACAACCTCCCGCTCCGTGCCCGTCGTCCAGGTCCAGCCCAGCGAATCCGACGCCAAGCCGCAGCCCGCCTCCGCGCAGAGCACCGCGGCTCCGGCACCCATCGTCATCTCCGAGCCGGCACCGCTTCTGCAGCCGCAGCCGACAAAGACGCCGCCAAGCGAGCCCAACGACCCGTCACCACCGCCGCCGGCGTCGTCACAATTGCAACAGGCCCCGCAACAACCCCAGCCGCGGCAGCAGTCCCGGAAGAAAGCGGCGGCGCACATCAAGCGCATCTCCAGCGCGGGGCTGCAGGTGGAGTCGGTGCTCCGGCGCAACACCGACAACCTCAAGGACAAGTACAGCCTGGGGCGGAAGCTCGGGCAGGGGCAGTTCGGCACCACGTACCTGTGCGCGGACAAGGCGACGGGGCTGGAGTACGCGTGCAAGTCCATCGCCAAGCGGAAGCTCGTCACCGACGAGGACGTGGAGGACGTGCGGCGGGAGATCCAGATCATGCACCACCTGGCGGGCCACCCCAACATCATCGCCATCCGCGGCGCGTTCGACGACTCCGTCGCCGTGCACGTGGTCATGGAGCTCTGCGCCGGCGGGGAGCTGTTCGACCGCATCGTGCGGAGGGGACACTACACGGAGCGGCAGGCCGGGGAGCTGGCCCGCGTCATCGTTGCCGTCGTGGAGTCGTGCCACTCGCTCGGGGTCATGCATCGGGACCTCAAGCCGGAGAACTTCCTCTTCGTCGGCAACGACGAGGAGTCGCCGCTCAAGACCATTGACTTTGGTCTCTCCATGTTCTTCCGGCCAGGTGGTACCTCATTGCCGGCCATGTTCTTTCGTTATCATTCAGAATCAGAACATTGGCTCATGCATCTCCATTTTGCATTGCAGGCGAGGAGTTCACTGACGTGGTCGGGAGCCCGTACTACGTGGCGCCGGAGGTATTGAAGAAGCGGTACGGCCAGGAGGCCGACGTGTGGAGCGCCGGCGTGATCATCTACATCCTGCTCTGCGGGGTGCCGCCGTTCTGGGCGGAGACGGAGCAGGGCATCTTCGAGCAGGTGCTGCACGGCTCGCTGGACTTCGAGTCCGACCCCTGGCCGAGCGTGTCGGAGAACGCCAAGGACCTGCTGCGGAAGGTGCTCGTTAGGGACCCCAAGAGGCGCCTCACAGCGCACCAAGTCCTCTGTGAGTTGCATTCTTTCACCAATGTGTCCGCCATAGCGGAGAGTCTGAGACCCTTTCTGAGCTGGAGTCAATTGTTCTTGTTCCCAGGCCACCCGTGGCTGCAGACGATCGCCTCTGCGCCTGATAAGCCGCTGGACTCTGCGGTGCTGTCCCGGCTGAAGCAGTTCTCCGCGATGAACAAGCTGAAGAAGATGGCGCTGAGGGTGAACAAGCTGCTGCTTTACTGATTCCTGCTGTGGTTCTCAGTGGAGGTTTCAGGGGATTCGAATGTGATCTTCAATTTGTTGTGCAGGTGATCGCGGAGAACCTGTCGGAGGAGGAGATCGCGGGGCTCAAGGAGATGTTCAAGATGATGGACACGGACAACAGCGGGCACATCAATTTCGAGGAGCTCAAGGCCGGACTTCAGAGAGTCGGCGCTAACATGAAGGAGCCCGAGATATATCAGCTCATGCAGGCTGTAAGTCTTCTCTGCTAATTTCTTCCCTTAGGCCACACACGCATGGACAAAGAAACAGGGGAATTTTCAAGTATTATGGAATGGCAAACATTCAGTAGAAAATGCTGATTGTTTTGATTGTTCAAGAAACAATTCCTGTGCCTATATATGCCTTATTGGCATGCTTGCAGGCTGATATCGACAACAGTGGCACCATAGACTATGGAGAGTTCATAGCTGCCACACTGCATCTCAACAAAATCGAAAGGGAAGACCATCTATTTGCCGCCTTCCAATACTTTGACAAAGATGGCAGTGGGTACATCACAGCTGATGAGCTGAAGCAAGCGTGTGACGAGTTTGGCATAGAAGATGTCCGACTTGAGGACATGATTGGCGAAGTGGATCAAGACAATGTATGTTTCATTCATGATTACCCGATCCTCATATCTCCATTAAGCCTGCTGGTGTATGTATTCGTCAGCATAATCACCTTTATTTAATCCTTCTGCAGGATGGGCGCATAGATTACAATGAGTTTGTCGCGATGATGCAAAAGTCTACAACCGGATTTGGCAAGAAGGGTCATCAGTACAACCTTAGCATTGGTTTTAGGGATGCTTTGAAGACAAATAGCTGACAATGGTGTAGTGTTGCATTGTACATTTGTGTACCCATCATACTATGTGAAATGGCGTTGTGCATACGTGTTGTAATTGTAAAGGAAACTCGGGTTCTGATTAATGCATAGTAGCTTTGTTAACTGATATTCATGCTTTTGCTCATAGTTTTTTTTTCTAAAAAATACGTGCAGAACTACTAGAACTTGCTTGCAATATAACATGTTAACCCTCAATATTCTTATAATAAAAAGAAACCTTAGTATTCCACTAGCCAGTGACACATACAGATGGCCATATCGGCTAGGCCCAATAGGGGATTTTTTTTTTAATTTTAATCCCTTTTAGTCAATATTTTAAAAATAACCGCACCCAAAAATATTTACATATCATATTCCTTCTGATCGCGCCAAGTCATTTGGCGCGACCAACACATGCATTGGCGCGAAAATACGACTTTCTGGTCACTGTCAGTCTGTTCCCGCCAAGTTATTTAGCGCGACAAGACTGAATTTTTAAAGAAATCATAACTCCTCAATACTACGCCGGATAAAGATGATTTCTATATGAAAATTATAGCCATCGACGAGATCTATAGCTCTCTAGTTTTGAATTTTTTCATTTGAAGAAGTTAAAAGGTCTAAAAAATTACGCAAAGTTTTAATACCAAAATGATCGTGTATTAGCGCTTGTCACATCATAAAAATAATATCTTTTTTGTATGGATTCAAATAAATATACTTTTTATATCAAGATAATAGCTCTAAATGAGATATACAATTTTTTAGTTTTGAAGTTTTAGATTTGAAGTCATTAAAATGCTCGAAAAAATAATATGATGCTTCAGAAGCAAAAATCGTGTTGAAATGTTATATTATTTTTTCAGCATTTTAGTGACTACAAATCTAAAACCTCAAAAATAAAAAAAAATTGTATATCTTATTTAGAGCTATAATCTTGGTATAAAAATTATTTTTATTTGAATCCATACAAAAAAGATATTATTTTTATAATGTGGCAAGCGCTAACACACAATCATTTTAGTATTGAAAGTTTACATAATTTTTTTAACTTTTTAACTTCTTTAAATGAAAAACTCAAAACCAGAGAGTTATAGATCTCGTCGAGAGCTATAATTTTCATACAGAAACCATCTTCATCCGACGTAGTATTGAGGAGTTATGATTTTTTGAAAATTCAGTCTTGTCGCGACTAGACTGCTTTCCGCGTCAGAAACGGCGACAAACGACTTTTTGGTCGCGCTAATGCATGTGGCGCGACTATATGGTTTAGTCGCTCCAAATAACTTATTTAGCGTGATCAAAAAGGATATAAGATGCAAATATTTTTTGAGTGCAGTTATTTTTTAAATATTAATTAAAAAAGATTAAAATTAAAAAATCCCCCAATAGGCAGCATATAAATGAGCCTCCAAATGGTGTGAATGGGAACTGCGACATCACAATTCTTCACCTCAGCGACTATTGAACCATAAAGCAATCACATCAAAATTCTTGATGTAAAAGGTCCAATCTTCAAATATCTCATCTCCAAATTAATCAATACGAGACAACTTCATCTCTTCTAATGTGGAGGCAGCGTGGTTTGACTTGGCAAATGATTGAGCCACAAACAAATGCATCAGAACTCTCATGAGTGAACAACATCGCCAACGCACCCATGATCATGATGCTAAATGCTCAAATTTTCAACTATAAGTTAAATGCACTAACAAAACCTCCAACAAACGTTTCACAACAAGCTACCAAATCGAGCAAGTAAGAATAACCAGGAAGTCCATTGACCCCAATAAATGTCTAAACAAGTGCAGCTGACCTCCTAACTCAAGTTTGAACAAATTGCTTGATTGTCAAAGGATATACCAAGAAATCACCTGAGGCTTTGAACAAATAGTGAAGAATGCAAAATTGTGCTTCACAAATGTGCTCCACCTTAAACACATAACTTGGCAACCAACACTCATTGAATAAGCAACTTGCACATGTGAACACCACTATGTGCACCAAACTACCGGCTAATGAAAGCAATGATATTTACATTTTTTCCTTCGAGAAACCTTAATTAAAGGAACTATCAAATGTGTAGCCAACAGAGTACCAATAAACTCTACACTAGATCTCACACAAGTAAGGGCACCCACAATGTGCCAACATCCACAGCACTAAACCTTGACCTTAGCTTACACTAATGATTCATGTAGAGAACAAACTCTATGTTGCACCAAAATCCTCCAGCTCAAATTCAAATAGGAGCTCACCCTTTACTTACTCATACACAATTCAGAATGATACAAATGAGCTGCAACCAAGATATCTTTCTAACAAAACAACTACAATATGGCAAACCATCTGAACTGTCTCAAGATGAATAAACTTGCAAAGGGCACTTCTTAAACAAAAGAACCAAATCTAGTGTAGCAATGCCACAAACAATGTCCCCTTAGCAAATTCCAATGCTAGCCACAAACTATAGATCTAAACAAAGGGGGTCTCACCACAAGTAATCTCAAATAACCAACTGCTCCAACTAAATGTCAACTGCCAAAAGCAAACTGACAACCACAAACAAGACTTCAAATTTAAATAACTCCATATAACCTAAGAGAATATCTGATGGTAACCAAATCTATTGAACAGACTGAAGTCACAAACAGAGCTTCATAATGGAGATACACTTGAGAATAGACCAACATCTCTAAAGGACCAAAGGAGATAATGCCACAAGTAACACTAACATCTCTAACCAACAGAAGCAATCGAAGAACTTCATGAATGAGAGATACCAATAGAATGACAAACCTCTCATAACAAACTGAAGTCTTTCATAACTAACGAGTCTTGGATAAAGGAGCAAAAACAGATCAACTTGCAAACCAATAGACCCAATTGTAATAAGTGCATCTCTTCCATGATGGACAACACTAGAAATCAAATTTTCTTTTATGCATTCTTGAGCCCAAATAGTTGTAGACAAAACCACCTAGATTTCCTGTATGAGCCTGGCTCCTCGGGGCCGTTTTCCAAAATAGCTTCAACAAAGGGAAACGCGAGGGCGGCGGCGACGAAGGCACATCCATCTGCCCCCACAAGAAGGGGTGGAACCGACATAGGCGCGACGGCTCACTCGTGGCGGCCGTTTACCGAAAGGGAGGCAAGCAGAAGGAAGGCCAAAAGAATCATTTGCTTAAACTAAGCTACTGATGTAATGCCCTGTAAATATACAAAAGAGAGTTGTTATTCATATCTATCAACACAATCATTTGGTAAAAAGGCAAGTAGGGTGCCGACGATAAGCGATAAAAGCTTTGTTCATTGTTTGAACCATACGATAAACAATAACAAGTGCAAAAGGTAATCAGAATATGCACAGAGCAAAGATAAAAGTAGTTGTATGAAGAGCACATATGTACCTATCAGGAACCTACTGAAAGGGCAATGGTCCCTGTTGTCCATCATACACAGCCTACAAAACCCTAATTGGAACCTAAGTAAAAGCTTCAGTTGCAGTTACAAGCACAAACATAGCTCAATGAAATTGACTCTGACCCAATCTTTGATGCAACTTTTGCCAACAGGAACCTAAATTCTGAATGCATTTGAACCCAATGCATACTTCACAAAAATATACGAAATGGTGAGCCAAACTCTTAATATGTTCTGACGAACCTATATTGGAATCTAAATTAATCCTATTTAAGCAACAACTTTTATATCAGATGCAAACACATAGCCCAAGAAAATCTATTGTAACCTACTTATTTCTGAATGTCTGAAAGGAAGGAACACGAAATGGTGATTGAACTGTTGTACCTTGAAAAAGACGAAGGTTTGCATATGGATGGTAGCATGGACGATGGACCTAAAAGAGCATGTTAGTTTTTTAAATAGGGGAACAAAGATGCATGTTGGAGAAGTAGAATTGAAGAGTGAGATGGATTGAAATGTTACCAATGCAATTGATGCTATCATTAGGAAAAATCTAAAGTTAGGTCTGCACAGCACTACATGAAATTTGCAAATACCATCATTACGTTAAGAGCAATTCCAAGAGATGCGCTATCTTTGTTGTCTATGCTATATTTAGAATTTTTGAGCAAAAAATGAGCTCCAACAGGTGTGCTATCTACTCCCTCTTTCCCATGAAGTATGTCGTTCTAGCGCCTGGCTGTTGTCCCATTGAGTCTGTCATTCTAGCGCCTTCTAAGACTCTGGATTGCTCCTGCCGAGACCCTGCCTTCGCATGCCGGCTTGGTTCAGTCCTTTGTCCAATTGTTTAATCCATGAAGGCTATTGTGGATGGTTTTGATAAGGTCATGTGTAGCATTGACACGATGTATGAGCATTTAATGAACTAGCACCAGATTGGAATCATTGTCCTTCTTCTCTCGTCTTGGTATGCGCTCCCAGGTCTAAAATGACATACTTCACGGGACGGAGGGAGTAGTTTGCTAAAATAGCAAGTTGGGTATTCCTGAGATTTCGCTCGTCATATAAAGCATGCATGCACCGCTCGTCTCTAGTTTTACAAGATAGCCAAGCTGTTGTAGATTTTTCTATTTTTAACACTTTTTTATTTCCCACAATGACGAAAATAAGTAATTTGGCTATTTAATTTTACGAGATCCGTTGGAGTTGCTCTAAGCTTGCACACATCCCAAATATTCTGGAGATTTTACACATTCACTAAAATAGTGTGCATGTGTTGGACAACAAATATTTAGGCCTCGGTTTTAAAATGATCCACTTTCAGCTGGTGTCTTTCTGGTTTTCAATCGCGCTCACAGTAAACATTTTTTCCCACCCTAATTGTCTCCGTTCTTCTACGGCCGGCCAGCCAAGGAAGAGACCAAAACCATCTGTCCTAAAAATAGCAGACAACCGTCCAAAACCGCAAGTCGGGAGAAACCCAAAAATTAACTCCTCCCGCGCGCCACCTCCCGGCGGCCGCGGACGCGCATGTCCCGTCCCCCGCCACCGCCATGACCGACGTCGGCAAGCCCCCTCCCTCGCTCTGCCCGTTATGCGGCCACCCCGCCTCCTTCTCCGTTTCCCCGCCGACGTCCGCGGCGGCCAACAACACGTCCCCCGCGAGGCCGCCGCTGAAGCGGAGGACCCCACCCGAGGCGCCACCCGCGGTGGTGCGGGTGGAGATCGGGGACGAGGCCGCGGCGCTGCGCGAGGCGTTGGCGCGGCAGCAAGACGCGCTCGGCGATGTCCAGGCGGAGCTGGACGCGGAGCGCGGGGCTGCGGCCGGCGCCGCCAGCGAGGCCATGACCATGATCCTCCGCCTGCAGCGCGAGAAGGCCGAGGCCATGATGGAGGCGCGCCAGTTCCGGCGCTACGCCGAGGAGAAGATGGCCCACGACGCCGCCGAGCTCGCCGCCCTCGTGGAGGCGCTCTCCAAGCGCGACACGGCGGGGACGCGGGCGCTCCAGGGCCAGACGCCACGCCACCCCTACGCCGTCGCGCCGTCGACGGGGGGCTCCACCCTGCGCCGCCTCTCCGCGACGCCGCGGCACCCGCCGTCCTCGCCGTCCCCCGCGGCGTCGTCCGGAGGCGGAGGCGGCGGAGGGTACTACCCGCCTCTGCGCTGCTGCATCGACCACCCGCCCACCGCGTCGGAGGCGGACGCGCTCGAGACGCCGCGCGACCAGCTCACCCGCCTCGCCCACCGCGTCCACCTCCTCGAGCGCGGCGCGACCCCGGTGGCCGCCGCCAACAACAACACGACGCCCATCATCCGCGTCGCGCCAGGATCCGCGTTCCCGCGTCAGGCGCGCGCCTACTCGGACGACAGCCTCGACCTGTACGACGGCGACTGCTTCCCAGACGACGACTGCGGCGCCAGCGACCGGGTATACACCGTGGACGCCATCCACGGGGCACCCCTGGCGGTTCCTGAGGGCTCCTACGGCGGTGGAACGCCTCTGGGGAGCGACTGCGGCTACGGCGGCGCTCCGTGGACGGAAGACAAGGAGGTACGTCGCCTCAGCGCGCGGATGCAGGCATTGGAGGCGGATCGTGAGTCCATGAGGCAGGCCATCATCTCCATGGGGGCCGAGAAGGCGCAGGTCATGCTGCTCAAGGAGATCGCGCAGAAGCTCTGCAAGGAGGCGGCGCCACCACCGGTTCCGGCAGTGGCGCAGCAGAGCTTCTATAAAGGGGGCAACACGCAGCCGGCCATGACCGTCACTATGCGGCCACCACGGCACCCGCCGGTGCTTATGCAGAGGAAGGTGGTGAAGAGGCAGCCATCGCTCTTTGCTGCAGGGGTCAAGGTAATCTCACTACGTACTTCGATCTAGCTTTCCTTTACCGTTGTGGCATTAGCCATTGGTGCCATTCTTCACAGTATTTGTCAGCACCTCACTGAAATTACTCAGTAAGAATTCAACAATTTTTAGATTTCGGCGCCATTGCTTTTATATTGGTAATCTTCAGACTCACATCGTTGTTTGCCTGAGTAAAAACAACGGCTAAATTCAGAGCTTTGGATATCCTTGATTTAAGGTTACTTCAACCAGTTAATTTTTTTTTGCTTGCTTTTGACTCCATCATCATTTCCAGTGGGTTACATCAATCATGTGGTGGCGAAGGAAATCATCCCGCGTCAAGTGAGTTCCTCTTCCTTATCCCGTTCCTGAATCTTTTTCTTCTATTGCACACGCTGCATGCTGTTCTCCGTCTCTGCTTCGTACAGTACTCAAAGTTCTTAGCCATCGATGGTATATATCTTGATGATTGGCAGGTACCCGATTGGGCAGTGCGGCAACAATGTGGGTCTGCTTCTGCTGCTCGACAAGGCTCCCAGGGCAGGGCAGGGCCAGGGGCATCAGAGGCCTCCCAATCCCAAGAAGATCTAAGCTAACCACCAAATGAGCCAGCCGCTCCCATTACCCATCAGTGAATATGTATTGCATGTTCTCACTTTCGCGTCCGTCTGTTGATCATAGGTGTCTGGTGATGTAGTTTTCACATATGGAAACCATTTTTTCACATTTCGTGTCAACATTTTCGTTGCATCTTGCTCGCTCGGACATTGTTTGCACCATACGGGAGTGTGTAACAGATTGCTTGTACAGTGTAGGATACCACTTGCATTGAGCGTTGTATGTACATTGTGTTCAAAAGGGAATTATTTAATCACCGTAAGTTGACTCAGAATGCATCGTGGAATTGTAGTTCATGGCAATTCACTGCAGAATATATTTACTCTTGGGTGCCATTTGAGCACCTCATTTAGGGGTCGTTTGGAACACAGGATTTCCAAAAGAGTTGGGTTCCTTTGTTTTGCTTACGTCATCCACCGTTTGAAATGGGGGAACCAGCCTCCTGATTCCTCTATCGTAACGAAAACATCCAGTCAAAACCAAGTTTTCAGAAGTCTGAGGCGTGCTATTGTGCGAGTGAAAGGGACAGGATGGGAATAAGGCGCAGCAAGACGGATTGACGGAAGGAGAAGCGGAAATCAATTTGACTGTCAAATTAATTTCAAAACAAACCAAAACCTCTTTTAGAAATATAAATAAAAAACGGATAGGAGAAATCAAACTTGTCTTCTCA
>CM041647.1:19310945-19368209 GCA_023333625.1 Bothriochloa decipiens | reverse complement strand
GCACCATGTGGGGGTCTCTGGTGCTCAGAGGGTTGACAGATTCAGTAAGTCTATTCAATTCTCCACGGATAATGGACAGGCGTGGTGGCTGACCTGTGTCTATGGACCACAGGGGACTGAGGACAAAATTCAGTTCCTGCAGGAGCTTCGTGACATCCGGGCAGCCTGTCCTGGGCCTTGGATGATAGCAGGGGATTTCAATCTGATTTACAAAGATGAGGATAAGAATAATGTCAACTCACAATAGGGCTATGATGGGGTGCTTTAGGCGATTCATTAATGATATGGCCCTCAAGGAAATTCCCCTCCATGGTCGTAAGTACACTTGGTCTAATCAGCAAGACTCCCCTACTTTGGTAAGGTTGGACAGGGTCCTTTGTTCTGTAGACTGGGAGGATAAATTCCCTAATTGCTTGCTCCAAAGTATGGCTTCAGAGGACTCTAATCACTGCCCACTTATATTGGGGCTTCAGGACAATAAAGCAGGAAAGCGCAGATTTCACTTGAGTCATTCTAGACTAAGATCGATGGGTTTCAGGAAGCAGTGGCCGCTGCATGGACATCAGTTCCTTCTAGCTCATGCCCCTACTTAACACTAAGCCAGAAATTTAAAGCAACAGCTAGGGGACTACAGAGGTGGAGCAGCAAAATGGTTGGTAATGTGAAGTTTCAGCTTGCCTTGGCACGGGAAATCTTATATCAACTTGAGATAGCTTAAGATAATCGTCCCCTATCTCCGGGAGAATTATGGCTGAAAAATAATCTGAAGAAACATAGCCTTGCTCTTGCTTCCTTGAGTAGAACTATTGATAGGCTGCGATCACGTATTGGATGGCTCCAAGAAGGGGATGCCAACACCAAGCTATTCCACCTGCATGCCCGTCATAGAAAGAGGAAAAATTTTATTGGTCATCTCTCTTCCGGGGATCGCATCTGCACAAGCCACCAAGACAAAGCCGAAGTCATTGATGATTTCTATGAAAATCTGCTTGGTAGCTGCTCAGACAGGCAGTATACTGTCAATTTGGCCGAGGTCGGGATTAATTCATATGACTTAGCTGATTTGGATCTTCCCTTTAGTGAGGAAGAAATATGGAACACAATTTTGCAAATGCCATCAGATAAAGCTCCCGGGCCGGATGGCTTTACAGGGCGTTTTTTCAAATCATGTTGGCCAATCATAAAGGAGGACATCATGGCGGCAGTCTCAGCGCTTTGGAGCAGGAAATTTATGAACTTTAGCACCCTCAATTCAGCTTATATAACCCTGCTTCCTAAGAAGGATGATGCAGATCAGCCCAAGGATTTTCGTCCCATCAGCTTGGTGCACAGTTTTGCTAAACTTATCGCCAAGTTACTGGCTAATCGGCTTGCTAGTCATCTCCAACAAATGGTTTCGCCAAATCAAAGCGCATTCATAAAAGGGCGCTTCATACAGGATAATTTTATGTTGGTGCAACAAACAGCTAGATATCTTCATCAACAAAAACAGCCCCGCATACTCCTTAAATTGGATATTTCCAAGGCATTTGATTCAGTTTCATGGCCCTTCCTCTTAGAGGTCCTGCAGCACTTGGGATTCGGGCAAATCTGGAGAGATATTATTTGTGGGCTGCTATCTTCCTCGACCACCCAAGTTCTATTGAATGGGGTACCTGGAAGATATATTGCCCATCAGCGAGGGCTACGGCAAGGCGACCCCCTCTCTCCCATGCTATTCATCTTGGTCATGGATGTCTTGGGGCACCTGATTGCCCAAGCTGCAAGGGAGGGCCTTTTACAACCTCTCTCAGCAAGAAATATGCAGCATCGAATCTCTCTGTACGCGGATGATGTGGTGCTATTCCTCCGTCCAGTGGCTAGTGACATTTCTTTGACTATGGATATCCTCAAAATCTTCGGTGAGGCTTCAGGTCTGAATGCAAACCTTCAAAAAAGCAGTGTTTTGCCAATTAGATGTGGTGATTCAGATTTGACAATTATCCAAAACCTGCTGCCGTCCCCTTGCTGAGTTCCCGTGCAAATATTTGGGTCTGCCTCTGTCATTGAAAAGCTAACTAAGAGTCAAGTGCAACCCATTATTGACCGCATTGCTGATCAACTGCCAGGATGGAAGGCAGAGCTGATGACAAGGGCAGGAAGGAGGATACAGGTTCAATTTGTGCTCACTAGCATACTTATATACATTGTCATGGCGTCTGATCTCCCAACTTGGGCTATCAAAGCAATTGACAAAATAAGGCGTGGTTTTCTTTGGCGCGGTCGCAAGGAAGTGAGGGGTGGACACTGTCTTGTAGCATGGCTAAAGGTTTGCCGTCCAACTGAACTTGGTGGACTAGGAATTTCAGATTTAAAAACCCTTGGCTGGGAATTGAGAATGAGGTGGCTATGGCTGCAGAAAACAGAATCAAACCGCCCCTGGGCGCATCTCCCAATTCAAGTCCCTGATCAGGTGAAGGCCTTCTTTGCAGTGGCTGTCACTACTGAAGTTGGTAATGGTGAACAGACCCTTTTTTGGGCAGACAGATGGCTGCATGGTCAGTGTATAGCTGAGCTGGCCCCTCAGCTATTTGCTGCCGTCTCTAAAAGAAAGATCAAGCAGCGTAAAGTCAAGGAAGCACTTAATAACTGGACTTGGATTGCAGATATACAAGGGGCTAGAACTGTTGGAGTGATGCTCGACGTGTTCCAGCTGTGTGACATTCTCTCAGGCATTTTTCTACAGCCAGAAAGAGAGGATAAACATATTTGGAGGTTTTCATCAAATGGCCAATATTCAGCCAAGGCGGCATATGAGGGTTTTTTCCTTGGAGCTACTCTCTTTGCACCATGGGAAAGAATTTGGAGGACATAGGCGCCGCCAAAATGTCGTTTCTTCATGTGGTTAGTGGCCCACAACAAATGTTGGACCGTCTGACCGCCTTGCACGACGCGGAATGCCTCACCCAGATTGTTGTCCGCTTTGTGATCAGGAAGAGGAATCAATCAACCATCTCCTGGTGGAGCGTGTCTTCGCTAGGGAGTTTTGGTTTATTTTGCTTCGGCAGGTCGGACTCCAGGCCCTGTCTCCCCAGCCTACTGATAACAACTTCCTGGACTGGTGGGAGAGAGCTAATAATTCTACATGTGACTGGGTGAGGCAAGGGAGTTAATTCCCTAATTATTTTGGGGGCCTGGATTCTTTGGAACCATCGCAATCGCTGTGTTTTTGATGGAGCGGCTCCTAGTATGGCTGGGGCTTTAGTAATGGCTGGTGAGGAGCGCCGGTTGTGGACCACTGCAGGGGCTAGAGGGCTTTCCCTCTTGACTGCTAATCTCCCAGGCGATTAATATTTGAGGTCGATGTGGGCCGCGGCGCTGCCAGCTTAGATGCATTTGTGTCCTGGCTGCAGTAGCATGCCGTAGCATGTGTTGTGTGAGTGAGTTGTGTTTGGGATGTTTTGTAAACTCTGGGTTCTTATACCCTCCTTTCTTCTTAATACAATGAATCGCAGATCTCCTGCGTTTTTCGGAAAAAAAAAGATATAAAGCGAGATTAGTAGCACAAGGGTTTACGCAGAGACCCGACATAGATTTTGATGAAACTTACTCTCCTGTTATGGATGGAATTACTTTCCGGTACTTAATCTCATTGGCAGTAAATATGAATTTGCAGATGAAACTAATGGATGTTGTGACCGCATATTTATATGGGTCACTGGATACAGAAATATATATGAAAGTCCCTGAAGGAATTAAAGTCCCTAAAGAAGAAGAACGCAACATGTATAGTGTAAAATTGAAAAGGTCTTTGTATGGCCTTAAACAATCCGGTAGAATGTGGTACAACCGGCTTAGTGAATACCTCATGAAGAAGGGATTCAAGAATAATGAAGATTGTCCTTGTGTGTTTATTAGAAAATCAAACAAGGGATTTTGTATAGTCTCTGTTTATTTAGATGATCTGAATATCATTGGAACTACACAGGATATCGAGGAAGCTAGTTCTTACTTAAAATCTGAATTTGAAATGAAAGATTTAGGTAAGACTAAGTATTGCTTAGGCCTGCAGATTGAGCATACCCAAGAAGGGATACTTGTACACAGTCAGCTTATACCAAGAAGGTATTAAATAAGTTTAACATGAAAGACGCATACCCACTTAAGACACCTTTGCCTGGAAGATCATTAGATGTTGAAAAGGACATTTTTAGACCAAGAGAAGAAAATGAAAAAATATTAGGATCTGAATATCCATATTTGAGTGCCATTGGAGCCTTAATGTATCTAGCGAATGGTACTAGGCCTGATATTGCCTTTGCTGTTAATCTCCTAGCAAGATTCAGTTCAGCTCCTACTCTACGACACTGGAAGGGCATTAAACATATTCTCAGATATTTGAGAGGCACTGAAGATCTTGGGTTATTTTTCCAGAAAAATCAAGATTTAAGTCTAGTGGGTTATGCTGACGCAGGGTACTTGTCTGATCCACATAATGCAGTATCTCAGGAAAAAAAAAGGGCGTACCCAGTGCCGTAGGCTCCCGCATTGCGGGGTCTGGAGAAGGGAAAATAGCCAGCAGTCATCCCTGCACAAATGTGCAGAGGCTGGGGCTTGAACCCTGGACCTCTTGGTCACAGGCGGTAAAGCTCTACCGCTTGCACCAGGGCCGCCCTTCTCAGTATCTCAGACTGGATATGTATTTTTGTGTGGTGGTACTGCGATTTCTTGGAAATCGACAAAGCAAACAATGGTGGCAACCTCGACGAATCGCTCTGAAATTATAGCATTATTTGAAGCAGCTAAGGAATGCACTTGGCTTAGACGCATCACACAGCATGTGCAAAATGCGTGTGGTATAAATATTGTTAATTCCCCAACTATTATCTTTGAAGATAATGCGGCTTGTGTTGCACAAATACAAACAGGATATGTAAAGTCGAATATCACAAAGCATATTTCACCTAAATTTTTCTTCACACATGAATTGCAAAAGAAAGAAGAAATTTCAGTGACTCTTACCAAGTCTTGTGACAATCTAGCAGATATGTTTACTAAATGTTTACCTGCAGCCCCTTTTGAGAAGTGTGTGCGTGGTATTGGTTTGAGACGCCTCCGAGAAGTACAGAGCCTAAGAGGAAAACTGAATTAAGATTATAGTTTCTGTTTGTGTCTAGAAGACAAATAATTCATAGTCTAGCAGATTATTTAAACATTGTACTCTTTTCCTTTATGAGTTTTTCTTTTATCTAAAGGTTTCTCATTTAAAGGTTTTTAATGAGGCAATGTGTGCAATATAAGTACGGTATATATGTTTTATTCTTTTTTCCCATTGGGTTTTTGGATAAATCATATATGTCGTGGTATTCGTCCAAGGGGGAGTGTTAGGAAACTAATACTTTAGGAAAAGTTCAGGTTTCCTTGTCCTAGAAGGATATGGACTCATACCAAAATTATATTTCTATACCGTATATGGTGTATCTAGCGGACTATATATTTCGGGGAGCACCCATTGTAATTGATATCAGAAATAATAAAGAGAAGAGCTCCACCACAACTTTGTGTTTCCTGTGTTCTTATTTTTGCCTGAGTTGTTTCGTAACGAGAGATCCATACCGCTAGTAACGTGATTACTTAACACAAATATCAAATATTCAGCGGTACTAAAAGCTAATCAGGTTAAAGTTATCCAACATAGGAACAGGTTAACATATTTTTTAAGAGAACCATGTTGTGATATGTACAAATCTTATATGACAGGAAAACATGAGGTGGTCGTCATCTATTTCAGCTTTGACAGCTTTGACAGGGAAACAAATTGAAACCATTATATACAAAAAAAAAAAAAACAAATAGAGAATGAGGAGCCGTACGCCATCGTCACAAAGTTAATTTGTAGTTAGACTTGAGCACGTTGTGAACCTTGTTGGCTGGTGGAAATCTGAGAAAGAAAGCTTTCGTGATATGTATTAAAAGGAGAGTCGGTGATCTGAGCGTATGGGAAAAGGAAATTACAAAGCTGCAGGCTCATCTTGACATTCCATCGAGCAGTTCAAGTGCAGAGAACAGGAAGGCTTAGAGCAAACGACAGTTGAGGACCGTAACGTGGTCAGGGAAAAATGCCGGCGCAGACTTACCACAGGCACGGAGACCTTACCGTGCGGCCACCGCCCACCAGTCCAGGTGCCGGGTGATGAACTTTCCAGATCTGGGCGGTGTGGATGGGGATGAGCACCTGGTGAGGTCCACCCCAACACACTGCTCTGGGGCCGTACGGCGGCGTCGGCGCTGCTGTGGGTGGCGCGACGGAGATTACCGGAGGCAGGACGACGCTGTGCTGAGGCCGCAGCGCGCCCCAGCGGCGTTGGGCCGTCATGCCTGCGACGCCGCGCCCGGTGGAGGACGCATGCTGGGTGGAATGCGGGGGTGCTGGTGCCGGCGGTGGAGGTCGCAGACATGGAGAAGAAGAGCAGGCGGCGAAGGATGCGAGGTAGGGGCAGCGATCCGCTGCTTCTGCACGTGTGAGAGGAGGAGCAGGCAGACGCTGCGGGGGGATGTGGGGATGCATGGCGTGGTGGCTTCTGGAATGTGGAGGCGTGTGGTGGATTCTAGATTGTGGGCCTGGCAATCATCAGGGCCCTTGAGGATGGGATCGGACGGTTATGGACGCAAGACTGTAGATAAACAGTAAAATGCTTGGAGAAATGGGTACATGCACTGTTCAACTACAGTAATTTAAACACTATAGATGACAAAAACCCTACAAAATAATGTAGAGAAGTAACTTGAACAATTTTAAGAGTTTATTAACAGTAAGATAAGATATTTGATTTGAACTTTGAGGATGAAAATCACAGACTTCGACTTCCATATACTTCACGAGGCAGAAATGAATAACCGATATACAGATGAAAAATTGAGTGGACGAATGCAGCCCGATGGCAACTCATCCTTGCGGCCCGGCCGGCTAATGCAGCCCAACCCAAAACCAAAGCCAAGCCGAGCCGTGGAGGGAAGAACCACGGGCGGCCCAGATGGAGGGTCGTTCCCTGTCGCTGCTCATCGCCATATAAAATCCCACCCATCCATCCGCGCTGCCCTCTCGCCCAAAGCCCTAGCCCTCGCGCTGCCGCCGCCGCCACACCACCACCTCGGGGCTAGAGGTGCTCGCCGCTCGCGACCATGAAGGTGACTTGACGCCAGCTCCTCTCCCGCCCCTCCATCGGTTCCCGCGTGGGAATACGCGCGAGCTGTGCTCGGATTTGCGGCTGCCTGGTTTCTGATTCGTAATGGTTTTTGTCCTGTTTTTGTGTGTGCAGTTCAACATCGCGAACCCGACCACCGGGTGCCAGAAGAAGCTCGAGATCGATGACGATCAGAAGCTGTGAGTACTCCCATTCCTCCCCCTATCTTAGTCGCCCAGCCGCCGTGGTCATTCGTTTCATTTAGATCCGTGGTGGCGGCGAAATGGTGTTTGATCTGCTACTCGTTGCTATAGAGGGGTCGTTGCTATAGTGGTGTGGTGGTGTCACGAATCAGTGATAGAACCATAAGTTTCTCTGAAATACTATTTTAGCTTCAGGTGAATTCCATTTTGCATATTCGTTTGTTTAAGAATAGACTTTAAGCTTGTTGATTTTTACGTGCTGTTTTGCTCACCTGCTAAGCGTAGTACTTTTGCTATTTGGTTAGATTGTAGACTAGTTTATAGGATTGTTCCCCACTATTTTGGGGTTCTAGATATGCCTTGGGCTGAAGTGTTGCTGGTTCTGAATGTATTGAGACTCATGCAGTAATGGTAGAGATGATAAGATGAAATGCCATTGAAGTTTTTCTTGTTAACTTTCCGTCAAATATGGTATTGCTGCTCATTAATAGTTCTGGAGATATTTAATCGTGTACAGAAATTAGGTATTATGAGTGGATTGGAACTTGCTGTGTGACCTGTCTATTTGAGAGTTGCTGCGGTGTTTGTTGAGCCAAGGACAATCAATTTTAGCTATCTGTTCCAAGTAAAATTCAAATGGCAACTTTAAAGCTATAAAGGCAGTAGACCATCCTGGCCTCTTCGAACCTTTTTTAATAAAAAATGCACTTCATTCTTGACCTCGGGATTTGAACAAACTAGTTTTTTTTTTAATTCTGCTTTGCTTATACTATTTGTTCTTTCTAAGATTGTGCTTATAGTTTGTAAAGTAAGCTGTTTATTCATATTGCTAATGCCTTGGTATCAACTACAGGCGTGTCTTTTTTGACAAAAGGATCTCCCAGGATGTCAGTGGTGATGCACTTGGTGAGGTAGTAAGATCTTTGCTACTTATTTCTCGATCCCTGGACTAGTGCTCAATTATATGCATATGTAACATTTCTTTGTTTTGCAGGAATTCAAGGGCTATGTCTTTAAGATCATGGGTGGGTGTGACAAGCAAGGTTTCCCAATGAAGCAAGGAGTGCTGACTCCTGGACGTGTACACCTTCTGCTTCACAGGGGTATGACACCTAGGCTGTTTATCTCAGTACTAACACTTCACTGTGATGTTTAATTTCCGTTCACGTGAGGAGTTTCTTACTTGGTCATTTGGTTTGGGTAGGCACTCCGTGCTTCCGTGGGTATGGCAGGCGCAATGGTGAGCGCAGGAGGAAGTCAGTCCGAGGTTGCATTGTGAGCCAAGACCTGTCTGTCATTAACTTGGTCATTGTCAAGAAGGGTGAGAATGACCTTCCAGGTCTGACTGACACTGAGAAGCCCAGGATGAGGGGCCCCAAGAGAGCATCCAAGATCAGGAAGCTCTTCAACCTTTCCAAGGATGATGATGTACGCAAGTATGTTAACACATACCGCAGGACATTCACAACCAAGAGTGGTGAGTGTTTCTTCATCTACTAGTTTTGTAACCCCCTTTTGTTTGATATTTCCTGTTCTTATCCGTACGGTATCCTGTATAATTGTGTCCTGAATGTAGTATTTGTTTTTGTTTGATATTTCCTGTTCTTATCCTTACAGTATCCTGTAGAATTGTGTCCTGAATGTAGTATTTGTTATGTTGAGATGGTCACGTTCTTGCTTGATAAATCTCCATGTTCCATCATGGTTACTTGCTGCAGGCAAAAAGGTGAGCAAGGCCCCCAAGATCCAGCGCTTGGTGACCCCACAGGTCCTCCAGAGGAAGCGTGCCAGGATCGCAGAGAAGAAGAAGAGAATTGCAAAGAAGCAGGCTGAGGCTGCAGAGTACCAGAAGCTGCTGGCACAGAGGCTCAAGGAGCAAAGGGAACGCAGGAGCGAGAGCCTTGCCAAGAGGAGGTCAAAGCTCTCTGCTGCTGCCAAGGCTTCGGCTGCCACATCTGCATAAGTAATGGTTGCTTTGAGTTGATTTAAGAAAGCCCCACCTACCCCAGACAATGTTATAGCTGAAGAAGAGAACCCAATGTTTGATATGTTTGGAACCTCTACTTTCTAGCGTCATCTGTGCAATTTTGCGTGGACATGATGCTGGCGTGTCTAAAAATTTCCGAGTACCTGTGAATTGGTACGTTGGTATTTACCTTCTTGACAAAAATATATATCTTAAATCTTAATGCAGGTCACTCCAAGCCCCGAGCAGTTGATTCTGATTGGTTTAGTTCAGGTCTACATTCACCCGTGTAACTTTGCCACTTCTCCAGTGTCCACTATACATACAGCCTTTCACAGCTATCTACGTGAAATGGGCGCTTATGTATGATCATAGTGTGTTGTGCGAGCATAGGGGGAAAAAAAAAGAAGGGTTGTAGTCTAGTTCAGGTCAATCGTAATGCTTTAGTTGTGTGAATTAGCGTAACGACAGTAAATGTCAGCGAGTTGTGAAACTAGAGGAACGGCAGTACGTGTCAATTCTGGTGTTAACCATTGACCATTTGTTTTGAACTTGGAAACATGCAATTTTGGTTAGTATAGGTGCCAATCATTCAAACCAGCTATCTAATTCGTTCATAATCTCACTCCCCATGACATGAATTTGAGGACAAGAAAGATCAGTATGATGCTTTAGGGTGTGTTTGTTTTAGCTTCAGAATCGGATGAATCAGGTGAGGAATAGTGAGAGAGGAATAGTAAAGAATCAGTAGAATCAGTAGCTCTAGAATCAGAAACAAACACACCCTCGTAATCTCTCTCCCCATAACGCGAACTTGAGGACTAGAAAGGTCAATATGATGCCGCTGAAACTTATGGTAGTTAATCTTATTTTGAGCTTTTATTTTGTGTTGCTTTTTGCATGGTAGGACAAGACAAGGCCAGGAAACATAAAATCGATATTTGCAAAAATGAATGAAATTCTTTCAAAAAAAAAATGAAACGAAACTGCTACAGAAATGGTGAGAAAAACAGGAAGTTAGACCACTTTCTTTTTTTTAGCTTTTATGTCTGATGATAAAAACACTCCAACAATAAGTCAACACCACCATAGTTTGAGTTTTTTTTCATTTCAAAATCTTTTTTTAGGTACAAAAACCACACAACAACAATTTGTTGCTTCAATGGACCACTAATAACGTAACGCCGCTTGACACTCCGGTGAACTCCACTGAGCCAACTTGGTCAGGATGATCCCAACTAGCAACTCTAGTTTCTCTCCAACTAAACCACTAACAACTTCACACCGCTGAACCCACCGGTGAATTGCACCATGCCAACTCAACTTGGTCGAAAAAGCCGACCCAACTAGCAACTCAACTTCCCAACTAACAACAAGCAAAAACAAAAGAAATAAAAGAAGTTGAACACCACCAGCGAGGCCACTAGAAGCACGACCACAACCAAACAACAGGAACGGAGCAACGTAGCAGAGCTGGAATGCCTCATGACACCTTTAAGAAGGTCACAATGCCAAAGGCGCCAACATCGCAAGCCCACACGGGAAGGTATTCACTTGTAAATCCAAAATGGTGTGAGAGAAGAGGTACTAGAAGGACTCCTCCAAGGAGGAAGCAGCGTCCGCAGACGTCGTTGTCCAGGCTTCGCCATGACCTCATATCCCCTGCACCACCACCATCCCCAATGGCCACCGCAAAGGAGACAGTCACGAAGGAAGGCGTTGGTGACGAACACGGGTGTCCCCATCGACACCCAACACCACCATGCGTACCATAAGCGTCCTCGCAACACGTGTAGCCGCATGACCATGCCAGCCAATGGGAGCTGTGAGAAGGCACGTCCATTGCCCAGAGAAAGGACGACGGGGAGCCACAGCCACCACGCAGCCGAGAGAAAAGAGCTTGACAAAGCATGCCAAAGAGGATGCCTACCGCTAGAACTAGCCAAAGCTAGCCGCAGCAAGCCGAACGAGGCAGTAGCAAGGAGAAGGAAGATGACGGTGAGGAGAAGGGGGCTAGGGAAGTGGAGGTAGAAGCCCTAGCCACCCAGCCCACCAACACCCGATCCCCGCCGCACCCGATCGCTCTCCACGCAGCCCCAGCCACTGAACTCCCAGATCCAGCTGCCGGACCCATATGGATCAGGTCATTGTCTACCCGGATCTGCCGTCACCGCGTGGAAACTGGTCGCCATCAACTACAATCTGCCAGAGCCTATGGCAGCCACCAGACTGTCCAGCCCCCTGCCTAGATCCGGCTGCTAGCACGCAAATCTAGCCATCGGACACAAAATCCGTACAGATCCAGACATAGAAATCCGAAGCATGCCAGGCAAGGTGTCCATGGAGCAAGAGAGAGGAAGGAGGAAGGAGAGGATTGGGAGAAGGATGAGGATGCCCCGCCACTGCCCTCGTTGCTCGTCGTCCGGCGACGACGGAGGCGCTACTAGGGTTCGGGAGGGGGGAGTGAGAGGGTGGGGAGCCGCCCGAGCCACCCCTACTGGACGACGCGGGGGCTGAATATTTTAAAATCTTTAAATGGTTATGCTGCTGGAAGTTTACGTCAATTATTTAAACATTTTAAAATCTTTGAAATATTTTGATATTTGATATAAACTTTGCGCAACATATTAATCATCGTATTAGGCTTGTCTCCTCTATAAAACAATTTTTTTCCATGGGAGTTGGATGGAGATGAAACTACAACTTTATAGTTGGAGTATCATGTCCGTGCGTTGCTACGGGAGAAATAAACATTGAACTAAAAACACATGCGCATGATAAGATAACAATTCTATAAAACTAAATAACAACATTAAAATGATATTTATTTCTAAAAAAGCAAGGTTCGTAAAATTAACACGGTCACGGACATTTCGATGTCACAGGCTCATAAACTCTACAGAGATCTCGGTGTCACAGGATCACAGACCAAGCACTAATTACCAGATTTAGGAACCTACTCTAATGTGACACAGGTTACTACAACATGTTCTTTAATTCTCATCTCATTTTGCAAAAAAAAAAAGGGAAAAAAGGTGGGTACATGAGATCAATACAATAGTACGAACCTATAGTGACCTATTATGAACTTATGATCGATCGGAGGATCACAATGTCCGGAGAGAGTTGTACCTTGGCAATCTATCCTTGGGAAGGACAAGTTCCTCAGCAGCCCATCCTCAAGGGAGCCCACCATCTTCGGGAGGAGACGTTTTGGCATCCAAAATGAAACATTCCTAGAAATCACTTTGAAAGATCATGCAATGTTAGGCTATAAGATCTAATAAAAACCAAAGGGCGTACCCAGTGCCGTAGGCTACCGTACTGTGGGGTCCGGGGAAGGAAAAATTATATGGATATGTGCTCCTAGGGCCTCAACTAAAATATCTGCACCAGCTTCTCACTTTGCTACAATAACACTGGATTAATCTCCATTTTACTTATCAGCAAGTACATGCAAAGATATTGCTCACTATTCTTGCAATTTAAGAATTAGTGTCAGCAAGTATGTTTGTGATGCCACGAGGAACTTTTTTTTTTGACCAAATGATCTGACCATCGAATAGTCGAGACTTCACTACTTCACTATGGTATTACATTCTGCATGGTAGGACTTCTTCCAACAACGAGCAATTTTCTGAACAATACATGAAGCAGTAGCTTGCTATCTCAAAATTAATGATTCATGTTCTGGACATAACTGTGAGTTCAGTCTTCTAGGTTTCTAACTATGACAGTTTTAGGTAATCGAGATGAATAAAGGAACTGTGTAATCCAATCGTGATCCACTTATCAGAAAAGAAATATTACATTGCATCCATAATTCGATACTGAGTACATATTGCAGAATAATAATCATGCATCTAGATCAGGGTTTCCGTTCTTGTATCCCGTAGCTAGGCATGGAAAATTGATTTTCAGGGAAATTACAAATTCTAACCTTAGCAGACTTATCCAAGGAGCCAGTAACAAAATGTGACCAAGGTGAGGATTTTGACAATGACGAAATGGTCTTCTAACATCCAGATTCTTTATCAGACTCTTTCAGCAGTTGTCCAATCTACATACAACTCAAAGAGCATCCCATGAGTGACTTGAAAAAACAGTCCATATTATGGATAGACAATTAGTTTTTTTTACAGTATAAAAATGGCAGAGAAAGAGCAGCATGGATATATATATTATACAAAAGCATAGCAGGTTTGATTTTGAATCCCACACCAACTTTCAGTTTCCTCATTATATTCCCCCCTTGAATAAATGGTGTGTTGCATAAATTATCATGGCCTCGTTGGATGGAGTATAGTAACACTGGGAGCAACAATCGGTAAGGATGTGTCTAGGCTCCTAGCTGAGATTCCTTCTGTACACTGGCATCAGGATGCCAAGAATAGGTGTGTATCGGGGTGAGGTGTATACAAATGTAGAGTTAATGATTATTGGTCCTTAAGCGATTCAGTATGGGAACAGTCCCATCAGAAACCCTTTTTTTTAAAAGGGTCGGCAGGGGAGTCCCCTACCTGTCCCATCAGAAACTTGCTCCGCCATGTACGGATAGGCACAATCTGCAATTTATGAAACATGAGAATTTTTTTTTAAGAAATGGAGAGTTACAAGCAGTGAGCAACTGAGCATCACAAGATAAAAAAAAAATGAAACATGTTGATGTTGGCATTGGCTTGTGATTCGGCTAATTTCAGTTTATCACCAAACTGAAACATGTAGCTGGATAAGATAGGAACTAAAATTGTCAAACAAAATTAAAAACTAAAGTAACACAATGAAAAGGGAAGCAAGTAGGAAACGAACTGAGAATTTGTTTATCTGCTTCGTTATCTACGATACTGAGATGTACTGAGGGACTGAATTTCCCTTGCCATCAGATCTTCATTACCGAACGCAGCAGGCATCTCATCCTTTTCCCTTTATGGTAGCTCACAAATTAATTTAATTCAGAGAAATCCGTATAGCAAAAGAAAAATGCAGAAAGGAAACTTACCTACCTATTCCATTAAGTGGTTGTTGGAATCTCTCAATCTCACCTTCAAAATTATTTGCTACAGTGTACTTGATGCAACCTGTTTATGTCTAGAAGATGCCCATTCATCGGTTATCCTCTTCCTTCCATCAGTCTTTCTTATTTCCTCCCTGCAGCCAATAAAGGACACATGCTGCATGGCATGAATATATTGTTGGTGCTAGAACCTAGCACCGACTACCGTCGACCACCTGAAAAGGTGCCGACCAGTGGTACTTACGACCACTGGTTGGCACCTTCTCAGGTGGTCGGCGGTGGTCGGTGCTAGGTCCTAGCGTTAACACATGGTATCAGAGCCGTACACATCGTTAGGCTTCACCGTCGACGATGTGAGCAAGGGCTCACGGTGTTCGGAGACGCGGACAAGACGGGCGACGTGGATGGGCGGCGGAGTACCTTGGGCGTACTCGGCGGCGCCAATCGCCTGGCAGTCGCTGAAGCAGAAGACGGTGACGCTGTCGACCTTCGAGGCGGAGTACATCACGGCAGCCACCGCGACATGCCAAGTCACTCGGGCGTCTCAAGAAATGAGGCAGAGGATTGGCATGGTTGAGGTTAAGGGTTAGCAATAGGATTAGGAGAAGAATGTTAGACTTAATCTGCTGCTCCCCCCTCGAGTTACTCCCTGCAGGCAGTCGAGGGGCAGGAAAAAGGACAGCACATGCTGCCCATGCCCTGCGCACTGCATCAGCATGGCTTTAGGCCATCCCCTGTAAAGGTAGAGGTACGCCGGCAGGTAGTGAGCTGGTCTAGTCATGTCTAAGAGTAGTTGGGGCTGGTTAAAGCCTTGTACCGTAGAGGTAGGTGGTTGGTGTACCCACCGACTGGCTGTGTCTGGCTGAGACACCGGCTTGTATATATATATTCGATCCATGGCAATGGAAGAGGCAGTTCAGCAGGCCAAAACATTCTGGGAGGCTCGGGTTTCAGGAACTGAAGCCGTGAGTAGAGTGTGTATGCATTTGCTGTGCTCAGCTCTTCTCCACTCGAGGGCCTCGAGAGGAGTCAAGGGGAGGTCGAGCAGGTGCTGCTCGCCTCGAACCTGATCGGCGGCCAACGCTGCCGGTCGTAAGTACCACTGGTCGGTACCTTCTCAGGTGGTCGGCGGTGGTCGGTGCTAGATCCTAGCGCCAACATATATGAGACGGCTTCACTCAAAACTTCTCGTGTAAATGGTTCTCTCGTCTCTGAACATGGAAAGCCCACAACTGAAGATAAGAAAATAGACCAATGAGATATTCAGAACAGACGTTTGGTAATTGACACTTGAATTCACAATATCCTACAAGACAGAGGCACTTAATTAATAACTGAGCAAAGTAGCAATGCAAACTTAAAAATGCATGTAGCAAGCTTGAGAGTGTGGACACAGAGATCGTAGGAAAGGACCACTCGTCAACATTCTCAACAATTTCATTATCTGAAAGTGTCGCATTGTAAGATTCTACCTTATGAGACAAATTCGATGATGGAGAAACTGAGAATATCCCCGGCTAATGAGTGGTAAACTTGAAATACTGCAGAAGAAAAGGTAATTATTTTAGATGCAATTTTGTAGGTAAATCATAGGTCAAAAGGAAAACATATTTTTTTACACAAACATATTCAGATAACTGAGATTGTAGTTGCTATGAAGATAGTAAGAAGACATAAAGATGGACAAACCTAGCAAAATGTGACACCTTAACAAGCATGCTAGAGTCGTAAATTTGGGCTCGCAATAGGACGCGCTCATGTCCCAGATCATCGTACCACGAAATCCATGTCTCTATTCCTTATCCACCCGTCAATCGTGACATTCCACATATTGCAGTCGTGCTATGCCATTCAATCAAACACCTCACGAGCATCCCTGAGATGTCACATTGGACCTACCGGATTCCAAATGTCGTAGTCAGCCTCTCCCCGCCGTCGTTGTGCCTGGCGCCGGTGGCTGCGCCGCCCGCCGTGCCGAGGCTGGAACTGGGTTGCTAAGCCCGCGCCGGTGCAGGGAGAAGGGCAAAGGCCGCACGGGCGCTCATGGCGAGGACGGCAGCACTGTCGCGCAGGTCAAGGACGACATCGTGGTCGTGGGTGCCCATGGCGACAACGATGGCACGACGGCATGGGGCCAAGACCGCATGGGAGCGTACCACGAGGACGACGGTGCGGGCGCGACGGTGAGGGAGAGGAGGCCGTGTTCAGGATTGGCTTCTCCTGATGGCGGCTCGTTCGGCGAGGGCGACGACGACACGAGGGTGACGGGGAAGGCAGGGCGCGGTGCTGGCGCTGGAGTCGCAAGAGCGAGGGCGATGCTGGGGCACGGCGATGGTGGGTGGATGGACGGCGGCGCGAGGGCGAGGGCGAGGGCGGTACTGGCGTCGCTGATGGTGAGTGTCGAGAGAAGGAGCGCGTCGTGAATCATGCGTTGGGAGGGAGGAGATTTATTTCCTCTTTTGTGAGACATTGTTTTGGGCACTCATTTATTTTCTCGGGGCAGATTTGTTCATTTTCTTTTTTTGAAAGAAGACATATCACAGCATGCACGGTGGATGTGGCATCGCACGGGCATGCACGGTGGATGTGGCATCGCACGGGCATGCACGGCAGGGAACGCATGATTAGCAATTTAGCGGCATGTACGGAAGGCAGGGAAAGCAAGGGCTGCGTCTGAAATTTTCTACGGTGATTTTTCTTCCTCTTTAGTACCGTGATTTTTTTTCTTTCCTATTTTAGCGAGCACGGCCGGCGGAGGATGGGTGGGGTTCGTATGGAAGGGCAGATAGACAGGACCAACAAATGTCACGCTAAAAATGTCTGCTCTTTATTCTTTTTATTCGACTCATATAAGAAAGAGATGATTTTTCTAACGTAACAAGCCCCAGTACATACTTAGGCCTCATTTGGAATACAAGAATAATAAAACATGGGAAAAGGAAAAAAACATAGGAATAGGAATGCAAGTGCAAAACTAAGGAATAAAAAATATTAGAATTTTTTAAGTAAAATGCACGAATAGGCCATCAACTAGCACGGGTGTGTCGTTTAGGTCATCAATTTTGAAAATGCATTTTTTCCAGAAACTAGACTAGGGGCGCATAAAGAGGCCATACCCCTTCGTTTTATGTTTATATTTGCGAAAACCCCTATATTTAGTTTTCCTCTTGCATCCGTACCCTCTCACTCCACGGGCGCCCCTGGGCCGGGCGAACGGTAGCGGCGGCGGACAGACGGTGGCCGCGAGCAGGGGCGGTGCAGCAATCGCGGTGGCGGAGCGAGCGGGGACAGCACGACGGCGGCGGGAGCGGGCGCGGCGCGAACCGGGGCGGCGCGGCGACCACTTTGGCGCGTGGCGGGCGCGAGCGGGGCGGGGTGGCGACCGTGGTGGCGGGCGTGAGCGGGGACGGCGTGGCGGCCGCTTTGGCGCGCGGCAAGCGCGAGCTGGGGGTGGCGTGGCGGCCATGGTGGCGCGCGACGGGCGCGAGCGGGGACGGTGTGACGACAGCGGTGTGGGGCGCTAGCAGGCACAACGCAGCGGCCACGGTGGCACGCGGTGGGCGAGCGGGGGCGCGCGGTGGCCGCGAGCAGGGGTCGTGCGGCGGCCGTGGTGGCGGACGCGAGCAGGGACGGCGCGACGGCGACGAGGGCGGGCGCGGCGAACCGCGTCGGCCACGGCGAGCCTAGACGAGCTTGCTCCCACTGCCTCCCTCCTGTTCTCTACGCGGGGCAGAGCGGAGCTCGGGCCGCCGCCTCTGCCTCCCTCTCCGACGGCGCAGTGGCCGGAGCCGGGGCCGGATCAGGCCAGTGCATCCCCTGCTCCCTACGCCCCCTGCTCGCGCCCACCGCGTGCCAAAATGGTCGTCGCGCCTGCTCGCGCCCACCCCCGTCGCCATCACGTCGTCCCCGCTCGCGCCCGCCACCGCGGCCGCTGCGCCGCTCCTGCTCGCGGCCACCGCGTGTGCGAGCACCGTCCATCCGCCGCCGCCGCCATTCGTCCGGCCCAGAGCCGCTCGTGGAGTGAGAGGATACGGATGCAAGAGGAAAACTAAATATAGGGATTTTTTCGTAAATATAAACATAAAATGAAGAGGTATGGTCTCTTTATGCGTCCCTAGTCAACTTCTGGACAAAAAATGCATTTCAAAGTTGATGGCCTAAATCGACACACTGGCGCAAGTTGATGGCCTAGTCAAGCATTTTACTCATTTTTTATATCTAAAAGGTGTTTGGATGGGCAAAGGAGAGACGCAAGAATCTTAAAAGGATTTTTAGGAGCAAATTATGCTTGCTTTCTTAATCCATGGAATTATTCTATTCCACACTCATGATTAGACAAAAGTTGTTGCCCACAAGGCCATAAATTCATTATTTGCTTTGTTCTTGGTGAATTGTTTTTCCTATATATTTCCTATGAAATTGAAGGGAAAGAAAATTTTCCTTTAAAATTTCCTATTAACATCTCTTAAAACCAAAGGCTTCTTGAAAGGACCTAAACGATGTCTAGAGGAGAGTGAATAGGAAATTAACAAATTTAAACCTGCAAAAACAAGATTATAAAGCACTGGCAGCACACAGGTCGTCCTAGCCGGCCTGACCAGTCTAGCCGGGTGTCAAAGCCGCCTTAGCCGACTTTTCTCTGCAGAACCCCCGAGTCGGCTTAGCCGGCTGCTAGAACCGGCCTAGCCGATTCCTTCGAGCAGGGCACCTACAGAAAAGATGATTCTTGTTTTCGATCTGCTTTCTCCCCTCCTTTACTCCAGGGTGCCGTGGGGTGTATTTAGTGCGGAAGTATCTGTTCAACGAGTTGCTACACCCATAAACACAAAGATATACTAGTAGACACAAATGGAGGATCACAAATATGAAAATAGTGCATGAAATATGAATGCAATCCAAACCACAACAGAGATGATGCAGGATTTGTTTGACCGAAGTTCAGGTCTCACAAAAGTGAGCCTTAGTCTCCGTTGTGGAAGACAATGAGCGTTACCACTAAGGTTTACTCGCGGCCGGGCCTAAAACGACCTCTTTCCATGTTTTCACTCAGCAATCTTGTTTCCTTTACAGGAGGGAAGATGAGCCCACCACGCAGTCCGGCCGTGCACCACTTAGGCGTCTCTCCAGATGACCACTGAGGCCTAGCGACCACTAAGGCCGGATGACCACTAAGGCCGTCTAGGAGCAAAGCTCCAAGAGAAACAAATGCTTCACACGAACTGATGTTGCCATGAAGTGCTCAAGATGATTCTCAACTCAGATTTTGCTCACACAATCTCTCAAGGCTTGAATTTGCTCTCCAATTTAAAGAATATGGCTAGGATGGCTCCAATCCCACAAAGGGTGAATTGAAGGCTTTCTTTTGGCTCTGCTGGTGTATGAGGAGGTGGAAAAGCTTTAGCAACCGAGCCGAGGCCGAGGGAGGAAGTATATAAAGAGATGGTTCAAAAACTAGTTGTTGGACTCCCTGGCCAGGTAGAGTCGGCCTAGCTGACTTGCCCAGCCGGCCTAGCCGACTGGAGTGGCAGGTGACCGTTGCCTCCTGGCTAGAGTGCACAAGCCGGCTTAGCCGGGTTGGAGAGCTGGTCTAGCCGGATTACACAATCGGCCTAGCCAGAAGGAGCAGTCAGCCTAGCCGACTAGACAACCTAGAAACAGCAAAGCTGCTCAAAACACTTAATTTATAGGACTTTGGCTTGGGTTTATTTTGAGCACTTCTAGGTCACATCAAATACATTGTGTTGCATCCCTCTTGATAGTACGACATGCCTATACTCAAGAAAATAGAAATCCACTAATAAGTTCACTTGAGCTTGTCTCTTTCTTGAATAATGCCAATTTCACCAAATTGAATATGGAGGGCTTCCAACATCATTCGAGCATTAAGTTGAGTCTCCTTGAGCTGTGACTTTGCGTTGATCGAGTCATTTGATTGAAACTCCACATATCAACCAAAGTCATCTTTTCCCGTTACTTGATTTTTCACATCAATATCACCTTCATCTTTTGATTTGATGTCTCAAGGTTTCTTGCTATCTTTATCACTTCAAGCCGTCAAGTCATGTCTTGTTTTGAATCAACAATTGAGCACATGAAATACATTGTCATCATAATCTTGATTGACCAAGCTTCAATAGTGAGACCACTTCATATGCAAAACTTAATGTCTTATATATATATTTATATATATTTATATATATTTATATATATATATATAGAGAGAATGAATATATGCCAAGCTTGTCAATTCATCTTGATAATATGCCTTGGACTCTTTCTCATTCGTATGATGTGTCATGTTGAGTCATATCTTATTTAGGACTAAGCACCTGTTAAAGCCTGCAATTCTCGTGAAACTTATTAGTCCCTTAATCATGTTGTCATTCAATCCACCAAAACCCATTTAGAGGCTAGATGCTCTTTCACTTCTACATACGGGAAGGAAAAGTTCAAGCCTTCAATTCACGGAAAAATCATTAAGATGCTTAAAAGCTTACAAAAATTTCAGCAACGTATTAGTCCTCCTTTGGAATGGAGGAAAAACAAAGCATTCAAATTCATATTCACCTGCCGTGTGACCAATCCGCCATCGCCTTGGTGGCTACGATGATCCAATCCCACAAAGGGTGAATTGAAGGCTTGAAGGTGGTTTGGATTCATCAGCGTCTTAGAAAGAAAAAAAAAGGTTCCATCATCTGACCGGAGCTTTGGACAGGCTCCTGTGGATGGAGTGTGGACAGGACTGGGTTGACGATTGACATGTGGATCATGAATTCCTGTAGAACAGATCGTTAGGTCTGGTCGTCCTTGAATGTTTTGATTTCTGACTTGAATCGCTGCACTTCTAGTTCTCGAAGCTGCTTGACTTTATAGTTACCTGCCCTCCGTACATTATTTAGATGTTGTATGCATGTCAAACACTCTCCTCCAACTGATTTCCTCTCAGGCGCAACAAATGTGCATATTTCCTTCCCAATCTGATGCTGTACCCTGGTGAGATTTGAATGAGTGAATACCACAAGGAGAAAACATGTGTAATTTTTTTAAAAAAAAGATTCATGTGTAGTTTGAGTTACCATAAATCAGAATATCAGATCGTACACATCTAAAAAAAAAGTTGAGTACAACAGGTTCTGAGCGTGACTCGCCAATTGTAATCTTGTAGTATATATTTTGATGCTCATTTAACTTCTTTGTCTTTGGGGTTGTAAAGAGATGGTTGTTGTATCTATCAAGTGAAACTTGAACTTATCTTTTGCGGCAACTAGTATTGTAGTGACTCACAAGTTCCAAACTTGAACTATCATTGTCTTTCTAAATTTGGATAAAGCGTGCAGGGTGAGAATGATGTCCTGGGCCCACATGCCAACTAATCAGTAAAAACCTGAGATTATAACCTTTAATCTGAACTGTAAAGCATCCCTTCTACGCTGCTTGCTTGCCAACCTTTTTCGAGTTTTCAACGTCATCCTATACGTGCACGTATCTCCGAACTTACACAAGTCATACTGCCTTTTTTCTGTAAGCAGTTGTGGAAAACAGAGGCAAAACGGTTGCAGCCAAAGAGACCAAGTAAAACTAGTACACAAGCTGAGGGAACGGATCCTCGTAATATACGCGGGTGGTTACATATAGTACTATGTGTGAATGAATATAATTAAAATTGGAGTTGGAAAGTTGCTCAACCGACTGTGATTCTTCACTAGAACATGGCGTGCGTTACTGTGCTAAATTAGCCTTTTTTTAATACGTAATATGTGTGTATATTTGTATTAAATGTATAGTGTAATATATTTTGGGTACTAAACTATTTATTTATAATTTTTATTTAGTTTTGTTGATTTTTAACATGTTGTCATATAAATTTAAAATTATTTTAATTTTGGACGATAAAGTAGGGGTGCAAAATATTTTGGTAGGCTATAGGGTGGTTCTAGTTTATTTAGAAATTTTGTATAGTTTTTTTAAAGGAAAAGTGCTTATTTTATTTTTCTGGGTATGTTTCTCGTGTACCCGTACCAATTCTTACGTGAACAGTAATGGTGCCAGATGAACAATACACTTAAAACGATTTTTCTGGGTACATTTCTCGGGTACCCGTAGCAATTCATACATGAACAGTAACAGTGTCAGATGAACAGTGCATGCAAACTTTTTGAGTGATTTTAACCATCTGATCCAGATCCGACCGCCGATGTTTTTTCCGATGACGTGGCCACATCGCCTGGCCGAGAGCGCTTTCAGTACTAATAAAAGATTTGTGAGTATTCCAATCAGCTAAATATAACTCACTTAGAAAATGTCACAATTTCAACCACCCATTGAACTGCCGTACGCTAATTTCATATGTTGTATTTTCATTTGATTCTACTGTGTCCAAAAAAAAGCTATGCACTTGCACGATGCAAGAATAATGGGTACAACTATTAACATTATGATGAATTGAGGTTAGAACAAAAATGTGTAGTTAAAACTTAGACATTCCTCGTAATTGACATACTTCTATTTTGGTAGTTGATACATAATAAGCATGGTTTCCAACTTCTCATGAACATTGTGCTCTTAGGGTCTCCCCTGTCCCTCCACGTCCAAATCCTAGAAAAGTTTTGTAAGGAAAAGTGTGCATGTTTCCTACTTGTGCGGGTTTTTCTTATGTGTATGGTTTATGAGTTGTGACTAGTAATTATAGAAAAGGTCGACCAGGGGAGAGCCGCTACCCTGATTTTTTCTAAAGGAGTTTGTGCTAGCCTTCAAACATGGACAGATGACCGATTTTCACCGAACCTGGACTTCAACAATCTACTAGTAACTTAGGAAAATTGCTATCTATATGATAACAATGAGAAACTTTTTCATCTAAACTTTTTTTAGTGTTCATGTATTGGTACCAGAATGCACCTTATTTAATCAATAAACTCAAACTGCATGGTACTGCCAACTTGATCACTATGCACATATGTGCTCTAAGTTTTGGCATGTGTAATACACTACACTTTTAGACTTTTATTCTATTTTACATTGTATGCCTTACCCTGCCTTACTCATTGAGGTGGCTTTATCATAGGATGACAAGATAATATGAGTAAGTCCTAAAGAGGAAATTATGGGAGAAAGGAGTTATCGAGTAATAAGACATAAAATTTGTACGTAAAGATATGCTACTTTTGGCTGTCTTTTTCATCTCATACTTTTTGGTTTACCTAGTTATAGCTGTATCCAATTGCACCAATGACTAGCTAATACTTTTAGGACCCAAAAATAGTAGTTAATAATCACAAATCAATATGTTCTTAAAAATGAAGAATGTGGCAATGGCTGCCCTCCAATAGTCTGTTTCAAATGAAATTTAGCAGCTATTCATGATGAATCAAAGTAATCATATTCTCATCCCACATGTAAAATGATGCAAAGGAAAGTGGACATACAGAGAATTATCGCTAAGTGCTTTTGTTGGGCCCTTGTTTAATCTAAGCTTTTGACATCCTTTATATTTCTAAAAAAAGGAACAATCCTTACTCTGGTATTTGGACAACCACTATGCCTCATGAACTACCATCTATACTATCTAATTCATAAGAAGAAGTTGATTATGACAATATTATTAGGAAAAAATCCTTATATACAAAAATATACATACTTTGACTATTTGTCTATGTCTTCAACAATTTAATTGTTTCATTAAACACCAACAAATGAGCATTGCGCTGCATTTCTAACGACTGCATGAGTTGTGAAAAACGGAAGGCATACCACCACCTAGAAAAGTAGAACCACCTCTGTCGCATATGAGGAAAAATTCATATCTAGCCAATGAATACGGTTCGCACGATGCCATAAATAAACTTTGTCATATGGTCTATAATCACACGAGATGATGCTAAAACAGAACACATTCATTGCATACGACACTCTGCAACTCACGAAAATTATGCACAAGTAACCGATGAAAAGTTGTTTGCATAGAGCTACAACTAATGAGATGTTGCAATGTGCATCAGCTGCAATGTGTCGGGAGAGTGATAACATGTGGCACGGTTCTAATAAATTAGTTGTAACAAACTATCTTAATTAAACATTTTTTTAAAAAGTATCACTAGTAAAAAGCCGGCCTTAGAGACACTAAGGTAACCTAATTTGTGAAAAAAATTGTCTTTGAAACGATTAAGTATACTATTGTAAATTACTACTAGAAGAAGAATGGAAGCTTATTGTTTTGTGGACTCTTGGTGTAAGAAGAAAAACTTTCTTAGGAACTAAGGTAATCTAAACTGTGAAGAAAATTCTTTTACGGTAAGTTGCTACTACTAGAAAGGAAAGCATATTTGTTTTGTGGACTCTGGCGAGAAGACGACGAGAAGCACGGTAGTCGAAAGTCCCAAAACTCCTGAGCTCCTTGTCTGAACTGTGGCGTGCCCGTGCCCGGTTCGACGCTGGAAAATCACGAAATCGCCCCCCGACAGCACGCGACCGACCTGTGCTCCCCCCTCACCGCATCAGCAGCTTCCCCTCGCCTGCCTCGCCTCGCCTCACCTCGCATCCGCCCTCGACCCCCGCCCCCTTCTTCCTCCTCTTCCCGCCGCCGTCCGCCGCCGCCAACGCCGCCGCTTGGCGGCCGCCTCTCTCACACGCGCCGCAGTCGCGAGCGACGCCGACCCCATGACTATGATGACGCCGCCCCCTCTCGAGGTACGTGTTCTCTCTTCACTCGCTCGCTCGCTCGCTTGCCCCGATCTCCGCGGCCAGTCCACTCTCGCCGCCGCGCCGATCGAGGGCGGTCGGGCTCGCGCCAGCGTTTACGCGCCGGGCCGGATCTGACCCCTCAGCCCGCGTGCTCTTCCCTCGCAGCAGCAGCAGCAGGAGGACGACGAGATGCTGGTGCCGCACCAGGAGCTCCCTGTAGCTGACCCGGAACCCGCGCCACAGCCGATGGAAGGTGAGGACCTACGCCTTCCCGACTCCTCGCCTTCTGGTGCTTGCGCTTGTGCTCGTGGGTTTATGTGTTTATAGCTCTCGTTGATCTCGTATCTCACACATGGGTGGCCGCTGTCGTGGTTCCCTGCTGCTAGTCGTTGCGCAGACGGAGCCTGCCAACAACACAGCAGAGAGCCAGCCGCCCGAGGACCCGCAGACGTCGCGCTTCACCTGGACGATCGAGAGCTTCAGCCGGCTTAACACTAAGAAGCACTACTCTGATGTGTTTGTCGTTGGAGGATACAAATGGTGAGCGTTTTGGATCTCCTGCTACCGCTGTAACCAGTAACCGGTAACCGCTGCCGGAAACATGGGTAAACGTTTGGTGGGTCTTAATGGATGCACGGCTTTTCGCTCGCAGGCGTGTGCTGATTTTCCCTAAGGGGAACAATGTGGATCACTTCTCCATGTATTTGGACGTTGCGGATTCGGGGAACCTCCCGTACGGGTGGAGCCGTTATGCTCAGTTCAGCTTGGCTGTTGTGAATCAGATCCAGCCCAAGTATACGATTCGGAAAGGTATCTCTTTCTTCATTTAATGCTCTTCTGCTTGTCTTGTGAATGGCATTCCATCATGGAAGTTTTAATGGATATAATTTACAAGTCTTCAACTGAGCTGGAACATGATGAGGCCATTTGGCAGCTATTTGATCATTGACAATTGTCAATCTTTTATCATGATAGCATGAGGTTATAACTGGAAATGTGGTGTACATTCTATTTGCCTATAACTGATTGCGACTAATATGCAAAATCATAGACAAGGGTGAAGCTTTGCCCCTCTGTTATTCTGAATCAAGATATAAGTGTGAAGCACATGTAGCACATGCATGGCACATAAAGTTCTTAAGTTTAATAGAATATTTATTTTTAAGCTAGTTTAGTTTTAAGGGGGTTAATTTACTTCTAGGCATTTTTTTTTGTTTTCATATTTACTTGATTTCTTTAGGATGTTGCTCAGCTGCGGGCCTCTTTTTTTCTTAACATTTTTGGCAAAGTGACAACTCAAACTAGCATCTCAACTCTCATGTGTGCTTGCCAGATTTACTACATTTGTTGTCTTTTTAAAATATAGGTATTGTGTCAATTTGGTGAAAGATTCTTTTGACTTCTATTTCTTTGCATTCAACAATGGCATATGTCAGATATGGATGACAGACAGAGTCCAATGCATGCCATTTGAAACTTGCAAACATGTCTGGACAGGAGTACCGGACCCAGATTACTGCCTGTTAACAGTCATTTTTCAAAACTGTGTTGATTGCATTTGTACTTATTTAGATTTCCTAATAACTCCTAACAGTTTGTTTCTTACTTTGAACTTTTCTGCTCAGTTACCAACTCACAGTTGCTTGCTTGACCTTCGGTTCATCAGTTGCTAATAGTCTATCAAGTGATGTATAAATACTACTCCCTCCGTTCCAAATTATAAGTCACTTTATGACTTTTTTGGTTCACTCACTTTGCTATGTATCTAGTATCTAGACATAATTATTTGACAAGTGTTTGATGGCCAACCTTGTTTTTCATAAATTCCTTGAATGTGGCATTTATTATAATACCTTTTCCCTTTTTCCTTTTATTGAGTCATACATCGAGAGTTTCTCACTATGTCTGGAATATCTCTTTTGGTTGAATCTATATGTTGGTCCCATATTTGCAGATACCCAGCACCAATTTAATGCCCGCGAGAGCGACTGGGGCTTCACATCATTTATGCCTTTGAGTGACCTATATGATCCAAGCAGGGGCTATCTTGTGAATGACACCGTTGTTGTAGAAGCTGAGGTTGCTGTCCGCAGAATGGTCGATTATTGGACTTATGACTCGAAAAAAGAAACAGGTTTTGTAGGTCTTAAGAATCAAGGTGCTACCTGTTACATGAACTCTCTCCTTCAAACGTTATACCATACACCATATTTTAGAAAGGTGAAATCAATCATTGTTCTGTTCTACATGTTTCTCTAAATGCCTGAATTTTGAACCAATTTATTGAAATGCTTTTATAGGCTGTATATCACATGCCAACAACTGAGAATGACATGCCATCTGGGAGTATCCCTTTAGCCCTGCAGAGCCTTTTTTACAAGCTCCAGTATAGTGACAACAGTATAGCGACGAAAGAGCTGACCAAATCCTTTGGATGGGATACTTATGATTCTTTCATGCAACATGACGTGCAAGAGCTCAACAGAGTTCTTTGTGAGAAACTGGAAGATAAGATGAAGGTGAATATGACAGTAATGAATTATCAATACATCAAGTTACTTTTTATTAACTTCTCTTTATCCACAGGGAACTGTTGTGGAAGGAACAATTGAACAGTTATTTGAAGGCCACCACATTAATTACATCGAGTGCATTAATGTGGACTATAAATCTAGCAGAAAAGAATCATTTTACGGTAGGCTCTGTCATTTAATTGTACTTGCATGAAAATCATATATTTATCTATGATATATAAATAATAGTTGGCTATTTCATGGCTTGCAGATCTACAACTCGATGTGAAAGGTTGTCGTGATGTTTATGCATCATTTGATAAGTATGTGGAAGTGGAGCGTCTAGAGGGTGATAACAAATACCATGCAGAGCGATATGGCTTACAGGTTCCCACAAATCCTGCTCTATGTGTGGCCTTTTAGCTGGATATTTAGGTGTAGTAGATGCTGATTACCTGATTTTCAGAGGTTTAGGAAAGTTCCTGGTATTTCAATGAAATGATACAATTCTTTTATGATTATCTTATGTTCTTTTTGAACAACCTGGCCTTCATAGAAGCTTAGCCAGCACCATCTGTTTTACTGGGGTTACTAGTTTATTTATGAACAAAAAACACAGCCATCTAGCGCCTACTGCAATTCCAAACTCTCCTCACCAAAGAAAAATACCCCCAGGTCTCCTATTCATTCTAGTGAACACCAGACACATACTCTTGAATGCCTATAAAGATGTGCAACACGAACCAGAACACACTCTCATAGCACTTTACTACATCTGGACAAAAAAATTGTGTGGATTATCAATTCGGTTATGATTGTCTTTGCTGACCTTTTTTGTTATTATAGTTGTACCTTAATTTCAATCTTATTTTTGTTTTCAGGATGCAAAGAAAGGTGTGCTCTTCCTTGATTTCCCTCCTGTTTTACAGCTTCAACTGAAGCGTTTTGAATATGATTACATGCGAGATACAATGGTTAAGGTTAGAACCGTGCTGAATACCACCATCAAAATGATAAACCACTTCTATACATCTTTATCATTGTTTCAAGCAGATAGTTTTTTATATAGTCTTAATTGAAATGCTGGTTGTCATTTTATATATTTTTAATTGAAATGCTGGTTGTCATGGCATGCCAAGGGTTTGGCACTGATCAAATTTGTAAGGCTTTAGATTGATACTACCAAAATTTGCATTGTTTCTTTCAAAGTTGCATGTAGCAATTCTTTCTCTTAAAGGTCTGCTAGAATTTACAGAGTCGATGTGATTGTATCTTCGACTCCTTGTTGATAAGCGCTCGACAATCACAGTTACTACTAACTCCTTGAACTGTGGATCATATTTTTTTGGGGGGTGGCAGGGGGGGTGTTGTTGAATCATTTTTGGTGCCAAAAATATTAATTCTTTGCTGTGAAGTGGATTGTCATTTGGGTATGCACATGTTACCCTGAATATAACATGCCTCATTCAGACAAAAATCATGATCATTTATTTTTGTAGCTCTGGTTCTTTTGTTAGGATTATCCGTTTCATGTTCTTGTTTGCCTAACTCAGTTTCCTGTTGTCTTTGTGTGGCTTCCTCAACTATTAACATTAGATGTCTTCTACTTAAGAAATGGTTAATAAGATTGTCTAGGATTCATGATGAAGAATTATCTACTTCTGCAGATTAATGACCGCTATGAGTTCCCTCTTCAACTTGATCTTGATAGAGACAATGGAAAATATCTTTCTCCAGACGCAGATCGAACTATTAGAAACCTCTATACGCTTCACAGGTAATTTATTTGTCACAAACTGTTCCAATTCTTTGAATGGTATATAGTTGCAACAACTATAATGGAGAAATCTAATCCATGTATATAGAAACTGTGAAACTCCAACCAGTGTAGCACTTCTCCTTTAAAAGATGCCACAGTTTCAGTTACTTTTTTTTTTGTAGATGCTGATCTCTGGTTCATGTAATACAGAAAAACCCGAGTTTAGAAATTGGCCATTGAATTGAATGTATGCAACATTGTCCTTAGAAAATGTGCAAATTTGATGAAATTGCTGTCTTCTTTCTTCTGATAGTTTATTTTACAATATTCATTTTTTCTTGACAGCATGCATACAGAAATGATCCAATTTTTCTATGCTGATGTTGGCTCTTTTTTTTTGCTCAGTGTTCTTGTTCATAGTGGGGGAGTACATGGTGGTCACTACTATGCTTTCATTCGGCCGACACTCTCGGATCAGTGGTGTGTTTCCATCTCATGAGTTTCAGTTCATGCTGGTAGATGTGTCTTCTGGTAGTTTGTGTTAATAATTTTCTGTTGTGTACCATTATTTTTATTGTGGCTTAGTGTTTTACGCTTAAGACATATTTGTGATTCTTAAAATGCTCCATGCTCCTGTTACCTTGGAATAATTTGTGGGAAGATAACCTCTCAATTAGACTTGATGTCTCTCTTATATATCATGTGGGCCAATGTGGACCTAGAATGGATGGACGTGATATATATGTAACAGCTGCATGATATTGAACTGGGTATTGTGTATATTTACACTGAGCCCTGCTCACAACTTTAGTATACTCATTGATGGCTTTATCACCATCTTGTGTCTTGTGTCAACATGCAATGCAATCCTCTGAATTTGTTGGTTAGCTTTATCATCTTCTACCAGCTGCACTGTAGATTGACAGTTCACAGTGATAAAGAGCCTTCTTTCACAGTAATATCTTATTAACCAGATGGCACATGGAATCACTTCCTTTGCTTAAGCCCAGCACATTGTCATCCAGTTACTATATCTTCAAAAATGTTTTACAAATGCCATATCTATGAATTTTTCTGGTTGGGTTTCAGGTACAAATTCGATGATGAGCGGGTTACAAAAGAAGACACTAAAAAGGCACTCGAAGAGCAGTATGGGGGTGAGGAAGAGGTAACGTTCTTTATAACAAATGTTCATTCAGTAAAATACAGTTACTAGTGGACTTGTATTAGCTTTGTTCTTATTTCTTCTTTGTATGGAACAGTTGCCTCAAATAAACCCTGGGTTCAATAACACACCATTCAAATTCACAAAGTATTCGAATGCCTATATGCTTGTCTATATACGCGAGAGTGACAAGGAGAAAATAATGTGTAATGTTGATGAGAAGGATATTGCTGAGCATTTGAGGGTAAGTAATTCTTGCATACTTCCCCCTTCCTTTTTTTTGGTAATCATCTTAGTATTGTTGTTGAAGATAGTGATTGATTGAACTGTTCTTTTACAGATAAGGTTGAAGAAAGAACAAGAAGAGAAAGAGCACAAGAAGAAGGAGAAGGCTGAAGCTCATCTCTACACTATCATAAAGGTCTGGTCTTGTTTCAATCATACCAGCAGCTAACTTCTCTCTTGGTGACTCCTCTTGATAGAACTTTGTTTGTAAAAAATGAAAATAGATTGCTCGAGATGAGGATTTAAAGGAGCAAATTGGTAAGAATATATATTTTGACCTGGTGGACCATGAAAAAGTTCGCAGCTTCCGCATTCAGAAGCAGTTGCCTTTTACTTCATTCAAGGTAATGGCCCCGAAAACCCTACATGTTTTTTCATACCATTGCTTCTTGGTTAGGACTTTCGGATATTACTGGCCTATTTGCAAGGGATTGAGCTGCTACATTTATGGTTGTTTTGAACTCAAGTTCAAGACTCTTCAGGCAGTGTTATTTTCTGTTGCAATTCTATCTTTAAAAATTAAAACTTGCACCTACCAGGAATACAGCAAACTTGCTTTATGGTCTGGCTGATTAATGGTTTTCATTACCAGTTTGGAACATTCCATTTACCGCATTCCAGATTTCTTTAATTTTCTAGTTGTGCTCTATAATCTGCATCAAAGCTATAGCAGTGATTCAGTGACCATTTGATTTTGGTAGTCTCATTTGATTTTCAATCGAATTGTTCAGGAGGAAGTTGCAAAGGAATTTGGCATCCCTGTACAGTTTCAGCGCTTCTGGCTGTGGGCTAAGAGGCAGAACCATACATACCGGCCAAATCGTCCATTGACCCCCCATGAGGAAGCACAATCAGTAAGTCATTTGTTGTTTTTAGGTGTTCACACTTGTACTTCAAGTACTTAAATATGTGGAATACCATTTGGTTCATCACGTTTGAAGTTCTACTGGTGTTAAGTTTTATTTTCATTTGCTTTATTTATCCTTTCTTTTTAACTTTGTGCTCCCTTTTGACATTCTTTTTAGTGGAAAAGGTATCTTTTGTTGTCCAATATCACTAGGAATTTCTACCTCACATGTCACTTGCAATTTGAGGACAAGTGAACTTGTGTGCATTTCTTAATGTTTGAGATTTGCTTACATGTAACATGTAGCATTAGTTCATTTGAACTCTTGATCTATCAGTTTGGTTGAATTTCTTGAATGCAGAATACTAGTATTGTTGCAGTAGACAATAAAGATGTATTTATGTGGAAATATTTCAGAAATAGTGAAAAATAATATGCTTCCTATCTGAGCATTTTACTTCTTTAGTTTGTGTCAATCCATTTGTCATTTCAATTTTCTTTTATTGCACAGGTTGGGCAGCTTAGGGAAGTCTCAAATAAGGCACACAATGCTGAGCTGAAGTTGTTTCTGGAAGTTGAACTTGGACCAGTAAATATTGTTTTTCTATTCTCCTATTTTCCCTCCTTTTTTATGCCTTCTAGATTTTGAGATGCTTGGTTGTTTCTAATTGTTACTTACATAGGAGTTATGTCCAATTCGTCCACCTGAGAAGAGCAAAGAAGACATACTTCTTTTCTTCAAGCTTTATAATGCTGAGAAGGAAGAGCTTCGGTATGTTTTCTTGTTAATCTATTTGTCAATCATTCAGTTAAACTTTTATTACAGATAACTCACATGGTGACATCACTCTGCTATTACAGTTTTGTTGGTAGGCTTTTTGTGAAGGCTCTGGGAAAGCCATCTGAAATATTGACAAAACTGAATGAAATGGCTGGATTTTCTCCAAATGAAGAAATTGAGCTATATGAGGTGCTTCGCAATTCTGTAGTTATTTCTCTAAAGTACACATTCTAACTTGTAGTAAGCATGTTCTTGCCTATGTGCTCCTTGTGCTCATACAATCTGTTCAAGTCCTTGATTGTTCGAGTGCATCTTGCTCAATGGTTAATTTTAATTTAGTACAATGTTGTGCACTTAATAATGCTGTTCTGATGATCTTCCAAAGCTGAATATTCTGTTGCTTTTGGCATTCTTATTCTGCAGGAAATTAAGTTTGAGCCAAATGTTATGTGTGAACATATTGACAAGAAACTTACTTTCCGTTCTAGTCAGGTTTGTGGATCTTCTCTTTTTAGATGCAATTTTTTTTTATTCTTTGGTCAACAAAGGCATTCGTTGATTTTTTTTTTGAATTTATTTTCTTATGCTTTTTAGCTTGAAGATGGAGACATCATATGTTTCCAAAAGGCTCCTGTTCCAGATGGTGATACACAATTGCGCTATCCAGATGTTCCTTCATTCTTGGAGTATGTTCACAATAGGCAGGTATACTTGGATAGAAATCAATTCTAATGTTTTCAACTTACCTTGTTGTTTACCAAACTCTACTGTACTATTCCCTCTTATTTCACTGTGTTTTTGACATACTGACATACTGTTCTCTCTTCACCTTATTTATGTATTCGTGGCGAGAATGACTGCATGAGCTTCCCAAGTTCTAACACCTTTTATGAAATTACCCTTGATTTGGAGGACCAAAAACCAAATTACCCTTGACATCTTTGCATGCATATGTGGTTTCTTTGTAAAATAGTTTCTCGTTGTTGCTTTATAATGATTTTTTTTTATTTCTGTTTTGTTTTACTATGAAAGCATAGTTATGCTTGCTGTTTCTGTGAAGTGCATACTAATTTAATGTTACTGAGTTCGCTTGTAACTTTTGTGTTGTTTGTACTGTAGGTTGTGCACTTTCGGTCTCTGGACAAACCAAATGAGGATGATTTTTCTTTGGAATTGTAAGGGATTGCAAGTCAAACTAATAAACTGGTTTTACATTTGAACTATAGTTTTGAATCAACTTACATATATGTATTTCTTATTTTCACGTAGGTCGAAGCTTCATACTTATGATGATGTTGTTGAGAGAGTTGCACATCAACTTGGGTTGGATGATCCCTCAAAGATTCGGCTTACATCTCATAATTGTTATTCTCAGCAACCTAAACCACAGCCTATTAGATATAGGGGAGTAGAACATCTACTGGATATGCTTGTTCATTATAATCAGGTCTAATTCTCTTTCTTTCTTTATTCATTAAGTGCATTACTGCATTCGAAAACATGACATTGATTTATTCTATTTTCTATTTTGCTGCTTCATTCCAGACTTCTGATATCTTGTATTATGAGGTTCTGGACATTCCACTGCCAGAACTGCAGTGTTTGAAAACACTTAAAGTTGCATTCCACCATGTAACAAAAGACGAGGTTCGTGTCATGTTTGTCATAGATCCTATGCTCATATTTTATTCCTAAGTATGTCACTGAGGCACATGATTTGTCAGGTTGTTGTTCATAGCATAAGACTCCCAAGAAATAGCACTATCAGTGACGTTATTACTGATTTGAAAACCAAGGTGATCACAAATCTGTCTTTCAGTTTACCCAGTTACTTAGTTTCTCCTGAATTTTAATTGAAATTGAATATGATGTTTTTGTTGGTTTGCTGCATAATAATTGTACTATATTTACTATAGTATCATTTTTCCTTTAGTCTGAAGCATGTCTATAATTCTCATTTTAATGTTCAACAGGTTGAACTATCTAATCCTGATGCTGAGCTCCGCTTGCTTGAAGTATTTTACCATAAGATTTATAAGGTTCGTTCATGGTTTATGTGAAGTATTTCCCGTATGAAGAGTCCTGGCTCTTTCTAGTGCAATGTTCTAGAATTTCTGAACTTCTTTCTAAAATTAATATTATATTTTTCCCTTAAATTTGGCATTGTTAGGATGATATAATTATTTTCTGCAGATCTTTCCGCCTCATGAGAAGATTGAGAACATAAATGATCAGTACTGGACATTACGAGCTGAGGAGGTTTGTATTATTTCATTTTCTTGATGTTGACCCTTTGATCTATTCTATTGAAAAATACAATTATATTTAAGTAGATTCATCTGTGATACTTATGTAAAGTTATCTTGCATGACACTGTCAATTTTGAAACAGATCCCAGAGGAAGAGAAGAATCTCGGCCCACATGATCGATTGATTCATGTTTACCATTTCATGAAAGACCCAAATCAAAATCAGCAGATTCAGAATTTTGGAGATCCTTTTTTGATGGTTATCCATGAAGGTGAGACTGCTGCAGAGGTAATGGAGCGCATCCAGAGAAAACTTAGAGTTCCTGACGAGGAGTTTTCCAAGGTAATATATCCTTATATTATTACTATTTATTATAGAATGGATTTAACCAGAGCACACCTCTCCCTCTCTCTTTTCCCCTTCCCTGTCATGCTTCGGCCTGCTGAGGCACTGAAATGAAACCAAATTATTGTTGCAACCTCTTTGCCATCTTATGCGCGCACTGTGCAAAATCACATCAAGGGCTTAGTTTCTCTAGTTATTACTCCTCCCATTCCAAATTATAAGATGTTTTGGCATTTCTAGATTCGTAGCTCTTGCTATGTGTTTAGATAAACACTATGTCTAGATATATAGTAAAAGTAATGTACCTTGCAAAGCCGAAACATTTTATAATTTGGAGTTGAGGGAGTACAGCATTATTAGTTACATTGAGCGCCTTTTGAATAGCGAACACCTTATTCCTCAACAAATTGAAGAAGTTGGTAAGTGGGCTGACCTTTCAAGCCTCATTCCAGCCATTCTTTATGTGATGGTTTATACATGGGATTCATGAGCCATAATTCTGGCAACTTCATGCCCTTGTATTTAGGTTAACTACTTTATACCAGATTTCTGGCAAGCTATAACATTCTCGTCCCAGCAATCCATACTGCTATGCATCACACTCATAATGCTTATTTATTTGATCAGTGGAAGCTTGCTTTCATATCCATGAACCGGCCAGAGTACCTCCAGGACACTGATGTTGTATCAGCACGTTTTCAGGCAAGTGATTTCTTCAGTATGCTTAAATGCATGCCTTCTCTTGTTTACTGTGTTCATACATGATGCCTTGGTTTTTATAATACAGAGGAGAGATGTATATGGTGCTTGGGAACAATACCTTGGCTTGGAGCACACTGATACATCATCAAAAAGGTCTTACACAGCCAATCAGGTAGGTAATGCTGTTCTGTTGTGAAATTAGTGAAATAGATGTTTGATGTTTCCATGAACTATATACCTGGTTATGTTTATGTGTGTCATTGTAGCTTTACTCTCGGATGGCCAGTGCTTATGGGCTTGGGTGATTTCTTAATCTTTTTGCCCACCTATATATTTGTTGTTGGGTGTTTAGAGTATTAACATGAATGGCTTTGCTAATTTGCTTTAGCAATTTATTGTGCAAAAAGTTGGGAGCAACTAACTGAGTAATCATGGTCATGCATTACATGCAAGATCGCATGTAGATTGTTTGTGGGTTTGATGGGGGTACATCATTTGTTCCTCAAATTAACTGTCATGTTTGTGTAGAAGTAAATCTTCTGTTTGTTTGTTTTTTTATATTGTTTGCAGAATCGGCACACCTATGAGAAGCCCGTGAAAATTTATAATTGAGACACCTTTGTCAAGCTTCAATCGATTGACAAAGGCCTCGACAACAGTATGCCCCTGATGATAAGGGGCTTCGAACAGAAAAAAGCCGATAGGGGAGTATAGTTGCTACCTGTGCTGAGGCCTACAAGCCCATCAATGCTGCGTCAACCTTCAGGGCACTGCTGTTTGTCTATTGGCAATGGGGTATTCTTTTCGGGGCTTTTCCAACTTGCTTCCAAGGAACCAAGCCTGTGTGTTGGTTTTTTCATCGTGTCTAGTATGATGGCCCCTGCTAGGATAGGTGTTTGCTTAATTTGTAGAGCAAAGCTAGTACATAAGAAAAAGATTTTGGTAGGGGACATGTATACAGAATTATAGCCAGTACTGATTGCTGAATTTGCGCCTCTTGTAGCTGTGGGAACAATGGCAGAGATTGTATAATGGGTTTGGTATTGGTTCCAATCTACCGTGCTGTTGAGAAATGTAAGAGGATAACTGTGCGGATAGTACAGTTTTGAGTTCCAGCCTAGGCTGTTTGTTGCAATCTTGTAAGAAACATCATCCTTCGGTCTAATATCCTGCTTGGGCATAATGCAAACTGAATACTACGATCCCATCAAACAGAACTTTTGAAGCCAATGCAACCCTGAACCGATCCATTCTATCAGAAGAGCCTACACATTCTTCGATCCATCAAAACTCAGTGAACTAAGAGACCGGCAAACTGATTGAAACCAAACCATCTAGGCATTGTACTTGGTCAAAACTCAGTGAGCCTACACATTCTGTGTTGCCTAGTGTCTTACAAGTGCCACGTGTGCGGCTGTGCCCATGCCTTTTAGGCCCCCTTTAGCTCACGGGAGAACAAAACTATAGGATTGGTTCCTATCTTTTGCTGACGTCATGTGTCCTTTGGCAGCGGAGGAATTCATCCGGAGGAATCCATTCCTATGGATTCGGCCTCTCACTGTAGCACAGGAAAAAAAACATCCAGGTCGAGCTCATTTTGTTGCGCAAGTCCGAGGCAACGGCGTCGCGCGCAGGCTCTTGGCGAGGCCCTCCTCGGCGACGTCGGAGTCGGAGAGGGCGGTGGCCGCGGTGAACAGGTCCGACGGCGCCGCAGCAGGCCCGACGGCGAGCTCCCGAACGTGGCCACGGCGCCGCCCAGCGTCAGCATCGCTCCGGCGGTCGCGGACATGAGCTGGAGCGCGGCCACCTGCACGGCATCGGGGTGGTGGAGGGCGACGTGGACGCGGCTGCGGCGGCGGATCTGGGCGACTTCGCCGCGGCAGAGGGGAGCAAGGGGAGGGGGATGCAGAGGGAGAGCGCATATCCTCGCGCGTGCTGGCCGCAGAGGACCAGCTGCGGCAGCTCCGCGCGCGCCGACGCGACGACGCCTGCGGCGCCGAGATCTTCGCCGGCCACCGCGCAGCCTCGATGGAGGCCGAGCACCGCGTCCAGGCCCGCGTGCTGGCCGCCGCCGACAAGGCCGCCTCCCTCCTCGCGCGCCTCGCGGAGGCTCCATGGCGCAGCTCGCGGTGGCCGTCACGGCGCGCGAGGTGCTGGCGTCCGCGCTGCGCCGCCCGCTGTCCGCCAAGGACATGCCCGCGCTCGCCGTCAGGGCCGCCACGGCGCTCACGGACGAGGCCGCCTCCCTCCTCGCCGCGCTCCTCGCCGCCACATCGAGCCGAACAACAGCGACGGCGGCTCGTTGAGGTCGAACGGGAGTGTGTGCGCGCGTGCTGTGTTACCCGTGAGGCCGTGAGCCAAAGGATAACGAGCCATTGTAGAAGTTTGCTGTCTGCGGATGACATAGCAACTAGGCCACTGGCTCTCAAACTACTAAGGTAGCAGAATCTTGTGATTGAGCTATATATATGTATGTATTATTATTTGGCCAATTGCAATGGACACAATATGTTTGCATATTTGTAAAATCGTACATATAAATCAGCTTGCACAACAAAAACTGCAAGGAAAATCAAACAAAACTGTACTGTGTGTGTGAAATTGTATTAGTTGTTTTTACTACGAAGTCAAATTTCTCTGACTATTATGTTCACATTTGTATTTATTGATGAATCTGCAAATATTAATATATTTGCCAAAACTCTGTCACAGTTAGATATGTGTTTAACTAGTTCTAACGATAGCCTCTTTATTTACATATAAAAATATTTCTTTCTTACATAGATTAACGCGGCACGCGGAACTTAAGTAACTGTGTTCTGAAATTAAATTGCCAGCAGTGTGACAGCACCAAAATTACAGAAACCTTTAGCGTTTGTTCACATACAACAACAAACTAGAGACATGCATATATAAATAAATAATATTCGCAGCCTCTGGTAAAATTCTACAACCGTTTCATCGTCATCATCATCTCAATGTAGTGGCGATGCCGTTGACACATACATATATATCTTGCATGCTTTACTTAACTCACTCACACGACCTGATCCATCTCAACAAGGACTAATAAGGTAATTAAGGTGCCCTGATTACTAGTACTTAATCAGACTGCCGGTGCCCCATCAATCCATGCTGTGGTGAGCTGCCAACCTCTGGAAATGGAACAGGAGGGAGGCCCCTGCTGCTGGAGAATGGTTGGTCAGATCACACCTTGATCTCTTCCTCGGCAGATTTTGGGCGGTCGGATTTCTTGCTAGACATGATGCTGTTGAAATTCTCTGATTTGCACAGCAGAATCTCAATCTGAAACCGAAAAGAAAGAACACATCATGTGATCAAAATGGTGTCCTTTATTTTACACATTTGGATTGGATGTAGCTGGGATTTTTTTTTTTTTGATACTAATGTAGCTGGGATGTTGAATTCAAGGAAAGGGGGAAAAAGTGAGATGTCATGTATGTCACCTTGGCTTTACGGACAAGCCGGCCCTTGGACTCGTCTTTGGTGCCGATGGTTGATGTCAGGATCTCTAGAAAGGATCGATAGAAGAAAATGTGAAACATACATGTGGGACGAAAACTAAAGCTTCAAGATTCAGAGACGCCTTACTCTTTTCAGTGGCGAGGCCATTGTTCTTGAGAATCTCAGCGACAGTAACGACGGTACCAATGGCTGCAACCAGAAAGGCCGGATTGATGCCTCAGAGAATCAGAGAAACAATATAATGCATCATCTTGAATGACAGAATATTGGGGAGATGATTGAGTAGGATAGTTGATGAATAGATTATTACCCATCCCCAGAGCAGAGAGTTCAACCTCGTCATAGTTCTGCATATACCTCTGCACTCAACATTCACATGCTTTAGTTTAGAGGCCTAAAACTTTATGCATTACACACATGAGTTATTTCACACAAAGAAGTTCGACCGTAATAGTCTGATTCCATTTTGGAGAGACAAAAATCGGTAAAACATTGTGGAAAATCCTTGAAATGTGAACAGTAACAGTGACAGAGCAGTACGTAGAGGCAGCGGAGTACAAACCTTGGCGAGATTGACGTAGAAATAGAGAGACTTCTTGTTGGTGGACACCTGGATGCGGTTCTTCTTGGCAGACGCACCGGCCTCCGATTCCGCCTCCGCCTCCGCCTCGCCCTCAGTCTCCGCCTCCGCCTCGCCCTCCACCTCCTCCCCGACGACCGCCACGTCTTTCTCCTCAGGCGCCGCCTCCTCCTCGCGCGCCTTCGCCACCTCCCTCTTCACCTCTGCCGCCTCCTCCCTCACCGCCTGCTCCTGCTCCTGTGCCTGTGCCTCCTCCACCTCCGCGGCTGGACGCACCGCCTGCATGGTGTCCGCCGGTCACTTGCTGTCTCTCTCGTCGATTGGGGCGGTTCGACGACGATCGTGCGTGCGTTGGCGGAGACGAGATGGTCGATCGAGAGTGCAGTGCAGGGTGGGTGTTCGGACGGGGCGCAAGCGAGCGAGGGCGGTGGTGCTGGCGGTGAAGAATTATGTAGCGCCGGGATGCGTGGCGCCGGCGGTTGCGCGGGGACGCTCGGTTGCCCGGGGCTGGCGGTTGCCCCGGTGGTTATTTCGAGACTCGCGGCTCCCTGTCCCTGTGCCTGCATACTTGCGCATGCATTCAGACCACGGATGACACGTACGGTCGTCCACGTGGACCCGGACCAGGACAAATTTTAAAAGTAGTCAGCACCAATCGAATTTGTCTCTTCAAAAACAGCACTAGTTTTGCCTAGCTCAACTATATATACAAATACACTATGTATACACGAGGAAAGAATCGATACCAGCAGAATATCAAAAGTGGTATCATCAATAAACCTATATTGCATAACCAGGGGCGAAGATATATTCAATTTAGAAGCGATAAAATAGGAAAACCGTGATAAAACCTAAATTTTCACGATATGCATCCAACATTATAAACCCTTGCACACTCACAAAAGCAAAGACACCTTTTCAGATTTGCTCTAGCTCCACTACTATGCACATCATGAGACTATGCACCAGTATAGAACAACAAGGTATATGCCAATAAAGCATGGCGCCATTGTTGGAATTATGTCGGATAAACAACAATCGACTGTGATGGAGCTTGCCTATAGCATTGTTGTGTTTACGGATCCAACATTGAAACATGATATATAATAAGCGAGTAAACTCATCAACCGGCACTAATATGATGACAAGTGTTAGTGGTCAGGTCATGCCTCAACTCAAGTGTGAGATCATTTGTATCGCTGTCGGATCAAAATACCATACGCGATAGTGATATGATGAGTGTCACTATTTAGGCTTCAACATTGCATTCAAGACGTTCAGGCTTACACCAAGCAATGGGTACTCATTTTCTGTTTAGGCTTCAACTTTGTAATGGTCTTCATTTCTTCGTTGCTTGTTGATATAGTTTGTGATTACTATAAATAGAGCTTAGTATAACATATTTACACATGCGGCATTCAAGACGTGCAATAAGGTGTGTGGAATGAAAGGATATGACTGTTATTTTGGGGGTCATGGCGCTCTTTTTCCCATCTTCTTTATTTTTCTCAATTTTTCTTTCTTTCTCTTAACCATAATATTTCTTTTCATTTTTATCCATGTAGTAATTTTAGAGAGAGATTATATATAAAACATGGAGTATTTTATTGGAAGAATTGGCTGGTGGACACGAGAATAGTGGCAATTCGGGTGCCACACACCTCCACTTTCGTTATTTGCTGAGGGACACTGTAATTTCACTTTGTTTGGCCAGTAGACACCGCGCTCCTTATTTTATTAATTTTCACCGGATGAGGAGAGAGAAAGGTGAGGAAATGACTTTTTTGCCCTTGCCTCTTTCTTCTACCTCACTGCGTTCTTCTTTTCTTCGCTCTTTTTCTTTTCCCCTGCACGCAGTCCGCCGCCGCCTCCTCTACTCGCCCTCCATCCCGCGGGAGGAAGGAGCTCCACGGGGATGGCCACCATGGGGAGGAGGAGCTCGACGTGCTGGGATGGAGGAGCCCGCCGGACTTGGGATGAGGGAGCTCGCGCGGCCGGGGGAGGAGGAGGTCGTCGCATTGGGTGGGGCAAGCCGCCGGACTTGACGGAGGGAGTCGCCACCTACCAGCCGTGCCCCTGGGCGAGCAGACGCCGCTGGAACCTAGGGCGAGGAGGAGCTCGCGGCGCCGGGGGATGTCTCGATGCCGCGAATCACCGGAGGTCGCTGAGACAGGCGGCGGAGCTCGCGAGAGCCGGCCATGGCCGCCGCGACGGAGCTCGCGCTGGCCGGCCAGGGCGGCCACGGCGGAGCTCGCGCGTGCCGACTAGGGCGGCCACGGCGGTGCTCGCGCGCGTCACCCAGGCGGCCGCGGTGGAGCTCGTGCTCGCTAGGGCCACCGGCCGAACCGACCCCCTGCATGCTCGTGATGGGGAAGAAGAAAGGGCAAGATTGACATTTTTACACCTTTCTCTCTCGTCATACGGTGAAAATTAATAAAATAAGGAGCGCGGTGTCTACTGGCCAAACAAAGTAAAATTATAGCGTCCCTCAGCAAATAACGAAAGTGGAGGTATGTGGCACCTGAATTGCCACTATTGTCGTGTCCACCAGCCACTTCTCCCTATTTTATTTGGTGGAGATATGGAATGGCATGTTCTTGCTTACTCATCGCGTAATATAGTATATTTTGGGGTTGTTTGTACATGATCTTTGACAATAAGAGCACGATAAATTTCTCACTAGATTCACAACCTTTGACAAAACTTAAAACAAAACCAAGTTGCAAAAAGATAGGATATATTTGGCCTTGGTAGGACATGTCTTGCCATAGAAGATTTGTGAAACCATTTTGATCTCAAAATGAAATCTCCAAGGACTTGAATCAAAGAGGCAAGAATTCTTCTTATAATTCATAACCATATCATAGTTGATATGTATTGCTAATTTAAAAGATGCCAACAAGTTTTATGTGTTGGGAATAAAAAGAGTATGTAGGCCAAATTTGAAGGGAAGTTCACAAGCATTCATGATTTGATCATTCAGGTTTTAATTTGGTCTTTGGATATTTATACTTATCACTTTTCCTACCTCTCAGTCGCCTGACATATTTGCCCCTCCTCCTCACCTCTGCTAATAGTCCAAATGACTTAAATTTTTGTGTGCTGCCAACGGTACAACATTTTTGCATCGGTTAAAGTCAAATTTGCATATCTAAGCATACATCATTTTAGTATATATGTCAGCAAGACTCTCAAGGATAGTAAGCTCTTTTGGGAGCTTTTCCTCACTATCCTCAAACTACCGGAGAGAGGTTCATTCATGGCTATAATGCCTTTTAATAACTATCTCATTTTATGAGCGGACCGATGTGTCCCACGTATTTCTTCATGTACTTGACCCATAGGATTAGAACCCAAAACATTTGACGCACGTGGCCCATTTAATGTTCCGCGGTATAATTCATCAGTTAACCAAGCTTGTCGCCGAATAAACTCAAAAGTGCATATATGCATGTAGAATTGTAGACGTACAAGCACATGGACCAGAGTCTACAGACAACTCGCGCCCGGAGTAAACTCATCAGCTACTCATACCATACATACGGAGTACACCAACAGCAACAGGCAATGTACATATGCGACATCATCCAGATATGGATGGACAGCAGGCGCCACGTAATAGCTTAGCTCTTGCGTTGTCCACAGGGTACAACCATGCAATACGGACGTGCACCCCTGCTGTGTCCGACCGAAAAGAGATCGAGCACGGCCACGGCAAGGGGCAAGCAGGAAGGTGACGACCAACGGTGCATGGAGCACAGCAAGCAAGGTGCAGTAGCTAGTGACCGATCCACGAACGTGGTGACTGACGTCCATCCAGTGGATGATGGAATGGAACAGAACAGCTGGCATTCGGGATGGGCTTTTGATTCATGATCTGATTCGGGTCGTCGTCGTCTCGTGTTTCCATGCGATGCGAAAAAGCTGGAAGAAAGGCTACTCGTAGTACGGCAGAGAAGAAGCTCGTCGGGTCATCTCAGGTCGATCAGGCGACGCAGTTGAGGCCCACGCAGCCCATCCACATGCTCCTCACATGCTTCCTCTGAAAAAGAAAACAAGGAAAAAGTACAGCGAGCATTAAAGTCAACTTGCTTGCTTTGGTCTGGAAACTGGACCATTAGCTAATATAACAGTAGGTTGTCAACTCGAGAATAAGAGGACAAAATATTTCGTTTTCTATTGATTTAAATTAAACTGGATCGTATCTCATCGATCTACTAGTAAGCAGTATATAGAGGCGGATTTTTCAGACGCAACGCAACCAGAATGCACAAGATTATACGATTTTGATGTTCAACTGGTAAAAAGAAGCACTACCATATTTTGAATTCAGCATAAACGAGGCTAGGCTAACTAGATCCAAAGTGGAGCGCAGACCTTACAAAAAAAACAGCGAACTAAGACTAGTAGTGAGGTGTTTGAAGCAGCTAATCTGAAGCGAAGAGACTAGAGCAGAGTAGAGAGGAGAAAATGTTGCGTACCCCTTTCTTCTTGCGCAGCATATCGGAAGGGACCTTGTACAGGTCCTCGTCCACCGCCGCCCTCACGACCCGCGGCCTCCGCAGCGGCCTCGCCGCGCGGGACCCGTCGCCGCCAGCCACGAACGCCGGCAACGTCTCCTGTTGCTGTAGCCTCCAGCTCCCGGCCTGAACCTGAACCTGATGGTGGTGACCGTGACCCTCCATCGTGCTCCGCACCTAACAGAATCGCAGAAAGTGGTGCGTCACATCATGATCCATAGTTATCCGTCCATTTCCATCCGTTAGACGGCTAGAGGAAGCAACAAAACAAGGGTCAAAGGAGCAGCAGGCACTGTGGTGTGGTCTAGGAGCACACAGACGCACGCAGCAGAGAGAGAGAGAGGAGAGGACTGGCATGCATTGCCACAGCCACTGACGATGAATGTGTGAGAGAGATGTGGTATTGAGGTCACGGGAGGCTAAGCTAGTACCTTCTTTGCCGGCTTGTGCGGAGACGACGAGGCAGAGGACCTGAACAGCACCAGCTCGCCGGCGGCGGCGGAGGCGGTGGCGTCATGGTAGTAGCAGTGGCCGGCAGGCCTGACGAGGAGGCTGGCCTGCACCGCGGACTCGAAGTACAGCGTGATGGGCACCTCGTCGTCGCCGTGCTGGTTCCACCTCCCGAACGCCGGGATCTGCCGCCGCCTCCCTCCCTGCCCCTGCATCATTCGTTCATTCAATCATTCATTTATTCCAATGCATGTGGTATGTGATATGGTACCAGAGTAAGAACAGATATCTTTCTAGCCAGGCGATATGACCACGTCATCGGAAAAAACATCGGCCGGCCGTTGGATCTGGATGAGACGTCTGAAATCACTCCAAAATTCGCATGTACTAATGTTGTTACTGTTCATTTATGAATTGCTACGGGTACCCGAGAAACGTACCCAGAAAAATCATTTTAAGTGTATTGTTCAACTGGTACCGTTACTGTTTACGCAGGAATTGGTACCGGTACACGAGAAAAGTACACAGAAAATAAAATAAGCACTTTTTCTTTTAAAAATCTATACAAAATTTCTAAATAAACTAGAACCACCCTATAGTCTATCAAAATATTTTACACCCCTACTTTATCGTCCAAAAATCAAAACAATTTTAAATTTATATGGCGACACGTTAAAAATCAATAAAACTAAATAAAAATTATAAATAAATAGTTTCGTACCTAAAATATATTACACTATACACTTAATATAAATATACACATATATTACGCATTAAAAAAAGATACTTGCCGCGCCATGTTCTAGCGTGATTCTTAGATTGGCTAGCAGCTTACCTCCATGGATCGGATACTCGTCGTGAAGAAGCAAACGATGGCGGATGCCTGTGCACGTTGTTCTCCCTCCCTTCTCCGTGCCCGTGGAGGAAGACGACGATGACTATGATTCCTACTCCTAGACAAGAAGGCAAGGAAGAGTCCGAGCTAGACGAGGAGAGCAAGAGTGACAAGCGAAGTTGCGGCTTGTCTGAGCGGAAACAAGAAGGCAGGGGTAAAGGTTGCTACGAGAAGGAAAGGCGCCTTTCTGGGTGCTTTTTAATGGCTCGGCAGAGTCGTGCGTCTGCTTCTGCATGCGCTAGGACCAATTAACTCGCCCTCGGCATGCATTCATTGTCATTATTAAGCGCAGAGACCGAGAGACGGGCATCGCAGCAGGCAGCAGGCAGCAGGCAGCAGCGTACTCTCTCTCTCTCTCTCCCCCTCTCTCTTCTGAAAAACAAACCAGCGATGCGTTGCGCGCGTGCCAAGAGTACACTGCACGCACTGCCTAGTGAACGGTGGAAATGGGGAGGCAAGGACTAGGGTAGGTAGTACTATCCCAAACAAACAATTGGTAGGGAGTACTACTATCCCAAAAAATTGTTTCATGCATTCTATCCCAAAAAAATTGTTTCATGCATTGGCTGCATTTTTTTATAACAAGCTTTTATATATAATTAAGAGCAACGAGCTGTTAAGAGGAGAAATACTCCCATTTGTACATGGGTTAGTGCCTCTCTGATGGGGGCATGGAGCACGTGATGGACACAGACTGTCGATTATGTGCATGAGAGCGAATTCTAGTAGCTTGCATTGTCTGGCTAACAGAAACGTTGTCTTGCAACCTTGAAGACTCTGAGACGAAGCTCTGGGTGAAAGGCGGTTTAATTGCACGCCAGTCTGGAGGTGTGAAAAGATCTACGGAGTAAACCATTGAAGAATGTTACCAGCTGGTGATTGTCCGTCACGTGCATTGGCTGGGTTGAATTCATGCCACGAACCTAAAGTCTCAACAAAAGTAAAATTGATTGTTTCCTTTCTTTTATATATTGACAATTGATGAGCTTCAACTGATCATAGTGGCTGAGAACTGTGTTTCCTTGAGCATAGTATATGTTTCTGACCATTTGTTGCAATTTAGCTACTTCTCTCTTAGTATTGCACAAGCTGAGACGTCGTCAAACCCTTTTTCCAACTGAGTATATATTGTACTGTCGTCGTGGCTTATGAACTAATCTCATTCTCATGTAGACAAAATGGAACGGGTTGCAAGACATATTAGCTCGATCGGTAAAAAATAAAGCAGACACGTCGTTAATCGTAAGGAAACACTCGTACGCCCTTTTTTCAAACTGAGTTATGCACGGTACGCTTTCTGAAACGGCCTCTCATTGTCCAATAAATATTGCAGTGCACATGTGCAGGTGCAGCATCGACTCTACTGTGGCAGTATATATCACATGTGTACAGTACTAAACCAACATTGCATTCCAAATACAGGGTCTATATACATACATGCCCTTTCTGTAAATTGTTTGTGTAGCACAAATAATAAACATAAAACTGGGTATCATACTAGCGGAGGAAGGAAAAAAAAAACAGAACCAAAGTCGAGGGTGTAACACCTTTGACGTTATATTAACTAAAATATGCTATGTCATTATATGCACTGTAAAGCATTTATGTTTAAGTCAACTTTAATGTGTATTAACTAAAACAAATTTACATTTCATAGGTTGATTGTGTTTCTGGAATGTTTTATCACATGAAATAATAAAACCCTACTTTCGAATGTTATCACAAATGCTTAGTTTATACTCTATGTACTTGAGGTGTAAACTGTGTTTACACTAGTGTCAAGCATAGTGTATAAGTCTAAATCCAACCCTAAAAATGATTTCCATATTTGAAGTTGAATTTGGATTCCAAAGCTTACTTCCAAGTCTGGCAATTTAAATTTAAATTCAAATTAGAAATGCTATAAAAGGTTTTTCAAAAGTCAACTTGGTCAACCAAGGGTGTCATTGGGTCAATGACCTAAAAATTTCCTTGGATGATGTTTGTGATCACTAATGACCAACCAATTAAGTTAGAAACCAAATCGAGTTTGAATTCAATTTCAAAACCCTTTATTCTAAAACCTAGTTTTACCCCCTTTTCTGTGATTCAAAATTTATAAATAATTTGAAGATACTCTAAAAAGATAGTTTGTAGATCTTGACAAGATCTAAAGAGTTGGTATATAAAGTTTTTCATGTTTCCAAAAGAAATTTCAAATGAATTTGAAAATACAGTTTTCTAGCATTTGTCCCCTTTTGATTTTAAAACCATAATTCAAAAATTATGCAAAATTTTGGAAAATTTTGTATATAAAAATGGTTTGGTTTGGAAAGTTAAACATTTCATAGTTTTGAAGATTTTCAAGTTTTATTGAAAAATCAAAAGTAATTTCAAATGTTTGTTTCTAGGGTTTTATTCCTTTTTTAAATCTGAATTCAAATTTTAAAATCCAGACAGAATTTGAGGATGCCAGTTAAAGGAAAAGTGTAGCTCTTAAAAAGTTATGCAAATTCTATTTTTATAGATTTTCAAATTCTTATATAAATTTTGGAGTAATTTATATTTTGAAACGAATGGCGTTTCTATAATTTTCTCGAACAGTACCGAAACCTATCGTCGGCCGCCATCGCCGGCTTCTCAACCCGCGCCGCCATCCACCGCCGCACCTGCTCGGCTGCCAGCGCGCTCCTGGACGCGCAAAACTTCATCTTTGTCGTGTCGCCCGTCCAGACATCGCCTCCGTCCTATAAATAGGCCAGACGTGGCTGACTTCTTCTCCTTCTCCCCGCCGCCGTCACCGACGACTTCGTTCCGCCGCTCGAATTCGCCGCCGTCGCTCCATCATTCCCCGATTGCTCTTGCCAATAGCTCCGCCACATCCTCATGGTCAGTTTGAGCTAGCTCGTGCTTGCTCTCCTCGTCCGAGCTGCCCGCGCGCCGTCATCTTCTCCACGGCCGGTCGCCGAGCCGCCGCGAGCTTTTTCGCCGCCGACCGCCGCACAGGGTGAAAATATATTATCTTTAACCTCGCTACCGTATTCTCTGTGCTATCTTGCCCCTCATGCACTTCTTGGCCGGCTTGATGGTCTACAGGAACGCCGGTGACGCCGTCCTTGCCATCGGAGCGCCGCCGCCGCCATCACCGCCGCCGTCCGCAGCTCGGTTCAGCTACTCCGGGGCCTCATCAACGTGCGCATCAGCACCGTGGTGAGCTCCTGCAGCTGTTTGTGCTATCAATTTCATCTTTGCTGTGTCGTAGCCGCCGGTCACCGTAGCTCGCCGCCGGCACGGCCATGCCGCTCCGCCGCGCGCGTTGCCGCTTTGGCTAGGGACAGGGAGCGACATCATCTTGTTGCCAAACGGGTTCGCCTGAGTGCCCTGCGTACGCCGAAATGCGCCATCTCGGAAACCGCTCTGGTGAGCGTCGCCGCCGCGCCGCCATGGCCGCCGGCGTGGGTGCCGCCGCCGCTCCGCCGCGCCGTTAGCTACCCTGATCGACTCCCCGTGCCAAGCTGAGCCCTATGGTTCAAGTCCGGTCGCTGGAGACCTCGCCGACGATGAGTAATCGCCGATCAACCGCCGGCGGACCGCCGGTCAGCGCGGGAGCACTGTGCCGATTTTCTTTTTTTCTATTTTCAGAAAATGATTTAAATGCTATTTTCTTTGAAAAATCATAGTAATTCATATATAGCTCCAAAAATTCTGAAAATTTTTGTGAGTGTTCTTTATGATGTTATCTACCTAAAAAAATATGAAATACCAAATTTGAATATTTTTGCATTTGTTAAAATTAGCCCTTTTAATTAAAAAATAGACCTTCAATGATTTTTAATAAATAAAATAAATGGCTTTTAACTCTGAAATTTGTTTTGCCATCTAATTAGGCTAAGAGCTTTCCAAAATAAAAATTTGGGCTTAATTTGATAACTTTAATTTAATGCCTTTAAATAATTAGTTAATCTCTTTAATTGAGTTTAATCATTATAGGATTTGTTTGCCTTTGGGATTGATTGATGACCTTAGGTCATTAACCCTAATGACCTTTGGCACTTTAATTAATTGTTTACACTTACCTTAATCATATCATTAGGGCTTAATCAACGTTATTTTATGTGCTTAATTAATTTCTTAAATGGCGTAGTTAACCCTAACGAGCTTAATGAGCGAAGTTTTGTTGGCTTGCAACTTTATCGTGAAGAAAAGTTGTACTCAAGTCCTTAATCTGATCATGCATCCATCAAGCATCATGTTTACTATTTCATCATGTTAAAGCATATCAATTATCGAATAGTTTTCGTTAACGAAGAGTTAACGTTGTCGCACCAGATCCCAAGGACGAGCAGATTCAGGAATCGGGAGTTGATCCAGAGTTTGAGACCGTCTACCCTGGATACCAAGGCAAGCCCCGGATGCATTCAAACCCTATTCTATTTATAAAAGTTTTATCGCTTCAGCTATAATATGTTGCATTAAGTAATAGGAGTTGAGTGAAAACCCACCACTTGCATTACCTGTCTTATTTCCTTATTTCTTGTTACCTGCTTTGAAAGATAAGTAGTAACGCTTAGCCCTGCTTAATTAGTTAAGTGTTCAAAAATAAAAGAATAAAAAAGATGAGATTAGTTTTTCTTGTTGGAATCTTGATGATAGTTAATAAATCGAGTCCGGACGGCTAACTTGCACTGGGAATGAAGTCCCTCTGTAGTGTTTTCGTCTGTTGATGCCCTAGGTCCCGTCCGTTGGTGAACTGGTGATATCGAGAAATTAGAAATCCACATGCATGAAGTGGTATTCAGTGGGCCAGAGTCCCCACGCTTATCATGGAGTGACATATAGTGGGCTAGAGACCCCACATATGTCATAGTGTGTGTTTACTGTAGGGTTTAAGTTCCCACGTATCTCGGTACGCTGGGCCGAAGAGCTCACGTGTATCATGTGGTGATATGGCTGCGGTTGTTATCCCGGTATATCGGTTCATCTAGGGTGCATCGGAGTTAAAGTCTTCGGTATTCCAGTGACCTAGGTCCCAGCTGGGTATAAAAATGGATTCGAATCACCGTTGCTTCTCGGAGAAGAAGACTCGATCGGTGTTCATCATCGTAGTAACAACTTGAACAATGATTAAGGTTTAATAATGAAGTTGGTTGGTAATTGGAGCTAGATCCAAGCAAACTTTTCTTTCTGTTAAGCTTTTCCGTAAAATTTCTCATCTCTTACAAGCCTTACCTTGTCCCTCTAGGCTGCATTTCTTGAGTCTCCACCCCTCTTTTTCGTCGGGTTAGTCTTGTTGAGTACTTTTGTACTCAGGGTTTGTTGAACCCTTGTTGCAGGTGAGCCTCATGGGCAGGAGTGCTTTGCGTCCTGTTGCATGACAGTCGTCGAGGAAAGTGACGACGAGTAAGATGTTTAGCTCTTGGGCAGAGCTTACTGTTTGGTATTGTAATAAAGTTATCTACTGCTACTCCATTACTATTATGGTTTGTACCATTTAAACTTATGGTTATAAATATTTAAAACTCAAAGGTTTGTAAACTTATGTTATTAGAAGTCTTTCACTATTTTACTCTGATGTATATTATTTATATCAAACTGTTGTAATACTGCAATGCCTCTTTATAACGATTGATCTTGCTCGAAGAATTATGGATGATTCGGGATTTACCCGACAGACTTTTTAAGTCGTATGGAACGCAGTCATGGTTATTTGGAGTCTGTTTAGACAATAATCATGCGTGTGGGCCATTTAGGAGGTTCTGCCACAGAGGGTATGCCAGCCTTTGACTTTTCAGGTCTCGGTTCCTGGCTTTGTTTTTCTCTGTCCCTCAACGTCTCGCGTTTCACCATTCTGCTACTGCTAGCTTCTGCAGCCATGTTTTTTGCCAGCGCTGCACGGCCCACCTCCCGAGGCGCAAGAAGCTGCCAAAAGCCGGCGCGCCGCAGAGGCGCGGCGTTGTCGTTGGGGTCCGCCGGCTGGCGCCGTGGCGTCGTGGGACGCTGAATCTTTGTCGCGCGTCGATCGGCCACTGGCGGACACAGGCTCGGCACCCTCGTTGGCCGTCTGCCGGATGCTCGAACCCGTGGCGGCCAGGTCGGCCGGTGTCATCGCGCGTGCCGAGGCATGGTCGATCTCACACGCACGGGCGTGGGCTTCGCGGCCGTTGCGGCGGGGCTCCGTGGATTGGACGCGCGGGCAACGGCCGTGGATGCTATAGATTTCCAGCTGGCCCGGGCATGATGGGCCGACACGGACACGGCCCGAAAAAGCACGGCTCGAGCACGGCCCAAGCACGGCCTCTTCGTGCCCGTGCCTGGCACGGCTCGGCCCCGTGCCCGTGCCTGGGCCGTACATTTGGCCCATGGGCTAGCATGGGCACGGCATGAATTTTGGCCTGGCACGATGCGGCCCGTTCAATTATAGTCATCAGATGCTTTCAGATGATTCCGTAACCGTTAGATATGAGTATAGATAGCACCAAACCCTATCTTGTCCCCTGGATTCCTCCCAGCAGCCGTCATTCTCAGTCTCCCATTCACCGCACACGCCCACATCCTCCTCTCCGACTCCTCCCGTCCCGACTCCTCAATATTGAACTCCACACGGTGGCTCCCCATGGCTCCTCCTCCGTCGTTGCTCGCGAGGCACATGGCCAGAGTCGCAGCAGCGCGTGCAGCCAGGAGTGTGTCATCGACTCGTCGCGATGGCAGCGGCGCGTGGCTGGCCATCCTCGCGCGGAGTGGCAAAGTGGCGGCATGGAGCGGCAAAGTGGCGGTGGCAGCGCGAGACGTGGCGGAGCAGCCGCATGGAGTAACAAAGCGGCGGCGGCTGCGTGACTGCTCGACGGCGTGCCAGCACGGGCTGGCGGGCTGCCGTGCCCATCGGCACGGCACGACACTACTTAGCCTCCTTAGGGCCGTGTCTGTCACTATCAGGCACGGCACGGCGGGCCGCCATGTCGCATAGTGCCGTGCCATGCGGCCCGGTTGAAGAACTAAAGTGGATGTATGTGTCCGTGTCCCGGTGACGGTGATGATGCGTGTGTGCACAGTAGCTTCCTCAACGCACGCTGGCAACGCTTGATTGCTGGAATCGGAATCCGAGGGACGTCGATCGATTCATGGCCGGGGTCACGGTACGGACCGTGGGTTCGCCGTTCTTTACGGGCTTCCAAGTCAAAGCCTGCATCGGGGCTCGGGCGTCCACGCAGTTCTCTTGTCGCGAGAAATTTGGATGTCGGGAGGCTGCGAGTAACGAGTGCTCAGGGTCTTTGGCACCACAACATGGATGCTCTAAAGAGCAACTATTTTTTTTATTAGCTTATAAAAAGTTCATATCTTAGTCACCCTTTAAAATAGAAACCAGACTATCTCAGTTCTCAACCGCTTCTCTAAATTGGCTACTCTCCATATTCAAAGTTGTCACGACATCTTTTTATTTTTTTTATCTCACATCTCATTGAGTAATTCCATGGCAAGAGGAAACCAATATGGGATGAGGCAGCGATGAGCGTTGTGCTCAACGTGACCGCAACAAGCACCGGCCATAGTAAGTTGCGCCTAGCCCACATGTCGACGACGACAGCCTATTCTTCTCCACTGCCAAGAGTGCGGCCATCTATAAGTGCCTTTGGCCACATATGTGAGTTTTGGTGACTTAATAACGACAAAGAAAAATGTTTAAGTGAATATCACTTAGACATCAGGGGTATATCAAAAAACAGTTACGGAATATATAGAACACGGAAGAAAAGGGAAACAAATTAATACAAAATACACAGTGGGACACTCTATAGGTACCAAGCAAACAATCATCCAAATGGATCATTGAACATTGGTGAGTAACTAAGTACTATAAAAGCATTATAGAAAACACCATAGAATATCTCATCGTATCATACTTAGGGAAGACTCCATAATACATCCCAATTCCTCCGGGTCATTCCTCACTCTGGCATCAAGCGAACGATCAGGCAATAGGTACATGGCAATTTGCTGACGTCATGTAAAAAACCAAAATATTTATTTCAACTTGCTATATTTTTCTAAACTGTGTATCCGTTTTCTAATTCTGTTTGCACCGATGTGTTCTTCGTGATGAGACGAATAAAACTAGATCCCACTTGAATATATTTTGAACATTTTTTTTTCATTTTTCCCTGTATTGTTGTCATTCTCTATATAAGTTCAAGTAACATGTAAAAATTATGTGTATAAGTTAGATTTTCTAACTTTGCATATGTGTTTTAACGTGATAAGTTAGATTACTAACTTTACAATATGTAAGATCATTTAAGTTATACGTATAAGTTAAATTTCTAACTTTACAACGTGTTAGCTAACGTAAGTTATGCGTTTTAAGTTAAATTTCTAATTTTGCAACGTGTATTAGAGAATGGAAGCTATGCGTCTGAATTTATAACTTTGCCTTTTTCTTTGCTATATATAGAAATCTTTCCAAAGGGAAGTTGCGGGATTTTTTTTTTTTGCCAAAAGGAAAGTTTTGTGCATTCCATGCAAGAAAACAAAAAGAGAGAGTACAATGTGCCCGGTGGGAGTGTTTGCATGCATGCTTGCCAAATGAGAAAAGTTACGGGATTGATTTATTTCCTAAAATAGAAACATACTATTGTGGTCTGATCGTTCCCTACTTAGACTGCTAATGAACGTTTGCCAAATGGTCTGCCCGCCAATACATCCTGGAACATCCCGGATTACTACACTAACAATTTAAAATATACCACATGGAACATCTCATGGATATCATCAATTGAAGAAAAATGCATTGTGGAATGACCCATAGTTACCCTGTGAACAATCCAAGGAACAATATCTATTCACAAGAAAAATGCTCTATTTCTTCCATGGGATATTCTTTTTTAAGTAGACACAAATACTATAGAATATAATTCACTTGAACTTAGAATTTTGTTCTCTAAATCTGGAATACTATTCTCTTAAACCTAGAACATTTTTCTATTAAAAAAGAAAAAGATGTATCTTATAATGAGAAAAATGTTTGTAATAAAATTTTGTCTAAATATGTTCAAGTGAGGTCAGTATCTATCGTAAAATTCATAGTGGTGCGATCGAAATTTAGTTTAGATACTTGCTTTGTAAACATTAGCTTTTTTAAGTTTCATGTAAACGGTGATATGAGCAACTTTATCTTTTTCTTAGTTTTTTTTTTTGAGAAACAATTTGCCTTCCACGTCAAATTTTTATTGGCCCAGAAGGAAAAGGTCAACCCACTAGAAAGAATCTGTCACTCGCGTTTTTCCAGCTTAATCTGGGTCTGGGTTGGGCGATCATCTAGGCCGGAACGGTGGAACTCAATCAGGTCTTGTTGGGCCTAATTTAGCCTGGCCCGTCCGTCCCTGTACTTATTTTTTTCCCAGGGGAAATCCACGGCTGCGTACCTCTCTCTCTACCCACCCTCCTCGCTTGCACGGGGAAGGAAATTCACGGCTTGCTGGCCTGCAGCGCATCGCCGTCGGGGTGACTGTGACACCTCGTCCCCCTCCCTCCCTTGCCGGATCCCACCTCCGCGTCTCTCCGTCTAGCTGGGGTTGGAGATCCACGTCCAGGCGAGGTCTGCTCTGGCCATCTCCGGTGATCCATTATCCTCCCTCACCCATCGCCTCCGCCTGTCAGTTCCTTTCGCTGGGTGGGCGCTCAGAGATCCCGTCTTCGCACGCTTGGGTATGCTTGTGCTAATCCCAGTGTAGCAGCGGTTCCTTTTTGAATAGATAGTTCCCGTAATAGTCCCAGCTTTGTTTGATCTTTCCTGTGATTCGGCTCAGCGAAATGGATGGAGATTTGATTTGTCTGATCCAGCCACTTGTGATGTATAATTCGAACTTGAAGCATCACAGAAGCCAGGAACCAGTGATGTAATTGGCCATGGCTAAGCTGTAGCATAGCCTTCTTTGAATTGCCCACAGTAGTTCAGTTTAATTTCAGTTCAGTTCAAGAACGTAACACGGGTGGTGTTTGCAAAAACCATTCCTTCGCCAGTATAAAGCACAAATTGGCAGATGCATTAGTCAACCGTGGGCATGGTTTTGCTCTCGATGAATTCCAAATTTTGCCATTCTTTATCTCTCATTCAGATCCAGTTACTTTTGGGTTGGTGCTGCTGCTGCCTTGTGTTACCAGTCTGACGTAGTCCAGTCCATGATCCATCTAGTGCCTAGTCCTACTGGACTTGAAATGCTACGTTAAAAATGTCCTCTGTTTTTTTATTATTATGTGATGCTAAACTGCAAGTTACGAGATGAAGGTGTGGATCTGTCTGTTTACCCTTCTGCTGTTATTTGCTCTGCAGGATCTAACAAGTAGTATCGATCAATGAATTTCCTCTACCGAACTACGCAGCCTGCGGCACCTGGGCTGCCAAGAATTCCGGAGCAAGATCAACACAGGGATGCCTTACAAAAGCCGACTACAACACTGGAGGGTCTCATCGCGGACGATTCGTACCAGCCCCCTTCTGCCCGCAGCGAAGATGTAGCTTCTAATAATGGGTCTAGGGATACCAGTGGGGATCCTCCATCTCTAGATTCGAAAAGCCTGGCTCACTGGGGACGCATTCCGATGTCGCGGAGGACGAAGGATGGATCACAATTCCATGCAGTTCGGTGCCTTTGGCTTGCTTATCTTGTTTTTTTTTTGTATATCATAAAGGCATAAACACACCTATGCTTTTTATTAATCAAACTTAGCTTATCTTTCATCATCCAAGTGATTACTCCTTAGTCCTATCTCCATCCTTGATCTGCATTGCATAAGTAAGGTTATATAGCCTGGAAAAGCGGGTGCTCTCGTGGGCGACTGGTTACTGGAGCTCGCTCTCAATCCAGAGACCTAGGTTTGAAAGCAGGGGTGCAGAGACTCAGGTTCGAAAGCAGGGTGCAGTTTGCTTGGAAAGAGTAGGGTACTTATCTCCATCCTTGATCTGCCTTGCATAAGTAAGGTTATATAGCCTAGAAAGAGTAGGGAGGCAGAGGCAACAAATGGGAGTATGGGAGGACTGTGTGCAAGTATGGGTACTTAGGCTAGTGTGGCAGGATATGTTGTCCAAACAACCCCACAAGACTATCCAGGGGGGTCACTTGGACATTATTGGATACTTTTAGGGCTATAATATCATGTTTTATAGTTAATGGGTTATGCAATTACCCTTGATATGTTAGGGGCTATATAGACTTTTAAATATGCCACGTCAGTGTAACCACCTTCAAAACCACCTTGGGGGGGTGTTATTTAGACGGTTTTTAATAGTTTGAGGGGTAGAATAACTGGTTTTATAGGTGAGCAGGTGAAGTCGACAATCACCAATAGTTGAGGGGGTTAAGTGTACTTTTTTCCTTCTTTTCAGTGTGAAACTGTAACCCTACTAGTCATCTGCTAAACAATTTTAAGTCCAATAATATTATTTTCCTTGTGATATGCTACAGGTAGCTTCTTCATGCTAGTAAAACCATCTTAACATCTCTGCGAGTTAATAACATCTACAATTTTCTTACAGAGGCACTTCCTGAAAGTTTGAATGACATATCAGAAATGGTTCAGTTGCAGACTCTGGACCGTTGGTAAATGTGTTTTCTTTGTGACTTTAGTAAAAGTACCTGGTTATATTGCATTTTAGTTGTTACCTATTTTCTGGAATTGACTTGGTTCAG
>CM041647.1:19213070-19305945 GCA_023333625.1 Bothriochloa decipiens | reverse complement strand
TCCTCAACTCCCCGTGCAGGTTATTGCAGTATATCCTTACTTATTTTGTGGAAATTCTCCAATTTATAACTATGAAAATGATTTATCTTTTCCTTCAGATACTAACACTTGAAGCTACTAATATGACATCCGAAAACCTTACATTAAATGTCCTTGCTCCTGAAGCATCTGGTTCTTCTTCAGTTGTATCCTTAAACTCAGCTCCGACCACCCCGAATGGTTCTTTTGATGGTGTTAATGAGTCAGCAAAAAGATCTGGGTTGGGAAAACATGGAATTGGCTTTCGAAGATTAAATTCTGTCCTAGCTACATTTCCAAAAGAAGGTGATAATGGAGGAAATAGAACGAGTAATGCTTCAGGCTGTACTCATCTGTGGTTGCAAAGTGCAATGCCCTTAGGGTTTTGACCCTTACCTGTTTTCACTTACTTAAAAGAGTCAACTCACAACATTGTACCTATATTCCAAAACATTGCAGAATGACATTTGGTTGTGGTGAATGTGTCTAACAGGTGTGTTCCTCCCCGTTCAAGCACCACTGTCAAACTTGAGCTGCTTCCATTAACAGATGGAATTATCACACTTGATACGCTGCAAATAACGGCAAGGGAGAAAGGTAATATTTTCATTAAGAAAAATTTGCAAAAGAATTGCTGATGGACTGTTGCCAACACAGCAAGTGGTACTTTAACAGCTAGACATAGAGTGGACACAGATTGTCAATTTTAAGAAAGGAGTTTGTTATTTGAGTCATCCTGGCTTGAAGTGACATGGGAATGTTAATGCAGTGGATTTAGTAGATTACCAAATGTATTAAATTGCATTCAGTGCTTTTGTTGGTTCATATAACATTTATCTTTTTTCCTTTTAAGACTTGAGAAGTGATTGTTGCCCTGCAGGCCTTGCTTACATACCGGAGCCCTCCTTGGAGATACATGCCACCTCTGGCATGTCATCAGGAAGGTCATAGGATAGGAGATCATGAAGAGGTATACTGTTCTGTATATTGGGGGCCTGGGAGTCTGGGACTCAACCTGTTCCAGGAGTGGAGACAACCTGGCCAGTCGTGTTTTGCTCATTTGATGGACATAGGCGCTCTCCTTGGAGCGAAACTACCCCAGGTATAACCGAAGGATGGTTGCTGCCTTCATGGAGAAACGAGCACAATAGTATTTCGTGTATCATAATTGTGTTACAAATCCATTCATTTCATAGTGAGGCCGTCGAGATACTGGTGTTAGTCTTCACAGACGCTTATGAAATTTGTAATTTGTGTTGCTTTTGCTTAGTTTTGATGCTATTATTGTTGTTTTGGTGTTCATTTTGTCCTGAAGTGTGAACCGCACCATCCCACTCATGTTGTTGAGTTGTACCATATGCAGGCTCTGACTCTGATCATAATATGCTGGAGAATTAGAAACATGTGTATTTATTGCTCATCTTCATTATAGTATTCAGTTGTTCATGATTTTTAATCTTTGCCGTGCTTCGGTTAGATTTGTTAATCTAGTTTTTCAACTTGAGTTTGGCATCCAGTATTGATGGCAGGCAATGACAACACCAGCTGCCCAGCTGAGTGCTCAGCATTTGGTCTGATCAATACTAGAAGCAGACTCCCATATTCTGGATTGAACTGAACGGTAGAAGGCTAGAAGCTACTGTAACTGGCCGGAAATATAGTTGAGGAAGGTTACAACATTACAAGAGGAAAGACGATACGTAGGCCTTCAAGTCGATCAACTGTAAGATCGTTTAAAGCAATTGCCCATTGAGGCCTTGTTTAGAAACCAAAATTGTTATCCAAATTTTACATAGTAAGTGTTCTGTTACACTGTAGTAATTTTGTTTTTATTTAATAATAATTATTTAAACATTGATTAATTAGGTTTAAAATATTCGTCTCGTAAAGTATAACAAAACTGTGTAATTAGTTTTTTATTTCATCTATATTTAGTACTCCATACATGTGCCGGTATTTTGATGTGACGGAGAATAGAAATTCTGCATAATGAATTTTGGACCCAAAGTTGGGCATCTAAACAAGGCATGAATTTTGGCTTCTTGATTATTTGAATTTGAATCCAGGAGCAGTTCATTAGCAACACCAATGCACCACGGCAGCAGCGCGGTGCCGCCGCCACCTAGCGCCCGTCTGCACGCCGGCGCACTCCTGGCCGGCCTCGCCCGCCGCGCGACCACCCCGGCGGCGGCGAGGCAGCTCCAAGCGCAGCTCCTCGTCCGGGGCCTCCCTCTCCCCGCCCGCGCCGCCGTCGCCCTCATAGCCTCGTCCCGTTCTCCGCGCCACGCCCGCGCCGTCTTCGACAGCGCCGTCCCCGCCGCCTCCGAGAACGTCTACCTCTGGACCGCCACCATCGCCGCTTACGCCAGGCACGCCTCGTCCTCGCCGTCGGCGGCCGAGCACGCGCTCGTGCTGTTCCGGCTCATGCTTCAGCGCGGCGTCCCTCGTCCGAACGCCTTCACGGCGAGCTCCGTCGTCAGGTGCTGCTCGGCGCTGCGGGCCGTTCGAGTGGGGATCCAGGTGCACGGGTTCTTGGTCCATGCCGGACTCGGACGCGCTGCGCACGTGGGTGCCGCGTTGGTTGACATGTACGGCAACCATGGCCGGGTAGCGGATGCAAGGAGGGTGTTCGACGAAATGCCTACCACAAGCGTGGTCCTGGGGAATACCATGGTGGCGTGCTACGTCAGGGCAGGGGATGTGGAGGCTGGGCGGCTTGTGTTTGACAGGATGGCGGAAAGGGACCCAATCTCTTGGAACACGCTGATGATGGGGTACTTGCGGCAGGGGAAAGCAGGTGTGGCAAGGGACTTGTTTGAAGAGATGCCGGACAGGAATGTGAACAGCTGGAACATGGTGATTGCTGCATGCTCGCAGGAGGGGTCGTGGGCTGATGCGGTTGCAATGTTCAATCGGATGCGCCTCACAAGGTTCCAACCTGATCCTGCGACGATGGCTGTGCTGATGTCCGCCTGTGCACAGCTTGGTTCTTTGTCAGTTGCAAGTCAGGTGCATGGGATTTTGAGGAAAGGCTTTCTCGAAATGAACTTCCATGTGCTGAACTCATTGATCGACATGTACGCTAAATGTGGTAGTGTCAGCCAAGCTCATTTGTTGTTTGTTGAGAGACGTCTAAAGGACACAGTGTCTTACAATGTGATGATCTGTGCACTAGCACACCACGGACATGGTAGGGATGCACTTCAGACCTTTAATGAGATGGTTGAGGAAGGGTTGCAGCCAGATGCAGTCACTTTTCTTGGTGTCTTGTCAGCGTGTGCTCATGCTGGACTAGTTCGTGATGGAAAGTTCTACTTTGAATCTATGAGAGCAAATTATGCAATTGAACAATCCCCGGATCACTATGCATGCATGGTGGATCTCTATGGTCGAGCTGGACTCATTGAGGAAGCATACCAATTTGCACGGGCAATGCCAATGAAACCACATGCAGGTGTCTGGGGAGCCTTGATTAATGCCTGCAGGAAGCATTGCAATGTTGAAGTTGGTAAGGTTACAGCGAGAGAACTCATTGCTATTGAACCTGGGAATCCTGGAACCTATGTACTCCTTGCCAACACGTTGGCTCGTGGTCAGCAATGGGATTTTGTTGAGACTGTGTGGCAATCAATGAGAGGAAAGGGTATTGAGAAAACGGCAGGATGCAGCTGGCTGGAAGTGGATAATGCTGTTCATGAGTTCTTGATGGGGGAGTCCAGCCACCCTAATTCCGATGAGATTTACAGTATCCTTGAGCATCTGTATCTACATCTGACTTAAGCTTGGTCTTTTACTGTAAAGAGTCTAGAGGTGATCATTTCTTATGCTGGTTGCCTCCATATGCAGTGTCAGGATGTACAACCATGAAGAAATCTGTATGAATCTATTTTAACAAGTAGGAGCCTGAGATGTTGAAGGCTGTGACTTGAGATGTAAACTTCTTGGAGCAGCTGCATCAAGGATGTTTTCATTTCAAATGACTGAAGACACAATGCAATGTACTTGAAAATGTGGCAAATCGTGTTATTCTGCAGAATCCATGACACAGAAGGACAAAACCAAGTCAAGGTATGGTGCTGTGATATAATTGTGTTTATTGTGCATAATTTATCAGCAGAAAGGCTTTGTTATTCCAGAAAAACATTGTAGGCAGATTAAAAAAGTAGAGAGTAGCAGATATTCATAACCTGTTTGTTTCATATATTTAGTGATTCCATTCACCTTTAATTGCTCTCGCAGGTGGAGGTTTAGATCCTGAATCTCCAGTGGAGCTGACATTTAGAGCTGATGCAGGATTAATGCAGATGAATTCAATGCTTCAGATTTCTTGATGTTATCTTGGCACACCAATGGAAACCTAAGTAGAAGAAAATTTGGCACAAGAAACATGATTATTTCTTGAGTTCAATTTCTGATAGATGCATTCAAACTTCAAAGTTTTTTCTTGTAATTTTCCTTTACCTTTTTTTTTTCCTCGCTATCTTTTGTTTGCAGTATTACATTTGTGACATCTGTAGTGGAATATTCAGAACTTTACATAGCAAGAACAGGTTCTCTCTAAAGTGTTTAGACATTTTAAATTTTAAACATGTAGAAATTACATAGCAATGCCTCTCTTTCCAGGTACTCCATTACTAGTATGGTTCAAGGCCTTCTTTTTGGTAGTGAGAGGCTGAGAGGTAGGACGCGACGACAGCGCAAACTCCACGGTCGACGACGCGAGCTCGAGCAGCAGGGAAGAAGCCAAACGGCAGGGAAGAATCCAAACGCACAACGTTTCACCATGGTACCACAATCTCCCTGTCAGCGGGCGTCGGCGGCGTTGGCGAGAAATGAGGAGGCCGCCATGGCCGCGGCCGTCGACGCCGGCTACAGCTATGATGAATTTACGAGTTCAAGGTCCGGCGTTTTTTCCATAGCAGCAAGACCATCATGTCCTCGTCGCGGACCAACCAACTCTATCATGTCTCCGTCTAAGTCGACCCTGCCGGAGGCCGCGCCTTTGACGCCGGGTGGGGCCGCCGCCTTCGCTGCAGTACCTCACCGTTGCCAGGTCCCCCGTGAACGACGCCCTTGCGTTGCTCCGCCAGCTGAGGGTGGGCGACTGGGCGAGCATGAGGGTGGCAACCCGACGGTGTCGCGCTAACGAGGACAGGAGCACCGCGACACTCAGGTGATGGCCCGACGATGGCGGAGGAGCTACGTGGCCTATCTCCTGGGGAACGAGAAACGGCGGCGGAGACGGATCGGAGGTCGGAGTCGCGAGGGGTTGGTTGTGCCGTGCCGGTGGGCTCACATGGGCCGGTTGGAGGCCTGTTAGATTAGCTTCTTTTGAGCTGACGCTTGGATCACATATGAACGGCGTGGATGCATAACTGCAGAGACAGGTTCACCGAACTTTTTTTATTTTTAATTTTTTTAAAAAAAAATTTACAAAATTAATTTTTCGTTTCGAAATATGACAGAACTAGTCGTCTACAGTGGGCGTTTTTTGTGACGTGGCACAGGGCCGGCCGGCGCCGGTGCCGGCTTTTGCGGGCGGCCACCGGCGGCCAAAAAAACGCCCACTGCGTGGGCGTTTTTTGTTGGCGAGGGGGCCGCCTGCAAAAGTGCGCGCTGTTTTGCGGGCGGGCCTCGGAGCAGTAAAAAAAGCCCACTGCGTGGGCGTTTTTTGTTGGCGAGGGGGCCGCCTGCAAAAGTGCGCGCTGTTTTGCGGGCGGGCTTCGGAGCAGTAAAAAAACGCCCACTGCGTGGGTGTTTTTTGCGGTCCAGGGGGCCTCCTGCAAAACAGGCGAGGCCGGCCGCGCACTTTTGCAGGTGGGCGTTTTTTGACCTCCACCTATATATACCCAGCCCCCCTCTTCAGATTTTCATTATATTCACTAAAATTTTCAGAAAAAAAGAAAGAAGAGAGAAGAGAGGAGAAGGAAGTAACGGCGAAGCCCTGCCAGTTTGAAACCTCGGCTTTTAGGTAAGTTTCTCATACATTACAAGTCTGTTGCTATTCATTGGTAAAATATAATGTGCACTAGAGTTGTTTAGTTTTTAGTTGACTCTGGATAGATTCGTGAGTAGTATGTATAGATCTGTAAATAATGATGTTAGAGCATTGCAGTTCATGTTAGAAATAATGATGTTTCTTCTATGCTTTAAATAATGGATTGCATGATTTGAAATGTGACGAATATCGTATTTTCTCTGAATAGATATGTCAACCAAAGTGATGTTTCGGTTGTTCCATGATAGTGGCACTGTCAGATATGGGCCGTATGGTCTAAAGGGGATAGATAGGCCAGCGGAAAGAAATTTTCGGTCAGTGTGTAACTGGTTAATGAGGATATTTCATATCAACCCATAGGTGAACACAATAAAAGTAAATGTAGTAGTCAACCGTGGCAACGAAGAATGCTTCTGGGAATTGATGTCGGTAGATTGCACCGAAACATGGAAATGGTACGTAGAAAATGCATTGCAGCGGGGCTAGGAACCCAGCATTTTTATGGAGGTGCACGATAAAGACAATGCAACCTTGCAAGATGTGGAGGGTACAAGCATGGTTAGGACTGATGCTGAAATAGAAGAGGAAAACGACCGTGCTCAGCAAGGAGAAGAACAGGGACATGATGTGCAGGAACCAGAAAGAGAAGGAGAAGCCAGTGAGCCGAGAGGCTTGGCAGATGAGGGCGAGAGGATCAACTCCATTGTTCAGGCAATGGAAAACGAAGATGCGGCGAATGAGGAAGTGGAGGGTGATGAATCTTCTGATAAGGAAGGATGCAATGTGAATCCGTGGCAATGGTCTAATGAAGACTTCTCTGGACTTGCTATTTCAGAGGGATACCATGTTCCATGGGAGTATAAGGAGAATGAGGTAATCGAGGGAGCGATGTACGCAGAGAAGGAAGAATTGATGGAGGCAGTCAAGCTTTGGGTTGTATCACTGCAGAGGGAGTTCTGGGTAGCAAAGTCCACAAAGTGTGTATATGAAGTTAGGTGCATGAGATCCAGCGATGGTTGTCCGTGGAGGGTGTATGCATTTAAGGGAAAGTGGAAGGATTATTGGAAAGTGTCAATAATCACTCAGCACAACTATCACTTGAAAGGTGTACAGAAGTACCACAGAAACATGACATCTGCATTTATTGCTGCAGAGATGTATTCAGATGTTGTGCATAATCTGGGATATGAGCCAAGATCAATAATAAGGCATATCGAAGATAAATTCAAATACACCATTTCATATGCTAAGGCGTGGAGGGCAAAACAGAAGATTATCGAGATGAGATTTGGCACATTCAAAGCCTCATATGATAATTTACCATCTCTTCTTCAATGTATAGCCGGCAGAAATCCAGGGACATGTACAGATCTTATAACATACCCAACCATGGAGAATGACCGTGCAGTATTGGTCTTGCAATGAGCTTTCTTTGCACTAGGTGCTTGCATCAGGGCATTTGTGCATTGTCGTCCAGTACTCTGTATTGACGGGACATTTCTGACAAGTAAATACAGAGGTCAGATACTAACAGCAATTGTCGTGGATGGGAACAATCAAGTTCTACCACTGGCATTCGCTTTTGTGGAGAGCGAGAATACCAATAGTTGGTACTGGTTTCTCAAGCAGGTGAAGGTTAGCATTGTTGGTATGAGGCCTGGTGTATGCCTAATTCATGACCGTCACGCTGGCCTTCTTCGGGCAATTGAATATCTGAAGAACGGTGATGCAGAGATGGGATATGGTAAAGATTGGCCAGATGTTCAAAGTCGGTGACGTATGCGTCACATGGGTGCTAATTTTTACAAGCAGTTTAAGCGGAAGAGCTTGATGGATCTATTCAAGAGGCTGTGCGGACAGAATCAAGAGAATCAATGAGCTTTGGAGGAGGTTGGACGAGCTCACAACGAAGCAAATGAAAGAGCACTCAAGCCGATCAGCACCTGTTGGTGAGGATGGTCCAGAGTCCTTAGGACCGTTGCCCACAGATGGTCCAAACATCAGAAGGAGATCGGCATCTGCTGTGAGAAAATTTTCGCACTGGATAGAGAATGAGCCTAAGGAGAAGTGGTCTTTGCTGCATGATGTCGGCGGAGCGCGGTTTGGTATTATGACAACTAATTTGGCTGAAGTTTACAACTGGGTGATGCGTGGTGTTAGAGACCTTCCCTTGGTTGCCATTGTTGAGTTCATCCTACATGGAACATGCAGATATTTCAGAGACCGGTACCAAGTCGCTGCCCTATCAATGCAAGTGCGAGGTGTTTTCTTCGGACATATGCTGACAAATTATCTGGAGGAAAAACGTAAGAAGACAAAGGAGCATAGAGTTATAACTCAAGGTACTAGAGAGCACCGATTTGAAATCTTGTGTGCTGATAGGGCCAAGCGTGGAATATATAGAAGAAGAGTTGTGCAAGAATGCATACTTAAAGAGGATGGGTATTGCGCATGCACGTGCCACAAGCCAAGACTCTACCACAAACCATGTTCCTATGTTATTGCAACGAGCTCGGAGTGTGAAATACTTGATCGTACTTTTGTATCTCCCTATTTCACCAAGGAAGCCATATTGCATACATGGTCACATAAAATTTATGATTTTGGCATAGCGGGAAATTTTACAGGTACAGTACCACAACCTACCTATATTCCAGACCCAAGTAAGATCAGAGACAAGGCTGGGCGTCGGAAGACAAGACGTATTCGAAACGCCATGGATGAGTCCGAAGCAGGTGGAAGGTACAAATGTTGCAGCAAATGCGACAAGGAGGGACATACTTACAAGAAGTGCCCGAAGGACTCAGACATGCCCATAACAGCAGAAGCCCCGCCATCAGGATCCGGATTGGATGGTACCCCGCTAATAGGAGAAGGGACAACTTCTAGGCCCACCAGGCCAAGGCGTGCACGCGTGCCTCGTGGTTCGGTCGTGTAGTGATGTGTAGTAAGCTTGGTTGAGATTATGTAATGTATGGTTTTTGCTTTGTTGTAACTGAAGTGAACAAACTTGTTGTTTCAACCTATCTTTCGGATGTAATGTTCATAATCTCAGTCTTGTATTTGAATATATTTCTGTTACATATTGTATGTGCATTCTTTATGTTTCAAATTCGATCATTTCTTGTTGTACCTTAAATTTATTGTTGTATACTTTTTCACTTTCTATTTGCATGTGTCATATGTGTTAACTGTGATAATGTCATGCAGGGATGGCGGACGACACACCAGAGCTGCTAGATCGAGGGATCGATCTGCAGCACCGCTCGTACCGTATTGCGGTGCAGAACGCCAATCTGCCCGTACTTCGACCGCGACCGTCCAGACGTCTACTTTCAGTGGACCCTCGGTTCTGTTTCAGGTATCCGTTGACTCTTTGAGGTCTCCCAATTAAGTACACATGGCTTCTTAATAACATAAAATTTTTATGTGCAGGTTACGTGAGGCAGGCCTCCTCCCGTTGTGTCGTCTTATGGAGGCCCGAGCTGGTGAGGCCGATGAGAGGAGGAGGTGGAGTTTCGATAGGTCTCTTCTAGCAGCCCTGGTCGACCGATGGAGGCCGGAGACACACACGTTCCACCTGCCATGCGGGGAGGTCGCACCGACGCTTCAGGACGTTGCGTTCTTGCTTGGGCTTCCCCTCGCTGGCGATGCCGTTGGGCCAGTCGACGGACTTCATGATTGGCGAGACGACATGATGGCCCGCTTCGGCCACGTACAGCGTCACCCTGCACTTCCAGCTATGAGCAGCCTCCCTCCGTACACGACCATGGGCCCGTCGCAGCAGTGGCTCATGCAGTTTACTGTAAGGCCTATTTTAAAAGAATTTTATCAATTTACAGTTGTACTCAACTTTATTAACTGTATCTTTTTAATCCAATCAGCTACACCCAGAGACTGACGTGTACTCTGTGCAACGGAGCTTGGAGGCCTACTTGTTGTGGCTTTTTGGCTGGGTCATGTTCACCAGCAGCGCGGGACATGCCGTCGACAAGGTCATGATCCCCTACGCGCGCGCGATCGCTGATGCTGACGAGGGAGCAGTGCCACAGTAGAGCTGGGGATCTGCAGTACTGGCGGCGATGTACAGGGGCCTTTGCAAAGCGTGTACCAAGATAGAAACAGGTTCTTTGCTCACTGGTTGCCCCCTCCTTCTACAGCTATGGGCAGATGAATGGTTCGCGATTGGTCGACCTGTGGTGGATCACACCGCCTACGAGGAGGACCTGTACTTGCAGCATCCGCCCGAGGACTTCCCCACCATGGGTACAGTCTGGTGCTATCGTCAGGTTCGTGTTCCTAGCTGACGTATATAGTTAATTCGTATCGTACCTTCTAACCCATTTATTGTTATATTTCAGCGACGATGGGCACATGTGCAGGTCACGCGGTCGTACAACGAGTTTATGCTGGAGTTCGATAGGATACAGCCGACCGACGTGATCTGGGAGCCTTACAGCCAGGAGGCTATCCACGCACGAGCTCCCCTTGGGCTGTCCACGTTGTGCACACGTGACCAGGCCTTCTGGTTGACGCTCCGACCGATGGTGTTCGACATATTCGTCGAACCGCACTGCCCAGGGCGTGTTTTGCGCCAGTTCGATCTCATGCAGCCGTCCCCCGTCCCTATCATCCGTACTGTCCCTGCAGATGCTCATAGGTAAGTACTACTAACAACTGACTTTGAAAAATTAATCGCAGTAGACATGTCTTAGTCAAATTTGTGTTCAGGCTGACTCAGAGGGGATAGGTCGGCGGCAACTTATGGGTTCCACGTCTGCAGCCATACGTGGACGATTGGTTGCTTGCCACAGAGGACATTGTTGATGAGTACCGCCCCCACACCGAGGACTCATACATGATGTACCTCCGGTGGTACCAGCCTCGTACCCGCACACGTGTCACCTTCGTTCCTCCGGAGCAGCAGCCACACGTCGCCGCCATGGGTGACGCTTAGCCTGCGCACCGTGATCAGGAATACTTCCACGCCGTGAGTACTTGAATCTCTCATATATATCAGTAGTTCATTACGTATATCTTTCATCTTACTTAAAACTGAAATTAGGTCAATGGTACGCAACTACTTTACACGGAGGTTGACTCCGTGTGTCGCCGCTTGGAGGGTGGCTTGGCGTTGACAGTGGACGAGCAGCGCACCTCGTACACGCGGATGCATACGACGCTTAGATCCGTGCTGAGGGCTCTGACTTGTTGGACCTCCGACGCAGCGCCTCAAATTCCTGCACCAGCACCCGTAGCACGTCCTCCTGCACCCCAGAACAGAGGTAACTCCGTGTACCGCACCTCGTCTACCTATGTTTTTCCAATCTGGATGACTGTGTGACTTACGACGACACCTTTCACAGCGTTCTCTACGCCGTACCTTCGTTCCTCCAGAGCGGGGTCCTCGGTGCACGGAGCAGAGGCATCCAGGCACTTCACTCATGCTCCACCCAGCGCGTCGGCCCATGGTGAGGGTTCCTCCGCTCAGGGAGCAGCCTGGGGAGTCTGGCCTTCGCCCCATGGAGTGGGTACCTCCTCTCAGGGAGCAGCCTGGGGAGTCTTGCCTTCGCCCCATGGAGTGGGTACCTCCGCGTAGGGAGCAGCTTCGACGTCGGGCCAGGGAGCCGGCACCTCGTCGCGGACCTACCGACTACCTAATGACCCCCCACTGACGCATCGATCAGCGACGAGGAGGTCGAGATCGGCCCTTCACAGCTTGCAGGAGCACCTCTGCCCTACACGCAGGAGTTATCACAGATGACTCTAGTGCAGCACGTCCGCGCGACTCGAGGTGTTCCACCGGATCGCCACACCTACTCGTCGGGGCACGTGCGACCGAGGAGGCCGAAGAAGGGTAGGGGGCAGGGGCAGCGACAGGCTCAGGGACAGTAGTACCCTGTACGATGTAATTACTGTCTTGATGTATGATACGCACTATCCTTTTGTGAAAATTTACCCTAAACCCTAAACCCTAAACCCTAAAAACCCTAAACCCTAAAAACCTTAAACCCTAAACCCTAATTCCTAATCCCTAAACCCTAAACCCCAAAAACCCTAAACCCTAAACCCTAATCCCTAAACCCTAAAAACCCTAAACCCTAAACCCTAAACCCTATACCCTAAACCCTAAACCCTTACATGCTTGCATTACATCCGTTATAATAGTCCATTACAGCACAGTTAAAAGTCACGGAAACAGTTCATTACAATTAAATTATAGGTCCACTAGGGCGATGAGCTACTAATCCGAATTCATCTAACAAAACGGCCCTAATAATCCGAAACATAACCGGGAAGCAAGTCTTCATCTTCAGAACCACTATCCTCTCCCACAAACGCATTGGTACGGCTACACTCATCTGCGTTGGCCTCTTCTTCCTTTCTTTTGTAGTAAGCGGCCTCCAAGTCATCAAGGGCTTGGGTGAACGCTTCATCATACTCCTCTTCTTCCTTTTTTTGTAGTAAGCGGCCTCCAAGTCATCGAGGGCTTGGGTGAACGCTTCATCATACTCCTCGTCCTCGTCGTTCATCGGCATCTCCGTCTCCACCATCTTCTGCTTCATCTTCGCATCAGCACTCCTCTTTTCGGCCTCCTCCATCTTCTCCCTCGCATGCAAGGATGCTTCCTCTTCTCTCTTCTTTTTTCATGCATCACAGTCTTTCTTTCACCGAGCAGCACTTAGGGTTTGGACACACAATCGTCGGGCATAGTCAACTTGCGCTTGCTTTCGCATCTTAATGTAGTTGTCTACAAGCTGAGTACCAGACCTGAACTTCAGGTCCATTAGTTGCTTTTGCTTCAGTGTATCCATGTATTCCCTGCGGTCTTCAACATGGGCAAAAACCTCCCACTTGCATTTTCTAAGGCTCTGTGATCGACCGGAACAATTTAAAGTCAGCAAATACAAAAAGTTTGGATATCAAGTGAGCAACAAGTGGAACAAAAGGACCTCATCGTAATCAACCATATGGCCACACCAATAGCCTATTCCAAGCTCCGATGGTAGTAGGCCATACTGCGCTTCGACACCACATTTGCACAACACAGGAGGCTTGGGGGTAACCACTTTTCTCTTCTTGTCCACCTTCGGCTCCGGCCATTTGTTCTTTGGACCCCACAGCCACTCCCTGAAGTTACACTTCCGCAACAAGGTATACCCACCCTACAATGTAAAATGTTAGTACATGCACAAATAATAAGAAAGCCATGACCGTATACAATTTGCACTTACTCCGGCGGGGTTAGGACATTCGAACTCGTTAGGCCTATCTGAACTTATTGCAGAATAATCTCCGCATTTGCAACGAGGCGGAGATTCAAGCCGTCTCAATTGGGCTATTTTCTTCTCCTCGTCTGTCATTGGGGGGTCAGGGGGAGGTGCCACCCACCGCTCGAATTGATCGGGTGGATTATGCTTCCCTTTCCACCATTCGTCAAACTGGAGATACCTTGGGTCGAATTTGTCTGGACGTCAATCCACTGAAAGAAAAAGCACCGCTCATGGGCCTATAAAACATGATTGCTAACGACATTGTTAGAGATGCAAGAGCTGCAATTACTAGCAATGATAAAGGCGCAGTGACAGAGGTGCAATTACTTATATTGAATCCACCGCATGTGTAGTAGCAACGGGCAGCTGTGTCCTCATGGCGAGATTGGTCAATATCAGCCGGTTCTCCACAGTCACAATTTGGGACAGGGACTGCAGGAGGAACAGGAGCATCCTTGCTAGACACGTCGGGATACAATTCTCTAGGGCAACCTCGTTTTTTCCAAAACTCCGTCCGCCACAAGTTTTGCATATCTATTCAGAGAAAATACGATATTCGTCACATTTCAAATCATGCAATCCATTGTTTAAAGCATAGCATAAACATCATTATTCCTAAAACCTAAATATATCTATTCAGAGAAAATACGATACTCGTCATATTTCAAATCATGCAATCCATTGTTTAAAGCACAGAAGAAACATCATTATTTCTAACATGAACTGCAATGCTCTAATATCATTATTTATAGATCTAATATACATACTACTCACGGATCTATCCAGAGTCAACTAAAAACTAAACAACTCTAGTGCACATTATATTTTACTAATGCATAGCAACAGACTTGTAATGTATGAGAAACTTACCTAAAAGCCGAGGTCTCAAACTGACAGGGCTTCGCTGTTTACTTCCTTCTCCTCCCTCCTCTCCTCTTTTTTTTCTGAAAAATTTAGTGAATATAATGAAAATCTGAAGAGGGGGCTGGGTATATATAGGGGGACCCCAAAAAACGCCCACTGTGTGAGCGTTTTTTGGTGGCCAGGGGGCCGCCTGTAAAAGTGGACGCTGTTTTGCAGGCGGCCCCCTGCAGCGCAAAAAACGCGTTTTTTTACTGCTCCGAGGCCCGTCCGCAAAACAGCGCGCACTTTTGCAGGCGGCCCCTTGGCCACCAAAAAACGCCCACACAGTAGGCGTTTTTTTACTGCTCCGAGGCCCGCCCGCAAAACAGCGCGCACTTTTACAGGCGGCCCCCTAGCCACCAAAAAACGCCCACACAATGGGCGTTTTTTGGGCGCAAGTGGGCCACCCGTAAGAGCCGGCACCTGCGGCGGCCGGGTGTGTGCCACGTCACATATAATGCCTAGACAGTGGGCGTTTTTTAAAAAACGCCCACTGTAGACGACTAGTTCTGTCATATTTCGAAACAAAAAATTAATTTTATAAATTTTTTTTATAAAAAAATTAAAAGTAAAAAAAATTCCAGGTTCACCGGGGCAACTTTAGAGGATCTCGTTCCGGAAGAACAAGCTGCCAGCAACATTTTCCACTGGACAGTGGACATGGCGAAAGAGCATTTCATTCCTTCTTGTAATTTTATTATTTTGAAGGACACTTAAGCTTTGTAGGACTGTATTTTGTGCTAACAATGTCTTTCTGCCGTTTCAAATTTCAAACACAGCTTGTACAACTTCGAGCAGTTCGGTTTTTCTCATGTGATTAGCAAATGTATCGCAAAACGGAACCATCTGACACCAGGATTGCCTCGAGATTCGTGACAAGCATAGAAGCCATCCGGGCTGTTAAATCAGGCTTGCGCTACCCGATTGGGCCCGGCCCATGGGGGCCATAGTAACTTGCTCGGCCCACTAGGGTTTTAGGTGGTATATAAAGGGCGCTCGCGACCTAGCACCACTCCCAGCGACTCTCCCCCACAGAAGCGGCGGCGGCGGATCAAGAGGAGGCGAAGGCGAGGGCGAGGGCGCGAGGAAGGGAGAGGAGCACCAGCCATGGTGCACGTGAGCTTCTACCGCAACTGTAAGCCGCGCCGATGATCCCCTCTCCCGCTCCTCTGTTCGTTGCGCTTCGTTCCCTTTTCATTTTCGTTGCGGGGGCGCCGTGATCTGGTGCCGAACGGGGGCGCTTAGGTCTAGGGCGTCGAGTTCGTGGTTAGTCTGCTGTGCCTGACCTTGGTAGGGCTTGCTGAAGGAGCACCCAAGGGTTTGTCTCGGTTTGATTTCCCACCTGCGCCGTGGTTTGCGAGGCGAGGTGAATGGTTTTGACGGCGTGACATGGAGCTCGGTGGATTTATTGTGCCCACTTCTGTCGGTTTCGGTCGATCTGAGGTTTGTAGACAAAGTAGTTGCTCTGGATCTGATTCATTGGAATTGATTATAAGTGGAGGCTAGCTTTGTCTGAGATGGTCTTTGAGGCCAATTCTTTTGTTTGCTTATGTTGAGTAAAAATGTTACGGATTAACTATTTGGTTTGTGTACATCGCCAGGGCTCCAATTAGGCTTGTGTCCATCAGAAATTTCTATCACTACTATCTATAGGTTTTTGGAACAGGTGGTGTTTGTTTAACAAATAATTAAATTATTGGGGCTGTCGCCTGATTTTTTAGTATGTACCACGCTGTTGTTTGTGCATTTTAATCTGTCAACGCCAAAATTAAGCATGCTATGTTAGTTCACCATGGAACTTGATATTTATTCAATATCTTGTTCCATTTTGTAATTGAAATTGCTTGTTTGTGCATTTTCTCATTTGTTTGCTCAAATGGTTACTTAATGCTCTTTAATCTGTAAATTGTGGTTGAAAAGGATATCTGGCAACTAGCTGTATGTTTAGTTGAGTTTCCGCCCCTTAAGCTTTTTCATATGTTTCATGAATATCCCTAGTTATGTTTATGGTGAATGACTGTTTATGCAGATGGTAAAACATTCAAGAAACCAAGGCGTCCTTATGAGAAGGAGCGTCTTGACGCTGAACTGAAGCTGGTTGGTGAGTATGGGCTGAGGTGCAAGCGTGAGCTCTGGAGGGTCCAGTATGCACTGAGCAGGATCCGTAATGCTGCAAGGCACTTGCTCACCCTTGATGAGAAGAACCCCCGCCGCATCTTTGAGGGTGAGGCGCTTCTCCGCCGCATGAACCGCTATGGGCTGCTCGCTGAGGGTCAGAACAAGCTTGATTATGTCCTTGCCCTTACTGCTGAGAACTTCCTTGCAAGGCGCCTCCAAACACTTGTCTTCAAGGCTGGCATGGCTAAGTCCATTCACCATGCTCGTGTCTTGATCAAGCAGCGTCACATCAGGTATTCTTACATAGCTCCTTGTCAAAAACCTTGATTTCAATGAAAGGGCCTGATGATAAAAAAAATGCAAGTTATCTCACAATGCTGTTTTGATGCAAAAAAAATATACAAGTAAGAGTAGCAATGATGCTGTGTTATGTTCTAATAAATGAGTTTTTAGTGATTACTTGCATGTCTTTGTTGTCATTTCATCATTTTTTTTGTTCCGTGCTTATCTATGTAAATGCTTGTGCCAATTTGGTACTGGATTCTGGACTGGATTATATTGCCTTTGGATGTCTTTCTCAAAACAGCACATAATTTTAGTTTATCTTTCAAGTTCATTGCATCATTGACTGTCCCCTGAATGTTTTCTCGTGTCTGTGTCTCTCAAGCTATTTCTGAAAATTTCAACTATTGATGTAACTTATTTTGAATGTACTATCTTGTTTAGATTAGATTAGACTAGCATGGTTAGCTGTCCCCAAAATGATCTCAGCTTAAAATATTTCTTAACTGTGATATTAAAGTGGATATCAATGTTTCTTTCAAACTGTTCCTTGATTGAAATCTCTTTTTGTGGAATCTTGCAGGGTTGGCAGGCAAATCGTCAACGTCCCATCATTCATGGTGAGGGTGGAGTCTGAGAAGCACATTGACTTTTCACTGTCAAGCCCGTTCGGCGGAGGCCCCCCAGGCAGGGTGAAGAGAAAGAACATGAAGAAGGCAAGCGGCGGTGGCGGCGATGGTGGTGATGAGGATGAGGAGTGAAGATGAACAAGTAGCATCACCCAATATAATATTATCTAGTTTTCATAAACATGTTCTTATCATGAGTACTTAGCTGCGTGACCTGATGCTCAGCCTTCTGTGCTGACTCTGCGCCATTTTATCTTGTGGTGTTATTAGCATATACTTAGCTGCTATGTTTGGAGATGTTTAATCCTGTCCTGTGGTTGGTTTTGACTTGTGCTCAGTTGCTATTAAGTTGTTCCTGTTTTCTTTCTGCCGGTGATATGCTGAAACATCGTTCATAATCTGCCTCAGTTGCCTACGGTTGTATTGATATCACCATACTATTGGGTGCTGAAAATTTTGTTGCTGTGTTGGTTTGTGGACATTTGATGTCACCATACTTGTATGTAGTTGTAGCATGCTGGTGTCGGATGGTGGCTAAGCAAGTTTTTGTGTGGTTGGTCGAAGTAGGCCTCTTTGCAAGGTCTTACCATATTAAAAGTTTCAAGTGAACGGCAAGGTCAATGTAGGAATGGATGCAGTACTAGTAGAAACCTAATACACTAATATACTATGATATATGATTACATTGGCAAATTATCATTGGAAAAGGACCTGGAGTCTAAATGTTCTGGTGGCCTTGCATCAGCGCCACGTTGAACCGGCTGCTTTTTGTGAAACTTGTAGAACAGATTCTCTATTATGCATGTTCTAACTGAATGTACAGTTGCAACTTGCAAATGTTTTTTGGGCGTCATTCTTTGCCCGGACGTGTGCTCAGACAGGGAAAGAGAGCTGCTGATCATCGGCATGGATTCACTCCGGAAACAAAGAAACAAACGGCGCCACGGAAAGGGCCAAACTCCGGTCAGGGTGGCTGCACAGTGGGCATTGGACTTGGCGCATGATCTCTGAAGGATTGCCCAAGAGAAAAAGCCGGTGACGCAAAGCTTGGGCAGAAATGGCGTCGACCACCTGATGACTGGATGAAACACGTGGGCACTGCCTTCAGTGCGCTAGATGGCCAAGGTGCATCGGGTGCAGTCCTTCGGAACTCGACTAGGGGATTTGAAGCTCGGCGAGCTCAATGGCACCCCTGCAGATTGGATGCCCTGATGAGTGATGATGGAAGCCCTCCCTGCAAGGATGGTACGCAGCTCGCCAGGATGAAGGGAGTGACGACTGACAAGGCTGCAAATTGAAACCGATTGTGATACGCGGGCAAAATTGTGGTGTCGACAGGAACTACCAAAGAACGCATGTAGGATGTAGCGCCGATTCTTAGCGAGATACTAGAGCTTAGCACAGGCTTTTTCTGAGTTTTCTTTGTTGTATGCTCCACGATAATGTAATCGTGTAGCTCAGTTTTTAGCTATAAGCAGGTCTCAGGTGACGTGAGGTTGGGTGAGTGGCATTCAGCCCCAACTTTCTAGTTGCTACGATCATCTTCTGGCCGAAGAATGTAACCCTGATGCGCATTGATGAATGAATGAGACCCAAATCACAAAAAAGAAAAGAATAGAAAAGAAAATATGGTGTGTTCAGTGTCATGGTGAGTAAACTTATTCTTTTTTTTTTTGACAAAGAGTAAACTTATTCTTGACACACGTGTGCTCTGGATCCTCGATAAGCAAAGAGCTACAGAGTATATAACGCACAACTAAACATGACACAGGCATGGTCTTTAAAATTACATTTTGATTATCTATTAATTTTTGTTTTATATTATTTATGCTTATAAACTTATAACAATTGGATAGTAGATTTAATTATAAATCTAACCGTATAAAGTTTGAGTCATAATGATTAGAATTTGTCAGTCAAATTATTGGTCACATATTTTGAAGTTTGAATCTTAATGTTCGTATGGGCGTTATAAAAGAAAATGGAAGTAGTAGATATGTTTTTAATTGATTTGCTTGATATAAATATAGACACGTGAGATTAAGAGTACTTGGCATTTAATAGAAATTATGTTGAAGTCACAAGGCTTGTTTGGTAGAGATTTTTCTCGAAGCTCCACAAAAGAACTACCACATCAAAATATTATGTCTCATCTGGGTTGAAATTAATGTATTTCCGTGGCTATGCAATGGATGGAAATGGGGTGCGACCCTTGTTAAAAAAAATCAAGATATCATTTCACTACCCAACAAAAAGCACTTAGTGCAAAAAATAAGGCATGCTTTTTTTATACGACTATGGAAAACCCAAAAATTGAACAAATGTTTTGCAAAAGCTATTTTTTGTTTTTGTAATGCATGTGCCATAAAAGGCTACTAACCAGTGACCACTAGAGAAGGGAGGAGAGGAGTTCCTTGATCCCAACAAGGAACGTTCTGGACAAGAAGAAGAATAAGATGTTTTGGACAAAGAAGAATAATATTATGATGATGTATACTTTCGACATGTTTAAAATTAAATGTTCTAATTTTGAATATAATACCAGTTTACTCATAACATAGCCATAAAATTACCGTCACAAAGCAAGACCAAGATATAACTGAAAAAGCTTGTATGAAACGAATACATCTACTCGAGAACATTTCAAAGCATTTATCATGGCAAGTACATGAAAAAGATATCTATATCTCTTGTATAGATAAACCCCACTAGAAAATTCTCTCAACATGCAAGCTATCTAAATCAATAATCTACTAGAAAACTTGCAATTATAGCTAGCTATCACATGTAATTATGATAACTATCTCTTCATATAACTTGCATTAAATTGTCCACGTCAATGTGTCAAATTATTAACCAAAATTAATTTATGATAATTTTATTCATATAACTTAGATATAATAGTCTAATTTATTTTTGAATTATCTGTAATCGCTGCAGCAACGCGCAGCGTATTCTTCTAGTAGTGAAAACATAAACATTGTTGTTCGTATATATTTTGCTCTTGAATATGCAGTTTGCGGCTCTCTATATGAGCAAATTTCTTTTAGATGCACATAGGGCTTATGATCAAAGCTGAGACAATATATGTAGTGCAAAAACCTACATATAGGTGGAAAAATGTAGGCTCATTTCAAAAATATACTCTTGGCACTTGAAAAATTCTAAGACAGCCCAAATCCAAAAGTGTAAAACAAGGAATTCAAATTGAATCTAAAAATAATGCAAAAATAACAAAATAGGAACGCATGTACACCAGAAGCCAAAAAACCTAGAATTTTTTATATTTTATGCATGATTTTTTAGAAATGAGTCTAAACCCAACTTTTACAACAAAACACATACTTTGAAACCAGAACAAAATGCATATGAATACCCTATAGATGTAATATGTATGTCATTTAAAAAAAGATCTAAGGTTATGTTTGGATCTTTGGAACTAATTCTTGTAATAAACTATAATTGCGAAAAAAGAATCCATAAAATTTGTTAAGTAAGTTGGAGAAGAAGAATATATAGAATCCATTTTTCATCTCTAATCCTATGAATTTGACATAGGTTTATATACGTGAGCTTTGAAAAATTGTGAAATCTCAAAGTCCAAGCCATATAGCCTAAATTTTAAAGTAGATTTTAATTCTATGCTTAGAAAAGAAAAGTAGATTTTAATTCGTTCAAAATAAAAAACGGAGCCTAAGTAAAGAAAAATATATCTTTAAAACAATTTTACATGTTTCCACCATTGCGGATGTTTTTTGTCCAAATTTGACGACCTTGCGTCAGAAGTCACAAGTTGTTCAGGCTCCAGACCCGAACCCAAACTCCGCCCCGCTCCCTATCCTTTGCATACCCGCATTCCGTCTACCCTATTCGGCTATTCCTCTTCTCACCGCGCGCGGCCGCCGCCACCGCTCACCTCACCGAACCCTAAACCCCAACCACCGTGCCCCCCCGAGGTCCGCCGCTCCTTGCGAGATCCTAGGCGTCTCCGGAGGCCCCCGCGGCCGGGGCGCGCGGCGGAGGAACCCAGAAAGCGACTCCCCCTCCCCTCCCCTTACCGGGGGAGGGAGAAACTAGCGGAGGCGGCGAACCAGGGCAGAGCGGGGCAAGATGAGGATCATGATCAAGGGAGGCGTGTGGAAGAACACGGAGGATGAGATCCTCAAGGCGGCCGTGATGAAGTACGGCAAGAACCAGTGGGCGCGCATCTCGTCGCTGCTCGTACGCAAGTCCGCCAAGCAGTGCAAGGCCCGCTGGTACGAGTGGCTCGACCCGTCCATCAAGAAGGTAACGGATTACTCGCCTGTCTCACGGATCTGTCTCTCCTCTCTCGGTAGACTAGCCTCTCCGCCCGGTCGCCATTCTATTAAGTGTTATTCTGCTAAGGATCTAGTGGCACAAGCGCCGTGAGATGTGAACTGCTCATTGGTGTGAAGTGAGATGCCAATCTAACGATTTTGTGCTATCTGAAACGTTATCTACTCTACTATATGCAGTGTTCTAAAAATCAGTAGCTGTTATTTGTTGTGATTGGCTGGGTTATCCTTCTGATAGCAATTGTATGTGGTAAATAGCCAGCACACTTTCCTTTAAAATGGGTCTAGCAGCTACGTCTAGAACACTGTCTTTTTCCCCCTGAATCCTACTGCATTGGCAAGGCCACAATTCACAATGAGAGGGTAACTGTAACTGGTTCATCCAAATCAGTAGAGGTATCATAATTAAGTATTTAGAGTGGTTTTGTGATGAACGGATGACACAGTTTAGTTGTTTTAAATTAAACTTTTCAGCAGCCCAGAACATTGTCTGCCGAGAAAAGGGAAGGCACTAGAAGTGAATACGTGATTGTGATTTTCTTTCCCCTGAAATCTTGCACGCTTAATACTTTGACTTAGTTCTTTCCAATTTAGTGTCATGATGCAAAAGTAGCCAGTGGACTCTTCCTTTTGTCTTTCTTTTTCCAAATGGCTGATCAGATCCCTCCCAGCCTCCATATGGGCCTGTGATAAGTTGTGACATTCCACTGGGTTTGAATCCTTTGTGTTGCGATGAATGCTATACATTGCGGGTTAACACTTTTCGTTGTCGTAGTTTGGGTTGTGCCAGTTGGATGAACCCTGTGTTCTTTCCAATGTGGCTTTCTGCAGTTCGTTTATTTTACTTTTTCTTAGTTACAAACACTTGTAATTTTGTCTCTGTGAAGTAATGAAATTAGGCTTTGCCATGGTGGAAAAAAAAGATCCCTCCCAGCCTTTGTAACGATGATCCCTGCAAGGAAAAAAAAAGAGATGATTTTTGGTATGCATTTATGCAATGGAACAACATGTTTTATGTTTTATGTTTTATGAACCTAGATTAGTATGGTGGTTATGGATTGTGACGATCTCTATCATTGGATGCCTAAGTGCTATCCTTTCGCAAGCATCTGAACTGGCGAACTTTAGAACCAGATAAAAGAATATCTGCTTTTGTCTTGAACATCTTGAGCTTTGTTTGGTTCCATGGGACTAGGAGTAGAGACTAGAGACTAGATTTTAGTCCCTTTCAGTCCCTAGATTGCCAAACAGGGGACTAAAAGTGCTAATTGGGACTAATGGACCAACTTAGCCCATGCCCCTCAATTTGCCGGTTCCCAACCCTCCTTTCTCTCCTTACTAAGTCTAATGCCTTTGCTCATGCCCCTCAATCTTGTGGTTTTGTCTTGGTAATCATTCATGCTAACATGCTATATGGATTCAGCATCAGCTTATAACATCTATTATTTGTACTAGCTAGACAACATACATTTCAACATAGATATTAATTAAATGAAAAGTTTAGTCAATTAGGCCCTGTTTGGATTCATTATCTGCTAATAGTTAGCTAGCCATTGCTCATATGTAATGTTTGGATTCATTATCTGCTAACAGTTAGCTAGCCATTGCTCATATGTAATATTAGCTAACTATTAGCTACATATTAGCTGAAGGGTGTTTATATGCACAACTAATAAAAATGGTACTAAGATAGTAACTATTAGCTGCTATTATCTCATTTGGTCCAACTGGTGAGATAGTTATTGTCTAGAGGTCCAGCTAACAATTAGCTACTTTATTAGCTGTACCTGTTTGGATCCAAAGAGATAACTAATAGTAGATAACTATTATCTATAGGGATCCAAACAGGCCAGTCTAGTGGTCACTATATGTACTGGACAATGTTAACATACTGTAGTTAATAAAGAGCTTACTTATCTTGTTTTGGAACTGTTTAGCTTCTGGAATTTTTTAGTGTTCATAGATTTCTAGTTTTTGCTGTGCAAATGATTGGTTATTACGGGCTGCTGGCTTGCAGCTATTTTGGTATATGTCAGTTTTTAATTGACAAGTGTTCCTTGGTAACATAGAGCTATCAAACTTTTTCACGCTTTAATATTTATAAGATGAATGTCTGCTGTAAGTTTATCAGCCAATATTTTTTTTTCTGATATCGGCACTGGGTACGCCCTTTTATATATAATCAATGCAACCTATGTTACCATTTTCATCATTATATTGATAATTTGATAGAACACAGAATACGTAACAATTACGCTTCATATTTATAAGCAGTGCATTAATGACGTTTATAAGAAACCTTTGTGACGCGCTACATCTGCGCCCGGGTGTAGTGAAAAATGAGCAAGGGTCTTCGCACTTCCCTCGACGGGTGCGAAGGGTAAGGAAGCTAGCCGAGCCAACTAGGATTCGTCTAGGTAGCTGGAATGTAGGGTCTCTACGGGTAAGTTAAGAGAGCTAGTCGATACAACAATTAGGAGGCGTGTAAATATTCTATGCGTTCAGGAGACTAAATGGAAGGGCCAGAAGGCAAAGGAGGTGGAGGATACGGGCTACAAACTTTGGTACACAGGGACAACATCGGGTAGGAATGGTGTAGGCATCTTGATCGATAGGAGCCTTAAGGATGGAGTAGTTGAGGTGCGGAGGCAAGGCGACCGGATTATCCTAATCCGGTTGGTAGTTGGTGATTTGGCCCTGAATGTGATCAGTGCCTATGCCCCACAGGTAGGTCTTTGCGAGAGCACCAAGAGGCAGGTTTGGGAAGATCTCGATAGCATGGTTAGTACTGTGCTTATCAGCGAGAAACTCTTCATAGGAGGAGACCTCAACGGCCATGTGGGTGCGACTAATGTAGGTTTCGAGCGGGTGCATGGGGGTTTCAGGTATGGTAGTAGAAATCAAGAGGGGGAGGATGTTTTGAACTTCGCGTTGGCCTACGATTTGTTGATAGCGAACACCGTCTTTAAGAAGAGGGAATCCCATCTAGTGACCTTTCGTAGTGGACAACACCTGAGCCAGATCGACTTTATCCTTGCAAGGAGGGGGGATAGACGTGCTTGCTTAGATTGTAAGGTGTCACCTGGGGAGTGTGTTGTCCCTCAACACAAGCTTGTGGTGGTGGATTTTCGCTTTCGGGTACGTGTCCATGGGACAATCGGGCCAAGATCGCGGCAACAAAATGGTGGAAGCTTAGGGAGGAAGTAGCGCAAACATTTAAGGAGAGGATGCTAGATGAGGGGCCGTGGGAAGAAGGAGAAGATGCAGATGACATGTGGCTAAAGATGGCAACATGTGTTTGGAGGGTGGCTTCGGATGTGTTTGGAGTGAGTAGGGGAGGCAAACGGGAAGCGAAAGACACCTGGTGGTGGAATACGAGGTGCAAAGGGCTATTAGGGAGAAGGAGTGGTTCAAGCGCCTCCATCATGACAAGAGTGCAGCCAACATTAAGGGCTATAAAATAGCGAAGAGGGCTGCAAAACGAGCGGTGAGTGTAGCAAAAGGTCAGGCGTATGATGACCTTTATCAGCGGCTAGGCACGAAGGAAGGGGAGAAGGACATTTATAGGATGGCTAGGATCCGCAAGAGGAAGACGAAGGACATCAACCAAATCAAATGCATCAAGGATAGGACGGATCGACTTTTGGTGAGGGATGAGGAGATCAAGGACAGGTGGAGAGAGTACTTTGACAAGTTGTTTAATGGGGAGAATGAGGGTCCTACCTTGGAGTTGGATGACTCATTTGACGATACCAAAGACGTTTCGTGAGGAGATTTCAGGAGGCAGAGATCGGGGAGGCTTTAAAGAGGGTGAAGGGAGGTAAAGCGATGGGCCCCGACGGTATCCCCATTGAGGTGTGGAGATGCCTAGGTGCCAGAGCGATAGTATGGTTAACTAAGCTTTTTAACCTCATTTTTCGGTCAAACAAGATGCCTGAAGAATGGAGGAGAAGTATATTAGTACCGATCTTCAAGAACAAGGGAGATGTTCAAAGTCGTACTAATTACCGTGGGATTAAGTTGATGAGCCATACGATGAAGCTCTGGGAGAGGGTTATCGAGCATCGCCTGAGAAGAGTGACAAGTGTGACCCAAAACCAATTTGGGTTTATGCCTGGTAGGTCGACCATGGAGGCAATTTTCTTATGACGACAGTTGATGGAGAGATATAGGGAGCAGAAGGACTTGCACATGGTCTTTATTGACCTCGAGAAGGCATATGACAAAGTACCGAGAAATGTCATGTAGTGGGCCTTGGAAAAGCACAAAGTCCCAACTAAGTACATCACCCTTATCAAGGATATGTACAGGGATGTGGTGACGTGTGTCCGAACATGTGATGGCGATACCAGTGACTTTCCAATTAAAATAGGACTACATCAAGGGTCAGCATTGAGCCCTTATTTATTTGCTTTGGTGATGGATGAGGGCACAAGGGACATACAAGGTGATATCCCTTGGTGTATGCTCTTTGCTGATGATGTGGTGCTAGTGGATGAAACTAGGGCAGGGGTAAATAGAAAGTTAGAACTATGGAGGCACACGTTATAGTCGAAAGGGTTTAGACTTAGTAGGACCAAGACCGAGTACATGAGGTGCGATTTCAGCGTGACTAGGAATGAGGAGGGAGACGTTAGCCTCGATGGGCAAGTGGTGGCCAAGAGGGATACTTTTCGGTATTTAGGATCGATGCTACAAAAGGATAGCGACATTGATGAAGATGTTAGGCATAGAATTTCAGCCAGTTGATTGAAATGGCGTGAAGCTTCAGGCGACCTCTGTGACAGAAGGGTGCCTCAGAAGTTAAAAGGTAAGTTTTATAGGATAGCGATTCGTCCGGCGATGTTATACGATGCTGAATGTTGGCCTACAAAAAGGCGACATCCAACAATTGAGTGTAGCAGAGATGCGTATGTTACGATGGTGTTATGGGCACACAAGGAGGGATAGAGTCCGGAACGACGATATTCGGGATAGGGTTGGGATGGCACCAATTGAGGAAAAATTGATTCAACACCGGTTGAGATGGTTTGGCCATGTTCAACGGAGGCCTTCGGAGGCGCCGGTGCGTAGTGGGGTTCTAAAGCAGGTGGATAATGTAAAGAGAGGTAGAGGTCGACTTAAACTGACTTGAAACGAGTCGGTTAAGAGAGACCTTAAGGAGTGGAATATCCCTAAGGATTTAGCTATGGATAGGAGCGCTTGGAGACTAGCAATTAACGTGCCTGAACCGTAATCTTTTTTCTTGTACCATTTACGTGTTCTTTGTTTCCATGCCTCTTTTTGGGTTTTATCTCTAGTCTACCCCAACTTGCTTGGGACAAAAGGCTATATTGTTGTTGTTGTTGTATAAGAAGTGCGGTCTCTATATTTTTATCTCTTCCTGTAACTATTCAAGTTTGCTGCTTAAAAAATAGAGTACAAACCCTTTCAGTTTTTGCTTAGGAGTTAGGATATTCTGTTATGTGTCCATAAGATTGCTATAGTTGCACCTATTGTTTTCTTGCTGTGTTGAGTGTTAATACTTAATACCTTTTCCATGTATGCTTTTACACTGTTTAGTTTTTTTATGAAGAAAACACATATTTGGGGGTCCACATGTGAAAGAATCTCATGAATGTTCAAGAATGCTACAGAGTTGAAACCATTCCAATATTTCAATTCTGCAGATCAACACCTTTTCTTCATTTATTCAAATGTGGACCCATGTTGCTAAAAGTATAATACACTTATTAATTCCTTTTTCTTAATAATAGGCTTTAAATCTAAATGAATGTGTGGTACATTAGTATTTGTAATTTGTAATATACGGTGTTGTATTACAATCATCTAATTTTTGACTTTACTGAAATTCTCTGAGTTCACATTGTCTGCAATATATTGAATTGAATGATTTAAGTAACCCATAACCTTCAAAATAGTTCTTTCATTGGTCATGTGCTGTATTTTGGCATAGGTCTATCTTGTTTACTGATGTCTGTCATGAAGATGATTCTTCTATCGCTCGCTCACTACTGTGCTAACTCATCTATGTTAATTTCAGACTGAGTGGACAAGGGAAGAGGATGAGAAGCTACTTCATCTTGCTAAACTCATGCCTACTCAGTGGAGGACAATTGCACCTATTGTAGGCCGAACACCATCTCAGTGCCTTGAACGTTATGAAAAATTGCTTGATGCTGCATGTGCAAAGGATGAAAACTATGAGGCTAATGATGACCCTAGGAAGCTGCGGCCTGGTGAAATTGACCCAAACCCTGAGTCAAAGCCTGCACGTCCTGATCCTGTTGATATGGATGAAGATGAAAAAGAAATGCTTTCTGAGGCTAGGGCTCGCTTAGCTAACACTAGGGGTAAAAAGGCAAAACGGAAGGCAAGAGAGAAACAACTTGAAGAAGCAAGACGGCTTGCCTCACTACAAAAAAGGAGAGAATTGAAGGCGGCTGGTATTGATAACCGCCACAGAAAAAGAAAGAGAAAGGGGATTGATTACAATGCCGAGATCCCATTTGAAAAGAGACCACCTCCAGGTTTTTATGACACTGTTGGTGAAGACAGGCCACTTGAACATGTACAGTTTCCAACAACCATTGAGGAGCTTGAAGGGAAGAGAAGAGCAGATATAGAGGCACAGTTAAGAAAACAAGATATCGCCAGGAACAAGATCCTGCAGCGACAGGATGCCCCTGCTGCTATAATGCAAGCGAATAAACTAAATGACCCAGAAGCTGTCACAAAGAGGTCAAAGCTAATGCTGCCGCCTCCCCAAATTTCTGACCATGAGTTAGAGGAGATAGCAAAGATGGGCAATGCTGGTGATCCTGCTTTAGCTGATGAGCTTGGTGAAGGAAGTACTGCCACAAGAACTTTGCTTGCCAGCTATTCTCAGACTCCAAGGCTTGGTATGACACCACTGCGAACTCTGCAACGAACTCCAGCTGGGAAGGGTGATGCAATTATGATGGAGGCAGAAAATCTTGCACGTCTTAGAGAATCACAAACACCTTTATTAGGAGGTGACAACCCAGAGCTTCATCCATCAGATTTCTCTGGTGTTACACCACGTAAGGAGATACAGACACCAAATCCAATGGCAACACCTTTGGCAAGCCCTGGACCTGGTATTACTCCAAGGATTGGTATGACGCCAGCTAGAGAGGGGCAAAGCTTTGGTTTAACACCAAGAGGAACTCCTTTTCGTGATGAACTGCGCATAAATGAAGAGGTGGAAATGCAGGACAGCACTAAACTTGAGCTTCGTAGGCAAGCTGAACTGAAAAAAGGCCTGCAATCTGGTTTTGCTTCTATTCCACAGCCAAGGAATGAGTACCAGATAGTCATGCCGCCTATTACAGAGGATGAGACAGAAGAAGCTGAAGAGAAAATGGAAGAGGACATGTCAGACAGACTGGCACGAGAAAGGGCCGAGGAACAGGCTAGGCAGGAGGCATTGCTCAGCAAGAGATCCACAGTATTGCAGAGGAGTCTGCCTAGGCCACCTGCCTCTTCAGTAGAAATTATCCGGCAATCTCTTATTAGAAGTGGAGAAAGCAGAAGCAGAAGCACCTTTGTGCCTCCTACATCACTTGAACAAGCTGATGAACTAATAAATGAGGAGCTCCTTAGGCTTCTAGAGCATGATAATGCAAAATATCCTCTTGATGAAAAGACACAAAAAGAGAAAAAGAAAGGGAGCAAGCGCCAGCAAAATGGGGGAGCTCTTGTCCCTGAAATTGATGATTTTGATGAAGTTGAACTAAAAGAGGTGCTATTCCTTTTCTCTTCCATCCTATATTGGCATTTGACTATTCATGATGATCTTATCTCCTCTTTCCTTATAATTTCGCCATTTTTTTAGTCCCACCACATGCACAGTTTCACAGTACTATCATATTATGTGGACAAACAGTAACTTGAGAACCTATGTGCACATCTGTCTGTATCTCACTGACATCATAATGTTCATTATTTGCATAAATTACCAATCACATTTAGTAGAACCGAGGTCAAATAGCATGCACAATGCATTATGAAAACATGCTTTTCAAGTTCTCATTTGATTTAATAGCAAATGCATAGATTTACGTGAGTAATATCCTGTAAGGCAGAGGACTTAGTTAACATAAATTACAAGAAATTTCGGGTACACAAAATTTTAACATATTCTTTAAGAGTTAAGACAAATTATAAGAAATTTTGGGTACACATTATTCTTTAAGGGTTACAACATTAATTTTAAATTAGAGTCGTCTCTTCGAGGGCAGATGATTAGAATTGTCATCTGCAAGTAATGTGGAACTGTCATTTTTATGGCATTCAACTTTGCACACTAGAGTAGTCTATATGCCCTGCAATGTTGTCAACTAGTTTGAGCTTTGCATTCTAGTTTTCATGAAATTGGTACAACATACATACATGTATTTGTGTTGAAATTCATGTAATACTAAGTTGGACATTTCAATGGATAAAAAAAATACAGATATCACAATACAGGCATGGTAGTTACCAAACCATTTATAGTGCATAAGTTTGTTTGCTCCTTTATTTTGATTGCTGTTCTCTTATTCTATGGGCTGATGGAATAAGTTATTTAAATGGCCTTGGTTTTATTTTTTTAATTTGGCAGGCTAGTTCTATGGTTGAAGAGGAGATTCAATATCTTCGAGTAGCCATGGGTCATGAAAATGAATCTTTTGAGGACTTCGTGAAAGCACATGATGCATGCCAAGAGGACCTTATGTTTTTTCCTACCAACAATAGCTATGGTTTAGCTAGTGTTGCTGGAAATGCTGATAAGATTTCTGCTTTGCAAAATGAGTTTGAGACTGTCAAGAAGCGAATGGATGATGAAGCCAAGAAGGCTTCTCGGCTTGAGCAGAAGATTAAGCTTCTGACACAAGGATATCAGGTAAACTTGGCATGTACATCATCTGCAATCAAGATCATCTATATTAACTGGATTTAAGAAATATGTCAAATAGCTTTGCTTCTTTAGAGTTCTCTTTATTTTGGTTTACTGGAAATTTTTGTTTGCTTTGCGTGCCCTACCAGCCCAGACTCTGAAGCATATTTAAGCAAGTGGTGCCACAAAATATTAATTATAATGAGTCTCAGACCATCAAGAATGATATGATTGGATGTGGGCACAAACCTGAATCAGGCGAAACTTTAGTGCTTTTTTGCCCACCGGATATGCGCCGGAGATAAGTGATACATGTCAGCTGTTGTGGGGGAGGACATGTTATAGACCTGTATTTTAGTAGTACATAAATACACAAACTTCTACGGAGATAGGCTCCGATAGACAACATTTGGTTTGTGCCACCATGATGCCTTCCAAACACTGAAAATAGTCTTTTGCCTTAGACATACCATAGCTAGAACATTGCAAATGGTGTGTGCAAGTTAGAATCAAGATATTAAATTTTAACCCCTGTTCACATCATAAGCAGTCATCTCTATAAAAAAATCACTCAGTCAGTCAAATCCACTATTATTGGACATTAGCCATTTACTGAGGCAACATCAGGTGGCATTGCTTTAAACAGACTTTGTCCTTGTACTGAAACAAAGAACAATGTTTACTTCAAATACTGAACTAGGAACTTGATGCTTACAAGCCTTAGAATTCTAGGATCAACAGATATAACTGCAGGTACATAGTCGACCCAACATAACATTTGGTGACTGTTACTTACGAGTGTGAATATTGCATAATTCATAACACATCAGCAGACTGCAGTAAATGAATAATCAAAATTTTTATGGTCAAAGTACTTTTTTCAGATAGGTAGAGAAGGTGAGATGCAACCCGTTAATGCTTCCACCACGAGTAAACACGAAATGTTTGAAATACACATACCAGAATCAACCAACACCATTGATTTCTTTGGCACCATCCTCACATCAGCTTCCCCATACATGCTTCGGCAGACGTTTTCTACCTTCAGCTCTTGCTCACAAGAATCTTCATATGGCTTTCCTTGAGCCTTCTCAGGTGACAACCGCGACCTTCGTCACGCTCCTGTCTGAATCGACCTAGTCAACTTCTGGTGTGGACAAAGGGAAGGGAAATTGGGTAGGAGTGTATGAGAGACGGACAAGGTAAAAGGAGGCAAGATTAGCAGGATCACCAAATCTTGCTTCTACCGCTGCGCTCGAGGAACCCAGCCTCGCTTGTCACCACTTGCGGAGAGCGTGTATGGAGGCCAGATGCCCAGATCCAACGGTACAGACACCATACTCGCCATTGGCAGTCTCTCGGCAAACCAAGATCCTGGCGGCATGACCCCTATGCTGCCAGTCATAGTCAATAGTTGCGGTGCTCAAATGGCTTAGGTCTTCAGCAAGCAGAGACATAGCTGCAGTTTACCGCATAGGTGACGGTATCAGGGCTGCAGCAGTGTGGCTGTGTGAGTGGATGGCTGAGCCTCCCCTAAGCTTCATGTGGCCTGTGAACTGCAGATCTGGAATGACGCCCGCGCTCGAGCGAAGGCATCACGGGGAGATGCGTGCAGCGAGGGGCGGCGGCAGGGAGAACCAGAGAAGGGTTGCTGGATTGGAGAGATGATCAAGCGAATGAGGGGAGCAAGGGTTGCCTAGGGGGGTCCTCCACAAAATGGCCAGCAGGGTTTTTTATGCAAAATCAATGGTGATCACGAATCTTCATGTAGAAATAAATTTTAATTGAAGGGGTTAACTCAAAAACATATGAACACGTACACTGTACGGGTTGGCTGGATAGGACCGTGGGTTGAATTAAGAAAATACACGGAGGTCTTTTGTGCAAAACAGCTGAAGCCATGTGTCTACGCGAAGGCATGAGCGCTCTTGTGAAATGTTCTCGTGGAGGCAAAACAGATTAGGTTTTAAGGAACCTGATGTATTCTTCTCTTTCATCTGCTGCAAACTAGTTTCTTAACTCTTGCTTTTTGCCTGACTGAATTTTCTCCCTTATCATTGAAACGAAATTGTTGACCATACAGATTACATCTTGTCTCACTGCGTATCCTATTCAGAGTGCTGTTGTTTTGTTAACATGCTGTTTGCTTTTTATTAGGTACGGTCTGGAAAACTGTGGTCACAGGTCCAAGATACATTCAAGCATATGGACACTGCTGCAACAGAACTTGAATGCTTCCAAGAGCTGCAGAAACAGGAACATCTTGCTGCTTCGTATCGAATCCTGAATTTGACTGAAGAAGTGAACAAACAGAAAGCACTAGAAAGGACCCTCCAGAGCCGCTATGGTGAGCTGGTTTCTGATTTCCAGAGGATCCAAGAACAGCTCGAGGAGCACAAGAAGCAACTCAAGGCACAGGAGGCAATAGAAGCTGAAAAACGTGCTCAAGAAGAAGCAGTTGTGGCACCAAATCATACTGCTGAGGAAGAGGATGAAAGGAAGCCTCTAAGCTCTGAAGAGAAATCACAGCAGACAAATAGAACCACTGATGAAGGAGCTGCAGTAAGCAAGGGAACCACCGAGGATCAGATGGATGTGGACAGCGGGAATGTTGACGGTGGATTTGTAGGGCCTATCCCATCAGCACCAGCCACTGAAGGGGATAATGATGAGGTATCAGTTCAAGAGAACACTTCTAACGCCCCGAGTAGTGAGTGTGCCTCCACGAATGATGGGGCTGACAAGATGGATCAAGCCAAGTTAGAAGGTCAGGATAAAGCAGATGACAGTGTGGCTGTTGATGCTGGCCCTCAGGAAGAGGGCGGGGATGAACTTGCACCTGTTGGCGCCAGCATAAGTGAAGAAAACACTGCTGTATCTTTGGATCAAGCTGTCTCAAAGGAGGATGAAGGCAGGGCTCCTGAATGAAATATTGATTGATGGCTAATTGAACCTCCAGCAGCAGCAGCAGTCTCATGGGTAGGACACCAAATGTGTTTGCTTTTAGCAGCTTGATGCGTCTCCAACGTGTTTTCAGTCCTAGCTCAAGCTGTGTTTTTTTGGTCCTCTTGGGATTCGAACTTTTATCTTTGATGTTCATTTTCAGCTTTGGCTGTTTAAAACCTTGTAGTTCAATTTTCTGTCGACAATTTCATCCTGACGAGAGAAGGAAAAACATGCAATATCTAAAGTAACATTGTACGTGTCATGAGGCCATCCGTACACGATCTGTTTTCAACTGATAACTTGATGTGATGCTCTAGACCACACTGCCTAGTGTATACACAACTTGTGTACGAAAAAGTGCAGAAGCCCTGGTCCATGCCCAAGCATGAGGTTCAGGGCATACTAGCGTCCGGATAACCTGGCTTATCCACTTGGTCGCGTCCAAATGCCTGCCCATCCCTTGGGAGCCAGCCTGTGCATCCTAAGCACAACAAATATCTCCTCTCCTTCCTGAGTAGGCCGGCCAAGAAATATCCTACACGAGATATTTTTAGCAGCTGAAAAAGGTTCAGGCATGTGTCGCTGACAGCAGGGCCAAAAGCGCACCGGGTGGATCCCAAGCCATGTCTTCTTCTGAAAGTATCAGCAGGGCACATTTGGCCAATTGGGCAACACTGGACCACAGGAATGGTCAGTGTGAAGGAGTGGGCCACATCGTTGTGCAATCGTCAACCTCAAAATAGATTGCTCTGAATGGGTACACTGGCAGATATTCAGTGTCTTTACAATAAGTTAAGAAAAGGTCTTTACAATATATATTTTTATAATATATAAAAGGAGTGGCCTCCTTCACAGGTTAAATTTTTGAGAGTGAAAATATGTGGCACACTAGACTTGGGTTACAATGCTAGGGACTGATTTTGTTCGGTTCAAATGCATGGTAGTCATTCATATCTTCATCTGAATATCTCAAAGAAGATGGGCAAATATATCATGGAAAGGACTTGAGAACTATGATGGGGACAGATTATGAACACAACACACACTGACATTTTTGTCAAGTATATTTTTCTTTTGCCGGAAGCTCAACTAGAACATGGTTTTCTCCTATTATGTTAGGATAGTCAAATTGTAAATTTCAGCATCCGAAAATATGCAAAAATAAGTGAGGAAGCTAAGGTGAAAAAGGGTCAGGGCAGGGCAATGCCCAAATAAAGAAAACGAGACTCGGTAAGACGACCCTGAACAGTAGGGCACTCTCCTGACCTCAGTCACTAGTTTCCCGCTCTATCCATATATAAACCGTCTCACTCTCCTCTGCATGCCTCAACAACCCGTCTCCAAGAAACCACCTCCCCTCGCTCCAATAGTCCAATCCCAATCCAAATCCTTCACCGCGAACCAATAGAACCCAATCCGATCCGATCAGTCCCCCACGCAATTTCCCATCTGAGTTTCATCTCTCCTTTTTTTTTTTATTTTTTTTTCCCGATATAAAGATCCGATCCGAGTCCGGCAGGCAGCTAATTCACCGGCTGAATTGGAGATGAAGGTCGACAGGGAAATGGAGATTCTGCTCAACGAGATCCCCCTCCTCCACCACGGCGGCCTCCTCGGCGGCAGCGAGGCTGTCGGCGCGGACGACGACGCCGACCTCTCTTTCCTCGTCCACGAACTCGCCGCGATGGGCGTCGTCGACGGGGACGACGAGCCGCCGTCGGCGCTGGGCGCTGCCAACGGCGGCTTCGGGTTCGGCTTCTCCGGCATGATTTACCCCAAGAAAGGCGGCGAGAATCTTGTATCCTTGTACCCGTTCTCCATGGCCACCCACTGCGCGCACATGCCGTCTCTGTTTGATCCCGTCACCTTCGACGCCACCGCCGCCGCCGACGTCTGGGACATCCGGTGCTCCTCGCCGCGTTCTGTTTCTGTGCCGCCGCCGCCCGCCACGCCGAGGGCCCGGTGCAAGAACGTGAGGAGGAAGAGCGGCGGCTGCGGCGCGGTGACGACGACGAGCCCCAAGAAGTGCGGAGCCGCGGCCAACAAGTCGCACGGCGAGAGCCTGGCCGGCCTGCGCGGGGTCATGTCCCACATCGCGCGCGACCAGCACGGGTGCCGGCTGCTGCAGCAGAGGCTCGACGACGGCAAGCGCGAGGTCGACCATATCTTCGCCGGCGTGTCGCGCCACGCCGCGCAGCTGATGGTGGACCCCTTCGGGAACTACCTCATGCAGAAGCTGCTCGCCGTCTGCGACGCCGGGCAGAGGATGGCGCTCGTGCTCACCCTCACCGCTGACGCCTTCGTGCTCGTCAGGATATCCCTCAACGTCCATGGGTATAACTGTCAATTCACTCCCTGATTTTTTTTATTGTTCATAACGTGCATATTTTTGCTAGCTCTTGTTGATCTATGATTTTGGTTGAATCCGCTGATGGTGTTTCAGGACACGGGCAGTGCAGAAGCTGATTGAGAGCCTCAGGACAAGGGAAGAGATTAGTCTTGTCATCGATGCTCTGCGCCCTGGGTTCTTGGAGCTCATCAAGGATCCCAATGGCAATCATGTCGTGCAAAAGAGTTTGCAGGCGTTTGAAGTCGATGATAATAAGGTATTTATGCGCATCTGGAAATTCTTATGTTGCCATTTGCTTTAGAGAAATTTTCTGTTCCAGTGGTTACATCTTCTGTAGATGAGTTCTTTGTTACAAGATTTAGAGGAAACATCTTGATTCAGAGAAGTGATGATGGGTAATGAAGGCAGATATAAGAAATTCTGTAACTGTATTATGCCATTGACAGACATTCTTTTGATACTGATTGATGACAGATTTGTCTTGGACTGCTTTCACATGTCTTAATTTTGCGGCTTCACTTAACTGACAAATTGCAATCTTCAGGCTATCTTTGATGCTGCTGCACTCCACTGTCTCGATATCGGGGTGCAATGCCACGGTTGCTGTGTCCTACAACGGTGCATTGCACGATCGCGTGGTGAGCACAGGGACAAGCTGGTTGCCGCCATTGCTTGCAATGGATTTAAACTTGCCCAAGATGCATATGGGTAATAGTCTGTCCCAAAAAATCTTCAAGATCGGTTATTGCATTTTCATGCTTGCGTCTCTGGAACCAAATTACAACATTTTTATGAACTTTTACCAGTTTTATTTAAGCCTTATGTGCTATCGTTGCAGGAACTATGTTGTCCAGTATGTAATAGACTTGAAGATTCCAAATGCAAATTCAAGTCTTGCACAACAGTTTGAAGGCAAGTATATCCATCTGTCCATGCAGAAGTTCAGTAGCAATGTGGTTGAGAAATGCCTGAAAGTATTCAAGGAGGTTGACAAGGCCAAGATCATACTAGAAATCCTCTCCACGCCACACTTGGAGCAGTTGCTTCAGCACCCCTATGCAAACTATGTCATCTACTCTGCTCTCCAGAATTCCAAGGTAAATCTGATGAAAAGGATATTATTTTCTTACATTTTTATAGTAACTAATTTGTTGAAATTTATTACTGTGATGATTCCTTCGATAAATTTATTACTGTGATGGGAATTTCAGGGTTCACTTCATTCTGCACTGACAAATGCAATCCGACCTCATGTGGAACTACTTAGGACCAGTCCATACTGCAAGAGGATATACTCTCGAGCTTTGCTGAAGAAATGATGAATTGATAACAGGTCTTCAGCTTGTAACAAGAACGATTGCTCTCTTGTGCTATTTTTTTTTTCAGTTTCAAAAGGCATAAAGATGATCACAAATTAGATCTGTAGAAATTAGTATTCTTTGGTCATGTACTTCTACCTGTACCTGTAATTGATGGACGGCTTGTGCCTGGTGCTGCATAATCATCTGGGACGGAATAAGTTCAATCGAAAGTATTCTACAAACTATTTCATATACGTGTAATGTTACGTTTTTGATGCATGCAAAGATATTGCTCTTGTTACCTACTGACGCAACCCATCATTAATTCCATTGCAACTGCAGTTGGAAATGACACCCGACAAGATAGAAAATGTGTTGCAAACTTGGTGTCAAATCCCATTTTGCCCAAGGACTAAAAGCAAGGGCACGACAATTAACTTCGTTGTCTGAAATGAAAATGGAAGCACTTAACTTTCTTAAGATTCATAGCATCCAATTATTTATAGCAGGAAAGCACCTACAAGAAATTAAACAGATTTTATCGATGCCTCTTAACCATTTAAATATTGTTGCAAATAAACAGTTGCTAGAACAATATGAAACCGAGTAAGGAACATAAATGAAGCGAAGTGAACTCAATGAAGACCAGATTTAACAAGTCACAAATAGGAGACTGAATTCTGTCAGTTTGTGTAGTTGGCCTGACGGACACACACCACGCCAAAACCAACATCGTGCAACTTTGATTCAGTTTTCGCACAAGTTTTGATTTCCAATTTGAATTCTAAAAGTAACGTGCAAAAAGTTTATAATTAATATGCAAGTTTTGGTAATGTGAATTTTTTGATGCATTGTGAAAAAAGTTGGCACGACAATTTGATCATAACAGTACTACTCCGTAGCCTTTATACTTTCTTTTTCCAAATTTTCAGTTATAACTTTAAGATTAAAAAAAGCGTGCAATTGTTTTTAGAACAACACTTGCTCGTTCACATGTTGATTAGTGGTAGACAGCTTCAGCTTCTAGCTCCGTCACCTCCATCGGCAAGCTATATATATATATTTTTTTAATAATGGCTCATGATTAAGATCGATAGACTTCGATTAAGCTAGCATTGTCACAACCATATGTAAGCATCGTGTAGTACAGTAAAAGAGTACTCCTCTTATTTATTACAACCAAAGCCTAGGGCTATTATTTTTTAGAAGTACATCATTAAGCAAGCCACAACGAAAAACACACACACACACATACTACCTGAGCTAGGCCTATTACAAGATGTCTTTGTCTGGTTAAGACATCGCCTCGCCCGATGACCGTACTAAACCTGCACACATAGTTCTACTCCTGGCTTCTTAGGCTTGTAGTGTAGGTCTAACCCCAAAATAGCTAAAAAGATAGCTCCACCCTGACACTACAAGGCTTATTGATCTTTGCTAGAGACTTCATAACTATACCACCATCACTACACCACCTCTTCAGTCATTGCTACCATTGCTGTCACCACTCCCACCATGCTGCAGTGCTGCCACCGTTTCATTCAGACAACGGATGCGGCGGTAAAACCTCTGGGTCAGGCGCTCCAGAAACATAACTTCACTTTCACTAGTGCGGGTGGTGCGCATCAGCTCTACACTCAGGTTCTCCGTATCAACAAGCTACCTACTCAGGGTGGACACTTGAAGACGCAAGGCCTGCACCTGTGGGAAATTGACGTCTCTGATCTCCATTTGACGTTCACGGGCTAAATCATGAATAACCATGAGGGATGCAGTTTGTTCTGCAGCAGCAACAGTAGCCCTAACTGCCACATGGTAGATGATGCCCTCCTCTGGATCAAGCCTCACTTCAACCCCACAATAGTTGTCCCATCCGGTCCCAGACGGCTAGCAAACCTTGGTGGAGTGAGTTCCAGCAGGTTAACAAATTCCTTCAGAAAAAGTTTAGCTGACACCTCTACGTAGCTAGTGGCCATTCCTAAAAATCGCACATACATGTAATACACGAATATAAGCATTCCAGCAAAGTTGCTTTAATGGCTCATGTACACATGCACTACAGTTTGACAATCTTGTGGACAACTATGAAGCTACACATGCATGCCGATTCCTATTCCCCATCGCTTCTTAAGATTGTCTTTTGAGTGCTAGACTTAACTTAGTATCCCAGTACTAATGTTCAATGTTTTTTTCAAATGACCGGGCTCTGATAAACTGTCACGCCCAAAAAAAACTCATTGAACGTGACAGCGCCATATGTGTATAAAAGAAAAATTTTACACACACACTAGGTTCATATAGTCATCATAAACACAAGGCACTTCGTTTTATTCAACCATTACAAAGAGCAGTACAACAATAGGTTTCAGGTTTTTGGACCGGCACCCCTATAGCATAGCGATGGCAGGCCTTTATTCCTAGAATCAACATGTGCAGCTACCCCAGGTCTAGGCATGCACTTCATCTTCATGCATCCCTTCCATGTTGGCTTTCTCCCTCCTCTGCGCATACCACCACAAGCAAGGTACATGAGTTATTTACATATACTCAGCAAAATATTAGAAAATAATTTTATTAAAGACAATATAAATAAATAGAGCATGAACAAGAAACTGTGATAATGATTTTGGATTTTCCTCTGCAGAGATTAATTATCACCGTCACCATCTTCCACCACTAAGTACTATTATTTGGAAATACTCTTCATCTGAGAACCTCATCACCAAATTCCCTATTTGTGTGGACTAATCACCTCCACACTGACCACAGCCGCCCGTGCATCATTTTTTTTTCAGGTTTGGCAGTCCCAAACTGAGTATCCCTACGCTCCCAGACAGTGAACGATATTATTTCATGTGTACTAGTCCTCTGCCTATTGTGTACCCTCATTCCCCCCTTTTTCTACATATAGACACACATAGGTTCCCTGGCATCATTGCAGACATTTAAGTAGAGCAAGATAATTGCTATGCACAGTCTTGCCTTTGCTACTTATTTTTCTCCAAGGAGTCTTCAGGTGGGGCTCCTGGTTTAAACCTGACATCATTAATTTACTGAAAATAATAGCATCTGAGCCGCGCAACGGTAACTAGGCATGCGTGCATAACCATGACGTGATAAACCATGGATTGGCTACGAGTAACTATTAAATAAGACACTATATTTCACGTACTAGCAAAATCACCATTTAATCTGCGCGTTATGGAAATTGATTGATGCTTTAGAGATGCGGTATGTCAGCAAATAGAATGGATAGTGGCCTCATGCATGGCATCCAATAATCAAGCATGAACCTTCACATGCATACATGAACAGGCATCACATTTATATAGCTATGCATGTACTGGAATTCTAGCATACATGCATGAATAAGAGGCTAAAGAGACTAGACAATTGAGTGCACGTAGGGTGCAGCAAGCACAGGGCAAGGGCACTGTACCTGACTAGCTCTATGACTTCTCTGAGCGTTCTCTCAAAAGAGAGTAGCACTGTGCTCTTCGAGCCTTCTACCTGTCTGCTATCGGAAAAGTTTCGCTCACAGCTGAAAGATTGGTTCACACCTGTATGCTATGACACAAATTTTCTTTTACTCGTGTGCTATTTTTGACAGAATGTACACTAATAGAGCCTAACGGAGTTGGACTTTTACCATTTTACCCTTATGTTACTCAAGCTGGACCGTGGCTGCTGGCTGCCGTGGAAGTGGCTGGAGTCACCGTGAGGACTCAAAATTTGGTGAAGTCATTTCATTTCATTCTAATATTTTATAATGGCATACAGATTAAAATATTACTCAAAAGAAATAATGAAGCATGTATCGTGTTCGGTTGCTAGAAAAAAGAAAACCGATGCAATTGATGTGGTAAAAAAATATATGGATGCATGAATTATGAGCAAACACAGCTAATAATTTTTACTAAAAAACACACCAACATGACATCAGTATTGAACACAACAGCTAATGGTTCTCATCAGTTTACATAGCATCAACATGACACAAAGGCAATGGTTCTCATCACACAAGAGTTTACATGAACATGACATAACAGCTAATTTTGTTCACTAAAAGAAGTAACAACAACTAACTAATCTTGCCAAAAGCGAGAAAATAACTGTTTTTCCATAACCATCACCACATGAGCAAAATGAAACATGCACTTATTTTAGTTCACTTGTAGCTTCTTGCTTCTAGTATTGGAAGAAGGACTTGATGGGTTGGGTGTTGGTGCAAGCTTTTTTGGTGTGAGCTTCTTCCTAATCCCAATCTTTTTTCTTGTTGTGGGATGTGGCACCACATTTGCTAGTGCATCAGTGTGTGTGCTAGGAGCCTCTTCCTCCGGGCAAATTAGAAGCAAAACAGTTTGCTCTTGAATAGGATTATTGGATCCAGTTCTAGACTTAGTGAAAAAGAAGCTTTTTTTCATACACATTTGTTGTGATGGTACTGGTGTCAAACCAAGACATGAATAAGGTAGACATACCTGTTAGACACACTATTTGATGTTGTGCTAGCTGAACCTAGATAATTGCCCTTCTGGACCCTTTTTCTCTGCCTTTTCTTGTATGTAGCATTATGCACTGCCTCATGGTATGGGAATTGCATCACAGATAGAGCAACTACTATGCTAGTCTCTGTGTTAAGGCTTGCTGTTTTTTTAATTCTTTTCTTTGGGGCCCCCCTGCATAGAACAAGTTATTGTAGTTAATCCAAGTAATCAAAATGGGCATGTACTAGAAAGTAATTAAGTCAATTATATTACCTTATAGCCTCCATTGCATTTATATCTTCTGAATTTCCATTCTTGCAAGTGTACCAATGGTGTCCTAACTGATGACATATGGGGCACTCATGTCTCTTTCTCTTCTGCTTGCTGCCTCCCTCCATAGATGATTTCATCCTATTCTTATGTCTCCCTCCTCCTGTTGACTTCAGCAAGAGAGGATGCATGTAGAAGCCATGATTTGAATTAGGCCACACACTTTTGTCTGGAATACAAGGGATGGAACCTTCATATGCCTCTTTGAATTTCTTTTGTCCCAAGGACCATAAATCTGATCCATGGCAAGATTTTACCTTTGTACACTCTCCTATAGGGTACTATAATTTTCCACTCAACCTTCAGCCTCCTTGTCAACTTTTTGAAACGAAGATTCCCATCTTTGAGCCAATCAATCACCTGAGCACATACCCAAAACTGTGTGACCCCAACACAAATACCTTCTCTGCTGTGGCTCTGACAATCATGGGCATGTGGGTTCACCTTCACCTACAAATCAACAAGGACCACATTTATTAGTAAAACAAAATAATTGGTTTATTAGTAAACACAACATGATTTATTAGCAACTACTACATTACCTGAACTGTCACACCATCAGATAGTGCTGCAGCATGAATTATCCATGGGCATCCATATTTCTTGAATGAACAAACCACCCTGTACTGACCTAGATCACTCTTCAGAATGTCATAATGCCTCTCACGACGAACAACTTGTGAAGCTAAAGCAATTTTAAAAGCAGCCATGTTTGCGTACACAGTTTCTACTTCCATAGGAGGGCTTTTTTTGTCATATAATTCATCAGGCGTAGGTTCAGGGGCTCTATCTTGAACCATTTCATCCATGTCCTCTACATGGACGTCATCATCAACATCAGCACACAAAGTTTCATCATCATCAGACAAGGACTCATCATCATCAGAACTCTCATCATCCCTTTGTTCACTAAAATATTTAGGAATTGGGGGGCCTGGGGCTATTGGGGAAGCTCAATATACATCCTTTCCTAATCAATGCCAACATACTCATACTCTGGGTATGGATTAGCAAGGGATTCATCTTCACCCGGTTCATTGTGTGTGGTGTGGCTTGGTTCTGGAAGGGTGAATGAAGGTTCTACAGATTGGAGACTACTACCACACTCCCAATCAGGAATCTCAGGGAACTCTCAGTTTTTGGGTAGTGATATGAGATAGTTAGCAAGCAGCATTTGGACGACTTATGTTTTGCAAACATATCAAATAAATCTTATCATTGAAGACTTGGATGTTGACCTTTCTATCCATGCAGAAGTAAAATAGTCGCACTAGTTCACCATAGCCATTCATAAATTTATCTATAATTTCACCAACCAGGCCTCGAAGCTGGTGCAGTTAGCATCAACAATTTTCTCAAACTCATACCACCGAGAATGGGAATTGTGAGCCACAATCCGAAATTCTAATTTGTAGCTACTTTCTTCATCCATCCTACAGATGAACAAGGAGAGGAAAATCAACACTACTATCGCAGGGCAAGCAACAACAATCACTCAAGACAACAGAACAAGCAAACAAAGGATAGATGTACTCACCCAAACAGTATGTTGTCGTCGACCTTGTTTCCCACCGTGCGTGACCTATCCTCTCAATCCATGCTCTTGTTCTCTCCCCGACGCCCTCCCACTGCAGCCACCAGCCGCTGGACCCGCTGCAGCCACCAGCCGCTGGACCCGCTCGCCTAGGGTTTCGCAGCCGCCAGCGCAGGGAGGGGAATGAGGGAGATAGGGAGACAGTGGGAGGAGTCGTCGGGTCGGGGGAGGTCGCCCCGAGGAGGGGGAATCGCGTCGGGGATGGGGACTAGCGCCGGGGAGGGGGAACAGGGAGTCGCGGACGGGGAGAGGGAGTCGCGACGCACATGGGGTGTCGCGACCGAGCGGGTACGGGACTGGAGTGGGGATGGGGATGGGGAAAGTTTCAGGCCGAAGGGCATTTTGAACAATTTAACAGGCGGGTCCCACACGTTAGGGCACCCAAACAGAGCAAACTTCATAGAACGTGGACGGAATGGCACACGGTAAAAAAAAGTTTGTGTCATGGCACACAGGTCCGAATCGATCTTTCAGTGACACATAGGTCAGGTGGAACTTTTTTAATGGCACACAGGGGTGGGTGGTGTGGGTGTGAATGGCATGCAGAGGACTGTGTTCTATTTATAGCTGGTAGGATGCCAGAATATCTACAGGGTCAATCTCATCCCTTCAACGTAAAAATTTAATTCTCTGTCACCGTCCATTCCTATCCTTTCGGCCGACCCTATCTGTTTTCTTCGTGGCTAAGGCTCCACGTGTTCTGTGCAATCCCTACGCTCCACGGAAGCTGCCCAATCGCGGCCTCCCAAAATGCCACCGTGGCCACGTACTCTGCTCCTACTCTCCAACAGAGAAAAGAAAATATCTCTAGTAGTGAAAAGAAAATATCCTGTGTTATTTTATTTATATTACGTTATAGGCTTGTAACTATGGGTGGGCATAGTCATATATTATTATTTGTTTTGTAATTGTAGGTATCATATCTTTGGGACCTTACAAAACATGCCCCATGGCCGATGCGGTACATTTTTTTTTTCAGCCATAACCTGCGTATTCGGAGTGCCCATCCAAGGCTTTTCAGATCTAAGATGCCCAGTCCTCCAAGCTCCCGAGGGCGCATCACCTTTTCCCAAGCTACTAAGTAATGTCCTCCCTGCGCATATTTTCTTCCTCGCCATAAAAATTCCCTTCTGATTTTGTCAAAAGCTTCTATGGCCCAAGGAGGTAAATCAAGCGTCATAGCCAAATAAACTCGTTGTCGTGGTGGTCTGAACTCGACATTGCCCTGAATCGGGAATGATGGGGCATGGCTTTGTTTGTTTTGCTTATCTTAGAGGGGCATTGCTGCTCCTGGAACGCATGGTAAGTTTTGAGTTTTTTTTTTAAAAAAACTCAACCAGGGCGGTTAAGACTGCCGCTGCAGATTTCAGTTACGAAGAAAGTGCCTTCTCACCCGACAAGAAAACCTTCGAAACCCCACCCTCATACATACACGTTGCCTTTGCGTTGCCCAAGTAAGAATTGGGCCGGCCCAGTGCTTTGGCCTGAGGCAGGTGAATTGGGCCGGCCCAATGCTTTGGCCTGAGGCATGTGAGGGGATATTTTTTAACCTAGTCTGAAGTTCGCTCCCACTGAATTTGAACTTAGGATCTGAGAGGTGCCGCCGGAATGCCTAGACCAACTAATGTAGCATCTTTGGCTAAGTTTTGAGTTTTAGCTTTAGAAAACTAAGTGAACTTTAAGTTGGTCAGGCCAAAGGTGATGTAATTTGTTTTTGAAAAATTGTTAAGTCCTGGTGGACACCTTGACAGTTCCTGAACCTATGCTGTAAAACGTATTGGTCTTTTGATGATTAATTGAAAGACCGGGGCATCGTCCCTTAAACTCAACCAAAAAAAAAGTACCCGATGCAGATGAATTGGCTCAGATTGACCCCAAAGGCGATGAAGCATGATAGTATGAGGAAACATTGCAGAATCAGGGAAACGATATTGTCAGGATGCCACTAAAATCCAAAATTCTGATCCAGTATATGGTCAGCTATTAAAGGCTTAAAGCTATTGCTAGCAGGTCAAACAGTAAAATCGATGAGTTTCAGTCACAATAATGAATTAAATTATTTTTTGAGGGGAATGAATTAAATTATTGAACTAGTGTTAAAGGTTTTTTTATGGCAAAAACTGTGGGGAAGGTCCCCATAGTATCAAAGGAGCTTTTCATATATTTTGATAAAAGTCTAGGGGTACTTACATAGGGGTCTAACTGAATGCATTTAACTAAAAATAGAAAGCTGACCTAAGGGTCAGGTTTCAATCTAAGTGACCGAAGAAAACGCTACTTTTAAAATTGCAAAGCTATCTGGCTTGACACAGATCTGTTCGCTTAAAAATCTTGTCGGTGCGCATCTTATTGATTTCCCATGCAGCAATCGATCTTGGACAAATCGATCTTGGAGGTTTAGTGACCAATCCCAACTGAAATTGATCGTCGACCAACACTGGACTGCAAATGGATGTAAAGAAGAGATGCTCGATGGTTTCCTCCTCTCTTGTCCCACACATAACGCAGAGATCATCATTGTGAACAAATAAGAAACATCTCCTAGTTCCTCTCCATGCAGAGCTGCTTGCATGTTTGGCGGGGGTAAGAATGGCTATCTCGATGGGACTGTCTCCAGTAATCCTGAAAACTGATGCTGCTATATGGTCCTGTCAGTGCTGAAAGGAGGTGAATTTCGGCTCTCAGCTTAGGGCGGATTCATCACGGAGATCTAGCTATTGCTAATATCGGAGTTTAGTTCTTTCAGTATTTTTAGATGTTCTAGAATGTGTAAATTCAGTTGCCGATGCTCTTGCAGGGTATAGGAGTCATGTACTAAGTGGCGAACGAGCCATTTGGGATGTTGTACCTCTATTGCTAGAGGTGGCCAGCTATATCGCTGCGGCTAATGAGTAATAAAGTTTTGCTCTTCAAAAAAAAAAAAAAAATCAATGCACCGCAGAGCACTCATCTTTACATTTTTTTACACTAATTGATGCATCATACCTGTTAGCTAGCATAGCATGTGCATATGAATAATTGCATGTATAGAATAGATTATATTAGGATATGTATATATCAGGATCAATTAGAGATTGATTGGATTGATTAGAGGTTGAATGGCAATCCCCTAGATAGGCTAGCTGCCATTTATAGCCTATGATTGTTTCTATTTATAGCCTAAGATTGTTTCCTTGTACAGGGAATAGCTTCCCATGTATGTAACTTCTATGTATGTCTATTGGCTACATATATGAAAGGCTCCCCACCCACAATGGGTGTGCAGTGATTCCCTCCATTCTACTCTTGCCTACATGGTATCAGGCTATTTTAGGTCCTCTCCCTCCCTCCCACCGCACCAGCCCTCTCTGCTGCGCTGCTGAAAATCTCGTGTTTGGTTTTGGTAATTGAGTGACAACTTTAGGTGGACTAATATGTTTATGGTTGAGATACACAGGATTAGTCCATAGGTATATGTATGTGACCAAGAGGTGAAGATCAAGACAAGACTTGGCTCAATGGACCGGTTGAATGTGTGAAGGACAGGTCAAGGCTTTGAGGCGAAGGACCATGCGATGGTGAAGCTCTAGTAAGACTTGGCACCGATGGACTAACTCAATGGTGAAGAACAAGTAAGGTCAAGATCAATGGACCTAGAGGGTTGCATGTTGAAGGAGCTTATTGCATATGAGACATGACATGGAGTCATGTGACCTAAGCATGGTGAAGATCAAGATGAGGCTTGGCTCGAAGGACCGGTTGCAAGTGTGAAGGGCAAGTTGAGGCTTCGAAGCGAAGGACCGTACGACGATGAAGCTTGGGCAGGACTTGGCGCTGATGGACCGACGCAACAGAGAAGAGCAAGTGAAGTCAAGATCGATGGATCAAGACGGTCATGTGATGATATGAAGTGAATTATATCATTGTTGATCGTGTCATGCACAAGGTGCATCGACACATTGGTGGTGATGGTGAAAATGAATATGCAAGGCAAAGGTATATCCTAGGGCATTTTATTTCACCGGTCATAAGGTGTTTAGAGAAGTTAATGACCGGATTTAGGATGATAGGCCGTACTATCAAGAGGGGTAAACAAGTTTGCATATCGGTCATCTAGTGCCACTTGAGAGATCTAACATTGTGATGTTGCTAGCATTAAGTGGCGTTGTGAGATCAAGAGAAAATCCATGTTTTGAAAATGTTAACACACAAGCACATGGTGATGTACAATTGGTGGTGTTGGCACATTTGCAAGGGAGGCGATGTTAAAGTTGATTGTGATCAACTTGGAGAAGAGAGATGATGGTTCTTGGGTTGAAAACTACTTTGATCTATTGTGAATTGGATCAAGTGGCTATGTGAGTTGTGTATCCCTCTAAGTAAGCTTTCCAACGAGTCTAAAATCATCGAAAATGGAGTTCGGAGCTAAGAGATATGCCCGATTTTATGCGGGGTGGTCTGCTGCCTAGTGAGCTCTAGACGTTGAGCGCCGGACGCGTCCATAGAGGAGCTGAGCGCCGAACGCGTCTATAGAGGAGTGCAGGACGCGTCTTGCGCGTTGAATGGAGCGTCAGACGCGTCCGGAGAGCCCCGGACGCGACACAGAGAGGGGTGCAGCACGGGCTGACTGTCGGACGCGCGAGAGGCCGCGTCCAGGGCTAGCGCCGGACGATTCCGGGGCTAGGCAACGGCTAGTTTGTTCAAAATTTGACTTGTGAGAACCGGACGCTGAACAGTAACTCGTGCGAATCCCGAGAGGGGCGCAGGACACATCCGTGGCTCAAGTTTGAATTGGGTTGTTTTACCGCGCAAAAATTACATGCGCCGGACGCGTCTGGGATGAGCGTTAGACGTGTCCAACATGTGTATTTTGGGCGGTTCGGCATGGTGCTTTGGGGCATGTATTTACACACGTAGGACGCGTCCCGTGGTGGGCCCAGGACGCGTCCAGAGGTCACGAAAGCTGTGTAATGGCTCTTTGAGGAGAGCAACGGCTAGTTGAGCCCTTGGGGCTATAAATACATGGTGTGGCCGGGTTTGGCCGGGTGCTGAGCACACAAGGGCCTTGGTGGCTTGCTTTGTGGTGCTTGGGAGCCCTCTAAATCATATATGCTTGATAGGAGATCATTCGATAATGTGAGTGAGTGATTCTAGTGCGATTTCTTTGAGAGATTGTATCATATGGCACTAGGTGTTCGTGTTGTGTAACACCCTAAAATTTGCGTGATTTTAGAATAGTCAAATTGATTTAATTTATGCATTTGTGTGAGCATAAAACATAGAAAATAATAATTTTTATGAAAATAAAATTAATTATAGGTCAAGAAGCATGCTTGTGCATTCATGTTGCTGTATAATTTTTATTGTGATGTTTAGATTTTATTAAGTTTGATTTGGATTTTAAAATCTACTTTAAAATCTATTTGAAAATAATAGTTTAAATAAAAGAAAAGGAATTCTTTCTCCCTCCTATTCTTTTCCTATCTTTCAGCCCGATATGGCCCAAGCAGCCTGGTGCTCCCTCTCCTCCCCTTTGGCCCGAAAGCCATTTCCTTCATCTGGCCCGTTCGGCCATCTCCTCTTGGGCCGGCCCAACTAGCGCAACAGCAGGCCGCCTCCTCTTTCTCTTCTCTGCGACTGACGAACCGGTCCCGCGCTCCGACTCACCGCCACCCGGGGTCCACCTGTCGTCGCCGTCTCCTTCCTTCTGCTCGTGACCGAGCAAGACACCACTCAGTGTTCGAGTCCGCCATGGTGCCGCGACCTCGCGCCTTCGTGTGCGCTCCACGCAGCCCTGCTCCTATAAATAGCAAGCGTTCACGTCCACCTCGACCTTTACCGAAGCTGTCACCACCAATATTTGAAAAGCAAATACGGAAGTAAACCATATGTACAAAACATATAGAACAAATTATAAAAAGGGAAATAAAATCTCAATGCCTTATTACATCACGAACTTTATTCCATTACATAAATATAAATCAAGTCTAGATAAATAAAATAGTAATCTAAGATAACTCCAGGGCGTCTCCAAGGCCACATGAAAAAGGTCGACTAGTTGACCACAAATCTAGTCCTCGTCAGAGTAGTATTCCACATAGCCATTATTGCCATCTGTACCCATCTGAGAACTTTATCCAAATAAATAAAATAAACAAGCGTAAGTACATCGTACTTAATAAGATAATATGGGTTATGAGGCTCAAAGACTGACACTGTCTGTACTGTAGTTCGCTTTTAGTTAAACAATATTTTAACATTGAGTAGCTTTAGTTATGCTTAGCCCAAAATAACCACATGATCATGTATTTGAATAAATAAACATCATAGAAATTATCATCATCTTATCCATCAACAAAATTAACCATTAGCATTAAGTGAACCGTTATATCATCAGTTTTTCGGGCCGCCCTGTCCGTGGACACGGATGATATATCGATTTGTTAAACTCTGCGCAGAGGTGTACACTTTTACTGTGAGTCATGTTACCCATACGCCCGGATTAATTACTCCCAAAGCACAATAAGTGAGTAGGCAGGGTACACTATGAAGTCTTTCAAAAGCAATGTCTAACATGTTAGGGTCGCTAGGTTTCACTGGCAAGCAAATATAGAACCCCTTCCCAAAATGGCACAATGACACGCAACCAATACACATAGGGACAGGAGCCGCACTATACCCGAGTTGTCAGACTCCTTTTGCACCCTTTCGGGGAACCTCTAACATGCTAGAAAAATACCTCATACTTGACTAAAGCCAGAGCCATATGGCTCTCATAGCTATACTATAAATTCCAGCTTTTGCTAATGATTAGTTCAAATGCTAATAATCAATATTTCAACACTTGTTGGTCATCATTATATTTATAGATCAGATCATGTGTAAAACGCGCTAGCAAGAGCTACCCATATGCAAGTTCAACCCACGGTGATCGAGGTACATGAATACAATAGCTAGGAATTCCTCACGGTTATCAATTGACACATGCATATGATTATTTAGTGGGGTAACGATATAGGTCAACAAGGAGAATCCATGTTACTTGCCTTGAGCAAACGAGTTCTGATCCAGGTTTTCAAAGAAAAGCTCTTGATCTCCGGCGTAGTGATCACCGTCTATACTCATCGAAGCAATCAACAACACGCATTCCAAGGAAAATCATGTAAAGCAAACAAGATTATGATTAGAACAGTACACCATAGAATAAAATGAAATAAAAGGTTTGTAAAATGAATCTATGATTTACTATGAACACATAGACGTAAGGATCACACAAATTGGAGCTAAAACGTGGTAGATATGAATAAAACAAAATCTATTTTAGCAATATAAAGAATTAAATCTAACAACAAAATTAATTAATGAAAAACAGTACCATCAGCATGATACAAAAGTGGATTTCTAAATTACGAATCTAACGCAAAAGGAATCGTTCGGTTCGGAGTTGAAATGAAGATTCCATAGGTAAAACAGTAAAATAGGTTTGGGAAATGGAATCTGCTGAGGATCTCGACCGTAAATAAATAGAATGTGGGGGTCTCTTTAATAAACACACCCGCGAAGGGGTATGGGTGATCTGGGGCCGTTGGATCACAGATCGACGGACCGGATTGGAAAGGGGAAATGAGAGAGAGAGGCCGGCCGGCCGGAACAGTAACGCCAGCTACGGCGACTCGCCGGCGCGCACGCAAGGCGGCGCTACGGGCCTCATTTTGGCGAACCGAAAATGCAGGGGCAATGAGTAGGTCCAGGCGAACTCGCCTAGGCCTTTCGTGCGGCTGGGAAAGCGACCAGTGCGGAGGCTGCCATGGCCGGCGGCGAGCAGGCTCACCGGCGCGCACGGCAGTGGCCCTAGTGGCCACGATTCACGAAATAGAAAGTACAGGGAGGTAGAGGGGACCGAGTCTAGCTCACCCAAGATAAAGATGAATACGAAGGTGGATCGGTGATGGCGAATTTCGGGGAACGGCGGACGGCGGCGGACTGCAAACAATGACGGCGCGACATGAGCAATCAATTGGTGAAAAGAAAGTGAAATTGAGGTAACCGGAAGGCTTAACCTCGACGCGAACAGCGGGGCGAAGATGAGGACGACGCACGGCCTCCAACGACGGCGTGTCATCGGCGGCGGTGGCGAAGAGCTCCGCGGTGCTCTGCTTTCGCAAGTGGAGAGGTGGCGGCGAATGAATGCGAAGAGGAGGGAGAGGGGCTGGCGACTATCTTTATAGGGAGGCGGGTGCACACGCGTGGGGCCAACGACCGCGAGAAGCTCGGCGCGCGGGCATCGGGGAGATGACGACGGCGTCCTCCACTTTCGCCGCGGGGAAGTTGGGGACGGAGCTGGTGGCTGCTCGGCACACCATCCAGAGGTGGTGGTACCTGTTGGTGCGGTGGATTGGAAAAGGAGAGAGGCGTGCTTGGGCGGGAAAGGCCCCGAGGAGCTCGGGCACGGCGGCGGGACGAGGACGTAGTCCTCCCGATTTCAGCGGATAGAGGTTGGGGACGACACTATAGCAGCGGGACCCACTGGTCAGTAATACAGAAAGAAGAGGCATGATGTGCCTGGCCTTGGCTTGGCTGGGCCGGCTGATGGGCCGTTGGCCAGAATAGAGGAAAGAGAGGAAAAGAAAAGAAAACCTTTTCTTTTTATTTTCAGACTTTTGTAAAATCATACCAAAGAGCTTTTGAATCCTTTTTTCAAATTTGAACAAACCAAACATCACATAAAAATAAATGCAATAGCATGTATGCATCAACATGTAGCTAACCTTATATTTGATAAAAAATTATTTCCCCAAGTGAAATGCTCACATAAACATATAAATAATTCAATTTAAGCTATTTTGAAAAGATGCAAATTTTAGGGTGTTACAATTCTACCTCCTTAAGAGAATCTCATCCTTGAGATTAAGATGGCGCTTACTCCAACAACTGCAGTTATGCTTTCTTTAATTCCTCTTCATTTTCCCAACTAGCCTCATCCTCAGAGTACCGATTCCACTAAACTTTACGCATCTTAATAATCCGACTTCGCGTGACCTTTTCTGCCGTATCTAAATTTTTCACTGGGTACTCTTCATATGTAAGATCTTTCTTAACCTTGAGTTCCTTTATAGGTATTGGCTCTTCTCATACACGCAAACACTTCTTTAACTGAGGCACATGAAACACATCATGCACACCTAACAGACTCTCAGGCAATTCCAATTGATAAGCAACTTCTCCACGTCTCTCTAGGATCTTGAAAGGACCAATGTACCTAGGTGCCAACTTGCCCTTCATATTAAATCTTTTCACACTTTTCATTGGTGACACCTTTAGGTAAACAAAATCCCCTATTTCAAATACCAATTCCCTTCTCCTAGTGTTAGCATAACTCTTCTGTTGAGACCGTGCCACTCTCAAATTATCTCTAATTATCCGAACTTGTTATTCTGCATCTCTAAGAACATCGGGTCCAAATACTTGAGTTTCTCCTGTTTGATTCCAAAATAGTGGGGTTCTACACTTACGACCATACAAAGCCTCAAAAGGTGCCATCTTGAGACTTTTCTGGTGACTATTGTTGTATGAAAACTCAGCATATGACAAACACTTGTCTCAGCTAGAGCCATACTGCAAAGCACATGCTCTCAACATATCTTCCAGAATCTGATTGATTCTCTTAGTTTTCTCGTCAGTCTGTGGATGGTAAGCTGTGCTAAAATTCAACTTGGTTCCTAAAGAATTATGCACTTTCTGCCAAAAGTTAGAGGTGAATTGAGTACCTCTATCGGACACAAACTTCTTAGGAACCCCATGCAAGCATACTATCCTCTCCATGTACAGTTCGGCTAATCTTGCTCCTGTGTATGTGGTCTTGACTGGTTGGAAGTGAGCAACCTTAGTAAGTCAGTCTACTATTACCCATATCGAATCATAACTCCTCTGTGTACGTGGTAATCCGACTATAAAATCCATACCCACTTCTTCCCATTTCCACTCAGGCATCTTCATTGGTTGTAGCAACCTTGCAGGTCTCTGGTGATTAGCCTTTACTCTCTGGCAAGTATCACATATAGCAACATACTCCGCTACATCTCGCTTCAATCCACACCACCAATACTTTTCTTTCAGATCTAGATACATCTTTGTGCTACCAGGGTGTATGGAGTAGGCAGAGTCATTGGCCTCTCGTAGTATCGCCTCACGTATGGCCTTCACTTTAGGTACACATATTCTGTTCCCAAACCAAAGAGTGCCATTCTCATCCATCCTAAAGCCTGGTGCTTTGGCAAGTACTAGTTTCTCTGCTATCTCCTTAAGCTTCTCATCTTCTAACTGACCCTTGCGAATCTCTTGCTCCAAGGTGGGTGTCACTTCTAACTCCACTGCATTGGTGACAATGCCTAGGTTCAACAACTTAATCTTTGCACACAACTCTTCAGACACTGGTGTCGCCCGAACCCTGTTAGCATAGCTTTTCCTACTAAGAGCATCGGCTACGACATTTGCTTTCCCAGGATGATAATACAGTTTAAAATCATAGTCATTCATTAGTTCCAACCATCTACGCTGCCTCAAATCAGACTGAGTAAATATATACTTCAAGCTCTTATGATCTGTGTAGATGTCACACTTATGTCCAACGAGATAGTACCTCCAGATCTTCAGAGCATGAACCACTGTTGCTAATTCCAAATCATGAGTGGGATAGTTTAACTCATGCTTCCTCAACTATCTTGATGCATAGGCTACAACTTTTCCTTCTTGCATAAGGACACATCCAAGACCTTGTCGAGATGCATCACAATAGATAGAAAAATTCTTGCTCAAGTCTGGCAAGGTCAACACTGGGGCTGTAGTCAATCTCTTCTTCAATTCCTCAAAGTTATCTTGGCACTTCTCAGACCACAAAAATTTGGCACCCTTCTCTAACAGAACGATCATAGGCTTGGCAAGTTTAGAGAACCCTTCTATGAATCTTCTATAATACCCAACTAATCCCAAGAAACTGCGAATCTCACTTACATTGGTTGGGGGATTCTAGTTCAACACGTCCCTCACTTTTCCTGGATCCACGGCTATACCACCGTTGGAGACCAAATGACCCAGGAATGAAACCTCTCTTAACCAGAACTCACACTTACTCCTCTTGGCATACAACTTATGCTCTCTAAGCTTCTGCAGAACCAACCGCAGGTGCTCAGCATATTCTTCTTCATTGTTGGAAAATACCAGTATATCATCAATGAATACCACCACAAACTTATCCAGATACTCCATGACCACTTTATTCATCATATACATGAAGTAGGCAGGTGCATTAGTTAGACCAAATGAGGTAACCGTGTACTCATACAGTCCATACCTTGTTGTGAATGCTGTCTTTGGTACATCTGAACGCCTAATCTTCAACTGATGGTAACTAGAACGGAGATCAATCACACAAGAGCCTCTCAACTGATCAAATAAATCATCAATCCTAGGCAAAGGGTACTTGTTCTTGATGGTGACCTCATTTAGGGACCGATAATCCACACACATCCGTTGAGTACCATCCTTCTTATCAACAAAGATTACAGGTGCACCCCAGGGAGATGAACTAGGGCATATAAAACCTTTCTCCTGTAACTCTTTTAATTGTTTCTTAAGTTTCGCTAATTCATTTACCCCCATTCTATATGGATGCTTAGCTATAGGTGCAGTTCCAGGCAATAAATCAATAATAAACTCGATATCGCGGTCGGGTGGCATACCTGGCAATTCATCAGGAAAAATATCCAAAAATTCCTCCACAACACGGTCCTGCTGGTTAGCTTCATCATTCAATTGATTCACCGTAGCTGATGGTGGTGGTTGAACTGCAATATCAACACTAATTCTGTCTCCATTGGGTGTTGTCAACACTACTACCCTTTCCTGACACTGAATCACTGCTCAATGTTGCATCATCCAATCCATTCCCAGAATCACATCAATACCAGAGCTCCTCAATACCACAACAGTAGCTTTAAAATCTACCCCCCTTATGGAAATACTAGCAGATGGGCAACAATAAGAAGATGGTATAGTCCCTCCCGGTGAATTCACTACCATAGGAATCTTCATTGCGACTAATGGTATGCTATGGTTTCTAACAAATGCTTGAGAAATAAAAGAATGTGAAGCTCCAGAATCAAAAAGAATAGTAGCAGAGCTAGAGTTGACGCTGAACGTACCCAGCATGACATTCGGTGATCCCTGCACTGTATCAGCATTCACATGGTTCACTGTTCCAGCATTAGGTGCTGACCTCTGATAGCCATTCTGCTTGTTATTGTTCTGCTGGTTGGGCTTCTCTGTGCAATTGTATGACATGTGACCCTCCTTGCCACAACGATAGCACCTGTTAGCATTGTTGGGAGCACCATTCTTCATGGGAGCATTGTTGGAAGAGTTCTGGCGTGGTGCCTGGTAGCCATTCTGCTGCTGAGGGCGCTGGCCACCATTCTGCTGCTGCTGATACTGAGGGCACTGGCCACCATTCTGTTGCTGGTGGTTTTGTCCACGGTTCCACTGGTTATACAACCCTTGGTTCCTCTGCTGAAAGCCTGGCTGTGAGTTGGAACGAGAGTGAGGGTTGCTTCCAGATGACTGCCCCTGAAACCTTCTCTTCTTAGCCTCCACCTCTTTGCGCTCATTATCAACCACAATGGTGCGATTCACTAGAGCTTGAAAGTTGGGGTAAGTATTGCCCATAAGCTGCACACGAAGATCATCATGCAGACCCTTCAAGAAATGACGCTGCTTATCAGCGTCCCTAGCCACATCTTCAGGAGCATAGCGTGATAGCTGAATAAACTTGTCACGGTACTCAGCTACAGTCATGGATCTTTGCTTCAAGGCTCTGAACTCATCTTGCTTGAGTTCCATCAATCCTGTAGGAATATGATGGGCTCTCAATTCCTCTACAAATTCCACCCAAGAGACTGGAGGAGCATCATCAGGTCGTCCAAACCTGAAGGAGTCCCACCAATCTCTAGCTGCTCCCTGAAGCTGTCCTGAGGCGTACAACACTTTTTCAATATCAGTGCACTGAGCTATGTCCAGTTGTTTCTCCACTATACGCAGACAATCATCAGCATCCAGTGTGTCAATAGAATGGGTGAACACCGGGGGGTGTCCCTTCATGGATTCTCCCCTCTTGTTCCTAGCATGGACTGGTGGTGGTCCTCCATACAATTGAACTATAGAAATTATCTCAAGAAATATACAAATGAAACTGTAACAGTAGATTTCTGGGCGATTTCCAAAGACAGCAGTTCAGTAAAACAGACGTATCTCGAGTTCCAGACATCATATGTCAGTGTTATTTACATGGATGGAAAGGTTACGAAATTATCTGCAACTTTCGTATTCAACACTTTTTCAGATTCTGTCATTAAGTCAGTCGAAAACAGCAAATACTACAGTCTGTTCAGAACTCCCAGACTGCGCAGCAGCAACAAATGGTGACTGTTGTATCTCCCAAACCAGAGTAGATAAAATTATGATTTTAGATTCGTTTGAAAGATACTGAAGTCTAGTTACAGCAATAAAATTCTCAAGATTTTAGGACGAACCAATTCTGAGATGTCAGATAAAGAACACGGACTGCTCTAGAGAGACAGAAACAGCAGAGACAGATAAAGCAAACCCATCTATATTATGCAATTCTTTCAATCTGAAATTAAATGCAATTCTTTCAATCTGAAATTAAACTAAGAGATCCATGGACAGGCCCATAGAATATCGACACTCGTTACAGAAACTCCAAATCACACTTTAAGCACAATCACAAAGCAACTAATCAAACCAAGTTCACAATCACACACTGGACTCGACTCGACGGGACTTGCGCATCTAGCGTTCTTTATTACAGAATGGAATCCTAACTCCTAGAAGTGAACTTCATAGTATTCTTCCAGCTTCTCATGCAGCGGAGGCTTCCCAAGCTGAGCTCTAAGGTTGTTGATTTCCTTCTGATAGCGCCTCAGATCCTTGTACCTGTCATGCAGCTCCTTCTTGAGTTCCGCGTTCTCCACCTTCATTGCATGGGCATACCAGACTGTGGCCTCCAGGGTGGGATAGCTTTCAGAAGGGTGAGTAATCACCCGATCCTTTTCTGCTGGATGGTAGCGAGGCAAATACCTGAAGCGGTCCTCCCTCATATCTTTGTAGCGACGACCATGGTAGTACTCATATGCAATCTGAGCCACATCCTCCATACTAGAAAACTCATTAGCCCGCTTTGAAGTGGTGTAATGGACACTGCTCTCCACTCTGCCATTCCTGTAGTCACTCCAAACGGTTATGGTCAGCGTGGTCTTCCAATAAGCAGGCTCAGAAGGATGAGTGTACTCAGCACAATAGTACTGGATGTTAGCCTGCAGCTCAGGATAGTATTCATCCAGCACGTTGCGAAGCAAGGTGTGGTGGTAGGCTGATGGCGGTGCTATCTTGTAGATGTAAGTGCGAGTCCACCCTGGCTTTTCTTCTTCCTCTAGCTCTGAAGCAACTGGAGATGGCGCATAGCCATCTTCCTCTAGAGATGCTGCAGGAGTTGGAACAGGGACTGTTGGGTAAGCTGGTGCTGGCGCTGGAGGTGGTGGTGAAGCCGGTGGTGTAGGCGTAGCTAGAGCTGGAGAGAGAGGTGGTGCTGGTGCAGGTGCAAACATCCACTCATCATCATCCTCTCTTCCAGTAATGTCCTCTACTAGCACGGTGTCTTCCTCTATGAGTTCCTCCTCCACGGGCTCCTCCTCCATAGGCTCCTCCTCCTAGAGCACAGGAACCTCCTCGGGCACCTCTTCGTCGTTAGAGATGACCACAACCTCCTGTGGTGGCTCCACAGGTGGGAACAACACACGTGGCGAAAGACGACCTCCAGTGCTCTTGCGGGCAGTCTGCTTGCTTGTAGCCATCTACAGATTTGAGATTAAGATAGAATTAGAATCAATAAGTTTTATAATTGAATAGAGAGGAAGAAGTATAAATTATTTTTAATAATTAACAAGACTAAAATAGTGAGCAAGATCAAGTGAAGCTAAAGATGCTAAAATGACCATGACTAACTAGGCTTGCGTCCTACAGTTGACACGAGCTCTGATACCAATTTGTCATCCCTAATATTTAAAAAAAAATACGGAAGTAAACCATATGTATAAAACATATAGAACAAATTATAAAAAGGGAAATAAAATCTCAGTGCCTTATTACATCACGAACTTTAATCCATTACATAAATATAAATTAAGTCTAGATAAATAAAATAGTAATCTAAGATAATTTCAGGGCGTCTCGAAGGCCACATGAAAAAGGTCGACTGGTTGACCACAAGTCTAGTCCTCGTCAGAGTAGTATTCCACATAGCCATTATTGCCATCTGTACCCATCTGAGATTTTTATCCAAATAAATAAAATAAACAAGCGTAAGTACATCGTACTTAACAAGATAATATGGGTTATGAGGCTAAAGGTTGACACTGTCTGTACTGCAGTTCGCTTTTAGTTAAACAATATTTTAACATTGAGTAGCTTTAGTTATGCTTAGCCCAAAATAACCACATGATCATGTATTTGAATAAATAAACATCATAGAAATTATCATCATCTTATCCATCAACAAAATTAACCATTAGCATTAAGTGAACCGTTATATCATCAGTTTTCCGGGCCGTCCTGTCCGTGGGCACAGACGATATATCGATTTGTTAAACTCTATGCAGAGGTGTACACTTTCACTGTGAGTCATGTTACCCGTACGCCTGGATTAATTACTCCCAAAGCACAATAAGTGAGTAGGTAGTGTACACTATGAAGTATTTCAAAAGCAATGTCTAACATGTTAGGGTCACTAGGTTTCACTGGCAAGCAAATATGGAGCCCCCTTCCCAAAATGGCACAATAACACGCAGCCTATATACATAGGGACAGGAGCCGCACTATGCCCGAGTCGTCAGACCCCTTTTGCGCCCTTTCGGGGAACCTCTAACATGCAAGAAAAATACCTCATACTTGACTAAAGCCAGAGCCATGTGGCTCTCACAGCTGTACTATAAATTTTAGCTTTTGCTAATGATTAGTTCAAATGCTAATAATCAATAGTTCAACACTTGTTGGTCATCATTATATTCATAGATCAGATCATGTGTAAAAAGTAAGCGCTAGCAAGAGCTACACATATGCAAGTTCAACCCACGGTGATAAAGGTACAGGAATACAATAGCTAGGAATTCCTCACGGTCATCAATTGACATATGCATATGATTATTTAGTGGGGTAATGATATAGGTCAACAAGGAGATTTGATATTACTTGCCTTGAGCAAACGAGTTCGTCGAATCGCTGCCGCACTGCCGTCGTAAGCGAGTTGCCGAGATTGTGTTCGAGATTATGAAGTCTCCGAGACCTTCCCTTCTCTCTTTCTTGTTCTTTCTTGCTCACGAAACTCCACCAAACCTTGCATGATCTCCATCACCGCTGTCGCAAGCCGCTAGCTTGCTCCGGTCCACTTCGATCTCCATCTTCTCGTCCGGTGAGTTCGCATCAAGCTCCGCTTTCATTTGGTTCAAGTCCCGAGTCAATCCATGGCCTCTAGGGTGGAATTCAAGATCGCCGGCGAGCTTCCTTCACCACCGGCCATGTCCGCCGCCGTGTCTGTCATCTTCTCCGATCAGCGCACTGCCCCTTTCTTCCTTGTCTAATCCGAACCGTCCATCGCAGATCCAGTGGTCCAGATCGTCCCGTACCCCTTCACGGGTAATCTTGTTAAAGAGACCCTGAGTATCATCATATTTGCGCCCGAGATCCCTGCCACATTCAAAATTCTGTTTTTATTTATTTTAATTTTGGAAATAGTTTTAGTCTATTTACAGTTTTGCCACTGGTTTCAAAAGCTTATAACTTCTTCTTTTTAACTCCATTTTGATCCGTTCAAGTTGCGTTAGATTCATAATTTCATAATCTACATATTAGTGTTAGCTTTATTTTCAAACTGAGCTTTATTTTAATCTATTATTTTACTATAGGAAATCTTCTAGAATTCATAACTTTCTCGTTGTAGCTCTGATTTTGATGATCTTTACATCTGTGTGATCGTAGCAATGTGTGGATTAGTTTTATTAACTCTTTTCAATCTGTTTTATGATGTGGTGTACTGTTCTAATCAAATCTATTTGTTTTCTCATGTATAATTGCTTGATGCTTGTGTGTTGCTGATTGTTGATCGAGTTAGAGAGTGAGCCGTTCGTTGGAGATCAAGAGTACTTCTATGACCAGGATCAGCAGGTTCATCAGGAGAGCTTTGATCAAGGTAAGTATAGTTTTGGGACCATCCTTGTGACCTATTCATGATAATCACTAAATTACATGTGCATGTGTCTTTTGCTACCTAAGTAGAACTACCTAGCAATTGAATTCCTGTTACCTTGTCATCCTGGGCTATGCATTTGGGTAGTTTGCCTGATAGTGCTTTATTGGATCATGATCACATAACTGGGTTAATAATTATGCCATGAATAATAAAATAAAATCCTTTTTGTATAAGATCCTATCTGTTAGTGATCATCCGGGACATTACGTACAGCGATGGGGGCTACATGGCTCTGGCTCTAGTTGTTCATAGGACCTTTTCTAGCGAGTTAGAGGATCTGTGAGTTGGGTATAGGGATGTTTCTTCATTATGTGTTATAACTGGGATATGCCATACTGGAAGAGGGGTTTACTACATCTGATGACCTTGCGGCCCTAGCTTGTTAGAAAAACCTATGAGTGGCTTTATATGGTTCTTGGTGTTATGGGAAGTAGCTAGCCCATGCATTTGAGGATCATGACCCATAGTGAAAGTGTACACCTCTGCGCAGAGTTTAAACCGATATATTGTCCGTGCTCATGGACAGGGCGACCTTGGAGACTTCTATGGGATGGATCATTAATTATGCTACATGTTAAAGTTATTATTTTTATCATATTCTTAATCATGTTTACCTGATCATGTGGATATGGGAATTGCTACTATCTTGTTGGTAATCGGTAAAAGAAGACATACACTTAAAAGCTAAATGCAATTAAACCATGTCAGCTTTTTGAGCCTCATGAACCCCTGCTATACTTGTTGAGTTCGACATGGACTCACTCTTGCTATTTCCCCCACCACCTCAGGAGAAGTTTAGGCTTGTGATCAACCAGTCAGTTGGATCCAGTGGAGTGGAGTCCTTACCTAAAGATCGGAGTTGTCTTTCCGCTGATTGCTACCTAAGGGTATATCTCTTTTATACTAAGTATGTTATATATTAAGCATTATTTAATGATACTACCCTTTATTTGTAGCTATATGTGAAAATTGACTCCTAGGACTCACATATGGTGTATATCTGGTTTTGTTCTTAAAACCAGGTATTACATGTGGTATCAGCTCAATGCTGACTGTAGGACGCAAGCCTAGGTAGAAATTGACCGTCATAAGGTTTTTAAATTGCTATAACAACCTTGATATATAAAATTTGGTATTTTCTTCTCTGTTATACCCCTATCCTTGATATTTGTCTCCTCCTTGATGCTTATTTTAAATCTCTTGTTCTCATCTACTCCTTGGTTTAAAATGCTTTATAATCTTCTCTTACCACGTTCTCGCGTAATCTAAATATGTGCTTAGTATCTTTACCCTTTGTATAAAGAAAACGATAGCATCGCAAGTTGAGTCATTGTGTGAGTTGTGCTCCTTCACTGCCTTGTTGAATTGTTATTATTATTATGTTTGGTTTGGTTCTTTGTAATGAGTGCAATGATCTTGTGGGTTACTCCGTAATTTCATTTAGCATATAGGCTTAAGGCATAGGAGTAATGATGTAAATAGTTGGGTTCTTCTCTTGTTCTTTCTATCCTGTCTTTTCGGAGCTGCGTGTTTACTTCACTTTCTACTTTTGTTCTTGGGCAACCAAAAATCATGAGAAATTTTTAGACAAAAGTAGACTTCAGCATCTTTCTCTGAGCACAAAACATCATCAAAACAATTTTGGTTTGGGATTTATGAAATCACAAGACGATGTATCTGTGCTGTTAGAAATCTAGAGTCATTTCTGTTGTGGACTATTTTCGACCAACTCAATTATAGAATTTGTAAATGAGTTATATAAGGGAGTTGTAGATAATTTTATAAGCTTTCCAATGGTGTATGCTACAACTTCATTGGATTAACCAAACTGGAGATATGGATGTCTTACTGTGCTGCTGTTTTTCTACTCATGAGGAACTTCAAGTTACTAGGTCTTGGCAAGGCATATGAGTCTCTTTGAGATGACCAGAGGACATGATACATGATAAACTTACTCAGAAGAAGATGCAAGTTACCCTTTGATGCCCCTATTTGATCTTTTGTTAAGGGGGGTAGCCATGATGGAGAAGTTGCAAGCTAAAGACTCCTGCATTCAAGCATTTTAGTTGGAAGAAACAGTCATGGTTGGAAGTCTATCCAGGTGCAAGTGTCCTTTGCTTGAGAATAGTGACTTGATGGATCATCTACATTGAAGCTCAAGAGTTCAGCATTCAACTCAAGACAAGTTGGCATTGATGACAAGGGAGCATGAAGATGGATTTATCTACAGTCCAATGATAACTCAGAAGACCTCACTATTACACCAGACATGACAAGTGAATTTTGATTTAAGGAAGTTCTCAACTCGTGTAGGTTTTCTCTAACGATGAATTACTAAAGAAGGACTCAGAAATGATGTGATGTAAAGAGTAAGCAAGCACCACACTGCAATAGTTCTTTTGAGTAAGATGACTAAAAACAAATGTGGCCTAACAGTTAGAAACTACCCGAGGACTGGTTTGGAGCTACATGAGAGTTATTTGGAGTACCTATTGAAATCTTGGAATTAGTGAACATGATATTGGATTAAGGCTACCATGGTATGCATGGGTGAATTCTATAGCAATGAGGTGGAGCTATCATATGGAGTTATCTTAGTTATGTCTTATTTTTGTTAAAGGCTATGTGTTCTTTTTCGTGCGCTATGTAATAAACTATGATTTGGTACTATTTAAGATTTATCAACCTGTGTGTGCGACATCCTGGGGTGCACATAAGGCTTTTTATATATCTTATTTTTGTCCTTAAAAATGAGATATGACATGTTGCAAGCTTGCGGGCTTGTTACTCTTGGAGGTTGCCACCTCCTAGATGGCTTGGTGGCTGGAGACTTCATGAGGCATGCAATGGAGATTGTGCGATGCTCCGAAGGTCAATTTGTGAGAGGTTGGTGCTCACCTCACGGGGATCACGAAGAGTAACACTAGTGGATTGCTCGTGTCATTGAGTTACCTCACTCAACACAGCGGGGTCTTGCAGTGCACTTGAGAGAGCTTGCCTTGTGAGGCAATTGGCTTGCGAGTCATACCGAAGAACCAATTGTGTGTGGGTTCGCTCGCAGTTCCCTTGCGAGGGAGTGCCTTGCGAGGCAAGTGGCTTGCGAGTCACACCGGAGGAACCACAAGGGTGGTGGTTGACACAACTGGACGTAGCTTGGTGGCAACCAATTGAACCAGGTGAAAAATCATCGTGTCATTTTGTTCCACACTTCGTGGTGGTTTGCATTCCTCTTCACAAGCTTGTATTTACATTCATATATATATATCTTGCTTGTGTTGTTGATTAGATAGCTTGTGTAGCTCGATAATCTTATTCTTGCTTGTGTAGCTAGAAGTTTATCCCTCGCTTTGCTTAGTTTGTGTAGCTAAGTATTTCAGCTCTTGGGTTCGGTTTGTGTAACCTTGTCCTTGAGCATCCAGTGAGCTTAGGTTGGCTTTGTGCTTTTGCTCATTAGAATTGTGTAGGTTCTCCCTTGATTGTGAAAGTACTAGTTGCTTAGGTTTGTGTTACCTTGCAAGCTAGAATTGTTTAGGTGAGCACTAGCTAGATTGGCACCTTGTTATCTTGCTTAGGACCTTTTATCAAGGTGCATCTAGAGTTATAGTTAGAGGGGTGAAGTCTTGGCTAGACCGTTTAATTTAATTCTGCAATTATTTCGGTTAGCCATTGCAATAAGTTTTTAGAAAGGACTATTCACCCCCCTCTAGTCCATCTCGACCTTACAGCTGCCCTCCCCCTCCCAGGTCGACATGACTGACTCAGCCACCAGCTCCACCACATCTTCCAGCACCTCGAGCATCATGGGCACCATTCCTACTCCTGCCATTTTCGTCACCCCCTATGCGACGATCAACATCAAAAACCACATCCCAGTGACGCTGGAACTGATGAAGCCCAACTTCAATCAGTGGGAACCGTTCTTCACCTCTGCAAGAAATTCGGTTTCCTTCCGCACGTCGACGGAACATAGGAGGCTAGTCCCACTCATCCTGCTTGGGCCATTGCCGACGCCTGCGTCTGCAGCTGGCTTCTTGGCTCTGTTGGGCCGAACGTCATCGGCCTGAACCAGACTACGTGCGAGCTCTGGTTTGCCATCAGCCACCTCTTCAAGGCCAACAAGGCTCCACGTGCCATTTTCCTGGGTCAGGAGTTTTACTCCATGACGCAGGGCAATTCTTCCATCAACGACTACGTGCAGCGGATGAAGGCCACTGCCAACGTGCTCTGCGATGTTGGCCGCACCATCAGTGACTCGGAGCTCATCCTCCACTTCCTCCACGGCCTCAACCCCTTGTTTGCCAACACCGCCGACAACATCACCGACTCGCACCCGCTGTTGGACTTCACCACCACTCATGAGAAGCTCGTGCTGAAGGAGCTCTGCCTCGCCAACGAGGGCACCGTTGCGGCCCAGACGGTGTTCCATGCCTCATGCAGCACCGGCTGCCACACCATCTCCAGCACCAACGGCAGCGGCTCCACCGTTGATCGTCAGGGCGTCTCCGGAGGCGGCTCCAGCAGCGGTGGCGGTCAGGGCGGTGGCGGCGGTCGCTAGAAGAAGAAGGGCAAGGGCAGTGGCGGCTCCAGCAACGGCGGTGGGCACAGGTCACCTGCACCAGTGGCCCCCTGGTACTGCTACCCTCGCTGGACCGCCGGGGTGCACCAGCAGCCTTGGCGCCCGCCGATGATGAACCCAGCCTGGTGCGGCCCTAGAGTTCTCGGCACCTTCCCTCAGGCCCAGGCTCACAGTGTTCGCCCTCGCCCAGTTCTCCGACACCTTCGCTCTATCCCCGCAGCAGCATGGCGGCTAGGATCAGGAAGGCCTCGTCGTTGCCCTGAATTAGATGTCCCTCTAAGGGTCTTCTCCCTAGGTCCTCGACACCGGCGCCACTACTCACATGTCGTCCTCGGATGGTATGCTCCTGTCCGGTCTCCCCCCTCCTCCTTCCAACATCATAGTTGGCAATGGCACCACCATCCCCATCACCTGCCGTGGCACATCCACACTTTCTTCCCCCAACTCTGTTTTTCACCTTAACAATGTTCTGGTTGCCCCTACTGTAGTGCACAACCTTCTTTTTGTTCGTCAATTCACCCATGACAATGCTTGTTCGATTGAATTTGACGCTTGTGGCTTTTCTGTCAAGGACTAGTGGACGGGGCGCGTGACTCTTCGCTGCAATAGTGGTGGCGACCTCTACACCTACCCCTCCACATCAGCTCACTCCTGCAGCCTGCCACCACGTCGTCCCTGTGGCACCACCACCTCGTTCATTCTGATCCATCCAACCTTGTCACTCTACGGAGCATGTCAGTCATCTCCTACAATAAGAGCTCGCCATGCCTGCCAACTTGGCAAGCATGTGCAACTCCCCTTTAGTCATTCCACCTCTATAACCAATGCTCCATTTGATTTACTTCACTTTGATGTGTGGACATCTCCCGTGCTTAGCAACTCTGGGTTCAAATATTATCTTGTCTTACTAGATGATTTTTCCCATTACTACTGGTCCTTTTCGCTTCACCACAAATCTGAGGTGCACCGACACATTGTTGAGTTCATTGCATACGCTCAGACATGGTTTGGCACCAATCCTAAATCCTTCCAAGCTGATAATGGAACCGAGTTTGTTAACCACGCCACCACCTCTTTCCTCACTAGCATGGCATTACATGCGCCTTTCCTGCCCCTATACCTCACCACAAAACGGCAAGGCTGAACGTATGCTCCGCACCACCAACAACACCATCTGCAGCATGCTCCTCCATGCATCCATGCCACCTCCCTACTAGGCTGAGGCCCTCACAATAGCCACCTTCCTCCTCAACAGGCGCCCATCCTCCTCCATCAAAAACCAAATACCTCACCAACTCCTTTAGGCACACTTCCAGATTACTCTTCCCTTCGGTCTTCGGGTGCCTCTGCTATCCGAACCTTATTGCCACCTCCCCTCACAAACTCGCCACTCGATCCGCACCTTGTGTTTTCCTAGGATATCCATCCTCCCACAAGGGCTACCACTGTCTTGACATGGCCACTCGCCACATCATCATCATCTCACGTCATGTCATCTTCGACGAGTCCATGTTTCCATTCTCGGCAACACCATCAGCAGCCTCCATGCCGTTGTCACTTGATTTTCTAATGCAGGGCCTCTCCTCCTTGACGACACCAGCGAGCACTACTCCACCGCTCGCTGACAGCAGCGAGGATGTGTTCCTGGCGCTCCTGGACCTGGCCATACTCTAGCTCGGCCCCCTGGCTACCCCTGCGGGCGGGCACACTCCAGCTGCTCCTCCTACGGGTGGGCCACAACTGGCTGCTCCCCTTGTGGGCGGGCCACCTCTGGCTGCTCCTCCCGTGGGCGGGCCACCGCCGGCTGCTCCTCTTGCGGACAGGCTACAATTGGGCGGCCAGTGCTTCGGCACCGTCTTCAGCCGTCGAGCCCGGACTCCCGCAGCCCCGGCCATCGAGGCGGTAGCTCTGACTGCCTCTGTGGCCCCTGCTACTCCCCCAGCGAAACCGACAGCTCCACCAGCACCGCCGCCTGCTCCAGCGACCCAGCCTGTGACACGCTCATAGACCGGCTCCCTCCGCCACGTCCAACGCTTTGGCTTCTCCACCTCCGTCGCCTCACCCACCCTGACAAACTATCTCAGCGCCCTCGCTGATCCCAATTGGCGTGCTGCGATGGCAGAGGAGTACAAGGCACTAATCGACAATGACACTTGGCGCCTTGTACCTCGGCCGCCCAGAGCGAACATTATCACTGGCAAGTGGCTGTTCAAACACAAGCTCCACTTCGACGGCTCCCTCGCCCGACACAAGGCGCGCTGGGTCATCCGTGTCTTCTCCCAGGAGGCGGGCATCGACTACGACGAGACATTCAGCCCAGTCGTGAAGCCGGCCATGATCCGCACAATCCTCAGCATTGTTGCATCCCGAGACTGGCCCATACGCCAGCTCGACGTGAAGAATGCCTTCCTCCACAACAACCTCGAGGAGACGATCTACTGCGAGCAGCCGAAAGGCTTCGTCGACCCCGCTGCACCTAACTCTGTTTGTTTGCTGCAAAAGTCCTTGTATGGGCTAAAGCAAGCGCTGCGAGCTTGGAACCAGCGCTTCTCCACCTTCATTTGCAGCATCGGCTTCACCATATCCAAATCGGATGCCTTCCTATTCGTGTACAAGGTTGGCGACGACATGGCATACTTCCTCCTCTACATCGATGATATCATCATCACCGTGTCGTCACCGGCTCTTCTCCAGCACGTCACCTCCCGTCTCTCCTCAGAGTTCACCATGACAGACCTTGGTGACCTCCACCACTTCCTCAGCATCTCGGTGATGCGGGACAACAGTGGACTATTCCTCTCTCAGCGGCAGTATGCCGTTGATCTCCTCCAACACGCTGGCATGTCTGAATGCCACCCGACAGCTACTCCGGTGGACGCCCGGACCAAGCTGTCCGCCTCCGATGGTGCTCCAGTCACCAACCCCTCGGAGTACAGGAGCCTCGCTGGTGCCCTCCAGTACCTCACTCTGACCATGCTGGACCTGGCATATGCTGTCTAGCAGGTCTGCCTCTTCATGCACGACCCTCACGAGCCGCATCTTGCGCTAATCAAGCGCATCCTACGTTATGTCAAGGGCTCTTTGTCAGCAGGTCTACAATTGGGCTCCGGTGCCGTTGATCAGCTCACAGCCTACTCCTATGCTGACTGGGATAGCTACCCAGACACACGCCGCTCCACCTCCAGCTTCTGCGTCTACCTCGACGACAACCTGGTGTCTTGGTCCTCCAAGTGTCAGACGACCGTGTCTTGCTCCAGTGCCGAAGCGGAGTACCGTGTTGTGGCCCATGTTGTTACCAAGTGTTGCTGGCTGCGGCAGCTACTATAGGAGCTCCACATCTCCATCCTGTTTGTGATGGTTGTCTACTGTGACAATGTGAGCGCAGTCTACATGGCTGCCAACCCTGTTCACCACCGCCGCATGAAGCACATCGAGATCGACATCCACTTTGTTCGCGAAAAGGTAGCTCTAGGACAGTTCCGTGTTCTCCATGTCCCATCTGCATATCAGTTCGCCGACATCATGACCAAGGTTCTGCCCATCCAGCTCTTCACTAATTTTCGGACCAGTCTATGCGTCCGTGATGCTTCCGCTACGACTGCGGGCGGGTATTAGGATATGTATATATTAGGATCAATTAGAGATTGATTGGATTGATTAGAGATTGATTAAAAATCCCCTAGATAGGCTAGCTGCCATGTATAGCCTAGGATTGTTTCTATTTATAGCCTAGGATTGTTTCCTTGTACAGGGAATAGCTTCCCATATATGTAACTTCCATGTATGCCTATTGGCTACATATATGAAAGGCTCCCCACCCACAATGGATGTGCGGTGATTCCCTCCATTCTACTCCTGTCTACGGATTATATCAATAATACTTGTATGATATCGATTCATTCTTGAATATGCCTATTGTTGTTCCCGACTACTTCTATTTTTGTTTGAGATTATACAGTACAACGCAGACGCTCAACACGCACGCACACTCACCCCTATAAACACACGTACGCAAACCCTACCCCTATGATCACATTCAAAGGACTGAGCCGGCAAATCTTGAAATTCACAAAGTCACCACAGGCGCCTCGCTGTCGACGGGAACGTCGCCTACCACTTAATGCATAGCGCCGGAAAATCCTAAAATAAACCCAGAATAATGCGTCGCACCCAGTATTTGAACCCTGGGTGGGAGCCCCCCAACCAATGGCCTTTGCCATTGCGCTTTCTATATGTTGGCACGTTGCTAGCTGCAATTGAATTGTATTCATTGTAAATTATGTGTTAAGATTCATTACAAATATGTATTAGAATTGTGATTTATAAATGTGATTTTCAAAATAAATCTTACCAAAAATTGTTAGATTTCTTATTAGTGATCTATTGTTTCAATAATGGTTGTATATCATGGAATTCTTTTTGCTTGTGTGTTCTTATGTCATGAGATTCTACATATGTTATGTCCACAACAATGATAGACATTGAATTAGTTACTTACTCCCTCTGTCCTGGATTATAATGCATTCTGGATTTTAGACGTGTCCCTCTGTCCTGGATTATAATGCATTCTGGATTTTAGATGTGTCCTCATATTTAATACATTTGGGGAACAAAAGAGATATTATTCCCTCAAATAACAATACATGATTGAGTGGTTTTCATATCTTTTAAAAGAAAACTTAGATTGCACCCTTTAATCAAGCGAAATTGGATCAAATTTTAATAGATTAGGAAGTTAAGTAAAGGATACATGCGTCTATTACACTCTCTTATTTTTTCCAAAAAAATGACAAGAATGTACTATGCTCCAGGACAAAGGGAGTATATCTTTCTTTCTTTCCCTCCCTCTTTGTTTTTCCTTTTCCTCTACTCTTCTTGTATAGGCTGTTATAACTCTTGAATTCCTCTTTTCATATATATAAAATACCAAAAATATAGGTAGAGGGCTGCCCTGCTGACCCTTCAAAAAAATTAGTTACTTATAAAGCCAACCTCACTTATCTCTATTATACAATTACTGTAACTTCAAAATATCCACACGAAGAAGTCATAAATCCACTGATTCATTTATAATTGTCTCTCTTTATACAAGCTACAAGTTTCCACACTAACAAGTCAAATAACATCCAATTTCCAGCCAAACCATATCCATCCTTGAACATTATCTATGATCCCCGCAGCAAAGTAGGGCATCTGTCCAATAATTAGATAATGGAAGGAACCTCCCACGCACAATGTACGAACAAGATACAAGCAAACAATTATCCACTTTTTTTTCTACGGCTGATTATTAAATTAGTTCACACTACATCACTAATAGTCTAATCGAGTTTTATTTCAAAGGATTCTACTCCTAGCATATGCTTCAGTAGTTCAGTTAAACCTAGTTCCACCCCAAAAATAATTAGTACAGTTTTACTCTCATGTCAATGGGCTTTCGACATATGGGGCAATCTGCGACTTGCGGTCCACATTCCGAACATGTCTGCATGAAAAGAGAAAAAAAATCAATTAAATCATGAAAAAGAATTACGCATGAAGCAGTACATATATAGTGTTGCACGTTTCACCTGGTGACCACAACCAAATGCCATGTCCCGGGGTTTGGAAAGGCAAACTGGGCACATCTACAGAGAGTAAGACAAAGAATTTGTAATTAGATACTGTATTATGTATTTAAGTAACAATAAGTCCACCCATGCACCTGTAATGTAGAAGAAAATCTACACAGTTCCTTATTACGGCTCATTATATTACCAACATGTGGGCCCTAAAGATAATGGGTTAAATAAATTCCAGTGGCACTTGAGGAATTTATTGAAGAATAAAACATAGGAAGTGCCAAGTGGACACTTATATAGCCGAAGTGCCAATCGGACAATTATATAGCAAATAAAACCAAGTATAAAATAAATGTATAGAAGGAAGTTACCAAGAAGCCAAAACATAGAGTACACATAGGACGAGTGGCCCACCCTACTTTTGATGTCTCAATTAGCAAGGGCCGTTACCACAGACCGAAGAGGAGAGAGTGTTTTTTTTTGTAAGGGACTGTTTCTTCTTTCATATACAAAGATCCTTTTCTTTTTTTGCGAAGACTGTTATATACAAAGATACATGTGTTATAGAAAAAGATCGTTGTTCCGCTAATTGTTTTGTTGGTTCATAGAACTTCATTGGATCCAATCCATGCGGGAATCAAGGTAGTTGTTCAAATGTGAAGTCTTATGCTTCAGAAGTAACTCTGAATGCAGTCCTCTGTTTGGAGTTTCATACATTTTTTTGTGTCAAGTCAAAGTGGAGGTGGCCTATATTAGTCTGGCGATCTGAATTTTGCTGTGCTCGTAGCAATGTACAGGCATAGACCTAGTTAATCTAATAATTTGCACCAATAAACTGAACATGTCATTGCTCCAAAAATCACAACTAAGTTTCTTCCTCTAGGCTAGATTCCACTTTAACCCAAAAGGTTTAAATTCTACATTATTAGAAAAAAATTGTTCTATTTCCATAATAATAACGAATCAGAAATTTTAAATATTACAGAACACTTTTCTCATATTTTGCCAGAAAAAATGTGCAATTTTCCCTTTTTGTGATTTAACAAAACTATACAGGGCTGAAGGAATTTGTTTTACCTGGGGTTCTGAAATTCTACTTTCAGCAGCTGATGGGGATGTAACTGATGCTGTGATAGTTGAATCTACAGTTGGCTCCACCCTAGGATGTGAAGGTACAGTTCGATAGCTATTTGCCCGAGAAGGTTCTGCTCTTGAAACTGTGCTATAACTTGCAAAAGGAGGAGGAAGTGGAATCCGCTCAGGTGACTCTCCAATTCGACGTCTGATTAGAGAGAAAAAACAAAGATAAAGGAGTGAATTAGGTCCACAATAACGGAGAAACAAATATGAAATATGTGAATGTAAATGGCCTTCCTCGTGTTTCTCTGCATACCCTAAAATTCCAAGCTCTAGTGTTGCCTTGTATTGCAATGGAATTTCCATTAGTGCCGAAAGGGCGAACTCTGTCTCCTTTTTGCCATGACTTATCTTTTTTGACATGATCGCAGTGAAGTTGACAAACTACAAGAGCAAGTATTGAAAATACTATTAGTTATTTTGGTTAACAAGCCAAAGATAATATTCATCCAGTTCTGGGACATACCTGGAAATTGTCAAAAGACCTAGCTGGTATGTTGTCATCAAATTCCTTCATCATATCCCATGGACCATCTCCAACTCCAACAAGAATTATAGACAATGGGAATTGACTATAAAAAAAAGGAACAGAAAAAAATTGAGGTGTTGATGCAATGTAAATGTGGCCAGTGTTGCTGAAATACAGTATGAAAAAATGGATCAGGAGTATCAAAACCTTCAAGATTACTTCAAACAATACAAGTGCAACATGGCACAAGAGATTCTTGGCGCTTTATTTAGGGGAGTAATATCTACACGTCTTCTAAATTCTACTTCTTCCTGGTATTCTAAGTGCTCCAATAAACTCAGAATCTCCTCCTAGTTATTTCTTATGGATAGGGGCTAAATACAGGAACATTTTAATGAGGAAAAAACATAAGCTGAAAGGAAACAATTACGACTGTGTTCTTTGCAATAACAATGTGGAAGAAACTGCTTTTCACTTGTTCTTTAGCTGCACCTTCAGTCGAGTATGTTGGTAGCACCTTAGGCATGCAATGTGATTTTCCATGTGATTTTTTCAAGATATTGATACAAGCCAAGCAACAATTTCCAAATCCTTGCTTTATGGAGATCTTCAACATTGCTGCTTGGCAGATTTTGTTGGAGTATGAGTATTAGGCCCATAAGGCTAGGCCCATGAGGCCCATGTATCACAGACTATATTGCTACCCCTCTAGGGTTAGCCTAAGTAATGAGAATCACAAGATCCAACATGGTATCAAGCTAGGGTTTTCATCTTCTCTCTCCCCTCCCCACCCAGCCGCCAGGGCCTCACTGCCGGCCGACCGGCTCCCTGCCGCTGCCGCTGCCATGGCCCGGCCTCCCCCTTCCCCGAGCTCTTTCCCTCCCCTTCCCACCCATACCTGGGCCCAGGTCGCGGGATCCGCCTCTCCAGCCACCGACCCACGCGCCGCCGCAGCCGCCTTCATGGCGGGCGCGCCGGCCGCCGCGGCTTCGGGCACGGGCGCGGCCCCCGCCGTCTTGGCTCCGGGCACGGCAGCTCAGGCCCTGGGCGCGGGCGCTGCCGGGGGCTCTGCCCTGGCCGCGGGCGCCGCCCTGACCCCTGCTTCGGGGGCTCCAGCCGCTGGCGGTGTGCCCCGGGGCCACTCAGCCGCCCCACGCACCCTCCTGGCCGCCGGCTCCTCTGGTCCAGCCCTGGGGACCTCTACGGCCCCTTCCACCTCCCTGGCCGCAGGGGCCACTGCGGGCGCCACTGCCACCGCCCCCAACGCTGCCATGGGCATAGCAGGGGCGGCCCTGGACGCCTTTGCAGCCGCCGCAGCCGCTGTTGCCACCGGGAGCGCAGCGCAGCTGGACGCTTCTCTGCCGCGCGTGTTTGGCACCGGCGCGGGCATCTCCCTCTTCCCCGCCCCGCCAACGATGACGCCGACCCCTCACTTCCACGCCCCCGGCGCGGCCGCCCTTGGCGCCAACTGCCCAGGTGCCCCGGGAGCGGGTGCCTCCAGTGCCACCGCCTCTGCCCTCTTCCTGGCGGCGGGCGTGGGCGCGGCTGGCCCCGGTGTGGGCGGTCCCGGCGCCTCTCTCTTTCCCGCCCGGCCTGCTGTGCCCCCTTCCCTCCTCCACGCCGTGGGTCCCGACTACGCCCTCGCCGCCGCCATTGTCGCTGCCCGGGCTGCTGCCGTGGCAGGGCAGGCCCGTGTGCGGGCGGCCACCATCCCTTGGGCATGCGAGCGGAATGCGGCCGATACCCTGGCTCGCCAGATCGCCGCGGCGAAGCAGCCCCTCGTCCCTCCAGCCTCACACGATGGATGGGCCACCTCCTCCGGCTTGGCGGGTCCCCGGGTGTCCCCCTCCGAGGTCTTCTGGCATGACCCGACGGATCCTCTTGTGGCGCAGCTTCAGGGCATCGTGCCGGGGTCCTCGTCTTCCTCGACTGTCCTTGCTGCTACTCCTCCGCCACCGTCGTCTCCTCTTGGTCCTCCTTCCTTCGAGCCGAGCGGGGGTGGGGGGCCGTGGCGGCCGCCGTCGCCGCCGCGGTGGACGTGGTGGGGGTCCTGGCCGCGGGAACTCCTCGCCGACGGTGGCTCCCTGCGGTCAGCCTCGCCCGCCGGCGGCCATGCTCACAGGAGCGCCTCTGTGGGCTCCACCTCCCGGCGCCTCGCCTCGCCCGGGCCTGTCGGTTGGGACCTGGCAGCCTTGGCCAGCTCTTTCAGCACCATGGCCCCGACACCTCCTGTCGGGCCCGACTGGATCGCCGACTCGAGAGCCACCTACCACACTACTCCCGACCCGGGTATTCTCTCCTCCGTTCACCCTCCTTCTTCGTCTCATCCTTCGTCCATCGTGGTCGCAAATGGCTCGTGTCTTCTTGTCATGTCTGTGGGTGCCGCCGGCGCTCATGGCTCCTTTCGTCTTCCCGACGTTCTTGTTGCACCTTCTATGGTTCACAACCTTCTTTCTATTCGTCGTTTTACAGCTGACAACTCCTGTTCCCTTGAATTTGACTCTTCTGGTCTTACTGTCAAGGATTTGGCTTCCTGGCGTCCTCTTCTCCGATGCGATAGCACAGGGCCCCTTTACACCCTTCGTTTTCCACCTTCTGCTTCCTCTTCATCGCCTTCTTCTTTGTCAGCTGCTTTCGCCACCACACCTTCCTCCACCACTTGGCACCGCCGTCTCGACCATCCTGGCCGTGATGCTCTGATGCAGCTTAGTCGTAGTTCCGACATTCGGTGCCCTCGGGCTCACGATGAGCACTTTGTGTCTTGCGTGCCAGCTGGGCCGTCATGTTCGTCTTCCTTTTCATTCTTCTTCTTCACATGCTACTCGTATGTTTGATCTTGTACACTGCGACCTATGGACTTCTCCTGTCCTCAGCATTTCTGGCTACAAATACTATCTTGTGGTGGTTGATGATTTCTCTCACTATTCGTGGACTTTTCCCTTGCGTGCCAAGTCTGATGCCTTCCCCACTCTTCTCCACTTCTTCGCCTGGGTGTCTACTCAGTTCGGCCTCACCATCAAGGCTGTCCAGTGTGACAATGGCCATGAGTTCGATAACTCCACCTCGCGCACCTTCTTCCTCTCCCACGGTGTCCAATTGTGCATGTCTTGCCCGTACACCTCCTCTTAGAACGGCAAGGCTGAGCGCATGATTCGCACCACGAACGACATCATGCGTACCCTTCTGCTCCAGGCGTCCCTTCCCGCACGCTTCTGGGCTGAGAGCCTGCACAGCTCCACCTACCTCCTTAACTGTCTCCTTTCCGCTGCCTGCCCAGCTCCTACGCCACACCACGCTCTCTTCGGTACCCCTCCTCGGCATGACCACCTTCGGGTCTTCGTGTGTGCGTGTTACCCGAACACCACGGCCACCGCTCTCCACAAGCTGGCTCCCCGTTCGACTCTGTGTGTCTTCCTCGGCTACTCCCCTGATCATAAGGGTTACCGATGCTATGATATCACCTTTCGTCGGGTCCTCATCTCTCGCCATGTGGTGTTCGATGAGTCTGTCTTTCCCTTCTCCACCACCACCACCACCTCCACCCCTGACCTTGACCCCTTCTCTTTGTTTCCCACTGACATGGTGGTCCAGCCACCTTTACCGCTGTCTCCTGCAGGTACTGCTACTCCGTGCCCGGCGCCGGGCCCGTGCCCCGGCTCACCGCCCACCAGTCGCCCCTGGCCCTGCACCCTGCCTGGGTCCGAGGGCGTCCTCCTCCGATGCTGCTCCTGCCCCTCCGCCCGACACGGGTCTGGGGTCACCGGCGGCCCCGGCTCCCGCACCTCCTGCGCGTTTCGCCCAGCCGGTGCCCGTCTACCAGCGTCATGCGGTGGCCCCGGCTCCCGCACCTCCTGCGCGTTTCGCCCAGCCGGTGCACGTCTACCAGCGTCGTGCGCGGGCGGCTCCACCGCCTCAGTCACCGCCGGTGGCCTCCTCTCCACCAGCGACGCCTCCCCCGCTGGTGGCCTCTTCTCCGCCGGGGACGCCTACAACACCGCCGCGGCCGCCGGCTGCCCGTGTCGTCCCGCTGGTGTACCACCCACCGCTCCTTCACCGACACCCGCGGCATGTTCACCCTATGGTGACGCGGCACGCGGCTGGTACCCTGCGGTCCCGGGCTCTTGCGGCGATGCCCGGTGACCCGCAGGTCTCTCCTGTACCCTCTTCCGTCCGCGACGCCTTGTCGGACCCTCACTGGCGCCGCGCAATGGAAGAGGAGTACGCGGCTGTCCTCGCCAACCAGACTTGGGATCTGGTGCCCCGTCCGCCCGGCGCCAACGTCGTCATCGGCAAGTGGATATGGACTCACAAGCGGCGGGCTGATGGTACCCTTGAGAGGTACAAGGTTCGCTGGGTTCTCTGGGGTTTCACTCAGCGCCCTGGGGTCGACTATGATGAGACTTTCAGCCCAGTGGTGAAGCCGGCCACCGTCCGCACGGTGTTCTCACTGGCTCTCGCCCGCTCCTGGCCCGTGCATCAGCTGGACGTCAAGAATGCCTTTCTGCACGGGACTCTCAGTGAGACAGTCTACTGCAGTCAGCCGGCGGGGTTTGTTGACTCTTCTCGTCCCGACCTGGTCTGCCGGCTCAACAAGTCTCTTTACGGCCTCAAGCAGGCCCCTCGGGCGTGGCACTCTCGATTGCTGCGTTCCTGGTGTCCCTGGGATTTGTGGAGGCCAAGTCAGATACCTCTCTGTTCATCTACCACCGCGGAGCTGAGACTGCCTACCTGCTGCTCTATGTTGATGATATTGTCCTCACAGCCTCCAGTCCGTCACTACTCCGCCGCATTATCAGTGCTCTTCAGCAGGAGTTTCCAGTGAAGGATCTCGGTGTGCTCCATCACTTTCTCGGAGTCACTGTTGAGCCTCGTCCCACCGGGCTATTCCTTCACCAGCGGCAGTACACTCTTGATATCCTGGAGCGAGCTGGGATGACTAACTGTAAGCCCTGCTCCACTCCGGTTGACACATAGGGCAAGCTGTCAGAGGCCGAGGGCACCCCGGTGGCCGATCCCACTGCCTACCGGAGTCTTGCCGGTGCACTTCAGTACCTCACCTTCACTAGGTCGGACATCACCTATGCAATGCAGCAGGTATGCCTTCACATGCATGACTGGTCCTTCACCGGTCGACTACGGCCTGCTCCTTCACCGGTCTTCCTCCACCGAGCTCGTCGTCTACACTGACACAGACTGGGCCGGGTGTCCGGACACTCGGCGCTCCACCTCCGGCTACGCCGTCTTTCTGGGCGGCAACCTGGTGTCCTGGTCGTCCAAGCGTCAGCCAGTCGTCTCCCGCTCCAGTGCCGAGGCGGAGTACCGTGTTGTTGCTAATGGCCTGGCTGAGGCTTCCTGGCTCCGACAGCTCCTCGCCGAGCTCCATAGCCCTCTCTCCCGGAGCACGCTGGTCTACTGTGACAACGTCAGTGCGGTGTATCTCTCCACCAACCCTGTTCAGCACCAGAGGACCAAGCATGTGGAGATCGATCTACACTTTGTCCGTGATCGGGTTGCGATCGGCGATGTTTGGGTCCTCCACGTCCCGACCACCTCCCAGTTCGCCGACATCTTCACCAAGGGTCTCCCGTCCTCGACCTTCGCCGAGTTCCGCTCCAGCCTCAACATTATCGGTGGCTAGTTGCGTCTGTGGGGGGCTCGTGTGTTATGCTTCTTTTTGTGTCCAGTCTGTAACTCCGCTGCGCCGGTAGTTCAGACTGCGGGGGGTGTTGGGAGTATGAGTATTAGGCCCATGAGGCCCATGTATGACAGGCTATATTGCTACCCCTCTAGGATTAGCCCAAGTAATGAGAATCACAAGATCCAACAGATTTGGAAACAAAGAAATAATTCATTTGTGCCACCCTTCCATAGATTGTTGGAAGTTCAACTTTTGTGAGGAGGCTCCACTTCAGGCCCATAGAATCTGTGATGCTAAGCGTCCTGCTTTCTTATTCTGTATAGATTCCCTAGCTAGTTTCCTTGCCTCTCTCAGGCTTCTAGTTTTCTCCTTTTCTTGTTTGCTTGTACAGCTTCTTTTCTTTTTATAAATAAATAAAAACTTACCGTGGAGTCTTTTTTTTACAGTGGGGTCTTCCACTGCTGTAGTGCTGTACTACTTCTCAGTTCTCAAAAACAAAATTCTAGTATTTGGCAAAAACAAATGCAGGACTGCCATATAAATTCATGGCTTTTACTGTCAAGCACTATTGAAACATAAAAGCCAAGTACATATTCATTGCTAAATAACTTAAATCATTGTTTCATTATTACCTTGCTTGTACAATAGCATCAACCGTCATTTGCTCCTGGGTGCTTAACTGACCAAATTCAGTATCTACACTTCTTGTGACCTGTACAATGATAACTTCAGAAAAAGCCATAATAATAGACAAATATGTTTCTTTTTTTTTCCTCATTTACAGTATAGGCATACCTGCCCATCAGCAATAATTACTAAAACATGGTATTGGCCACCACTTTGCTCCACAATGGTTGTGGCCATTTCAATTATTGGGGCGAATGATGTAGGACCTTGAAAATGCCAACAATTACATGTTGGAAAGTCGGTATTAGTTACTGTAAATAAATGTGGTGAGGATCCTATGGGACTACACACAACTGTTCCCAGATTCAAATTATATCCATGATCCAACTGGTCAATACATATTTCCAAACTTAAAAGAAACATACCAGAAAGGCGAAGGTGAGGTACAATCTCTCTGTATCGAGCTAAAGCTTCTTGAAAACCATTGCATAGTTTTTCGTCAGGATAGAAGGCAAATACATCTTGGTCATGAGTAGACGCTACATTATTCAAACTGAAAACTATTAGACATGTATAAATTCACCTTATACTAATAAAAGTAGCAGCTCATTACCATCTCCAAAACCAAAGCAAGGAATTAAATTATCCTCGTCAAAAGCAGATAAGGTTTTCCCAATGATGGATATTGCCTGTTCATAAGGATTTGGGTTGTCACTGATATTGTGTAGGCTCATGCCATTGAAAGATTTCTTTCCTGTAAATGAAGATAGTCATGAATCAAGATTCAAGCCAAATGTTTTCTTTCTTTGCACACAAGTGTAGACAAAATACCTGTCCATTCATTACTCTTTGTGAAATCAATTCCTATGATTAAATTAGAAGACTCAAGTCCGGCTTGTGCTAATGCTTCAATAACCTGCATTTCAGTACAATATGTTAGGACTTAATGACCTTGTCTTTCACACATCAGATATGGACTTATGTATACATGTGGTAAGTGGTTGACAGATGAGAACACATGGGTACGGACTGGGACATTTACATAATATTCTCTACAAATCATAAATAAGTTACGTTTCACACATCCATATGGTTAACACAGCACTAAATACAAACTGTTGTAGTATATTCAAACATACTAATGTTATACAAGTAGAAAATACTATGCGACACCAATCTACTCATATTATTTTCCAAATATTCAAACTCAACACATAAAAGTAATTTGTGATAAAGTTCACAATGGATGGATGCAGGAAACCAGAAATTCAGTATTTGTGACTAGAGGGAGAACAAATATTGAACTAGCACCACCAAGTCTTTCTCACTTTTTGACAACCAAAATTGTCAAAAAGGAGTGATCACAAATTTTCGAGCAGAAAGCGGCTTAGTCGGCTTTGGTAACCTTGTCAAAATGCATAATGGACTCCATCATTGTGTTCCTCTCATTGAGACAATGAAAAAACCGGTTTTGTAAACTTCTCCAAATAGCATAATGGACTTCACCAGTGTTCTTCTCGAGATAATCAAAGAGCATATATAGAAAGCACAGTTCGGAGTTCTGATAAAGAAAATTACGCTATCAGGGTGGAATCATTTTCTACCCGTGTATGGTTTGCGGGTTGAACTGGGATATCCCGGTCCAACCCATATGGTCCCGTGTTTGGATGGGGTGTTGTGTGGTCGACCTGGGTTGGCATATTCCCTGATCCAACCCATATGGTCCCGTGTTTGGATGGGGTGTTGTGTGGTCGACCTAGGTTGGCATATTCCCCTCAGATGCGGGTTCAACTGATTCCACCAAATCGAGGGGACTGTGTAGGTTCAACTGGGTAGCGCGACCACGAGGCGTGGAGCTGGTGCGGGGCAGGGCGTGGCCGTCGCCGGGGTAGAGTGGGGGTTTCCCTCGTTGTTTTCCTGGTTAAAAAAAAAGCAAGGGTTGTGCCCTAGGTTTGCTACCTACTTAGGGAAACCCGCTGACATCATTGCTCCGACAAGGTCCCTCTCGGGTGAGAGCTATCACGGTTGCTTTCCTGGTTTGTCTAGAAAATAGCCGTTCTTCGTTATGTAAGAGCAAAAGTTATCCTTTTGTGTTTGTGTTAAGTACACATCGAGGCCCATATGTCCCATGAGGCTTCGTATACAATGTCATTTCCACTAGTGGCGGTGATGTCCGGTGGCGAGCATGGGTGCTGGAGGGCATGACTGGCGAGTGCGATGATGGAGAGCAAATGGCAGGCGCGAAGGTGACAGCAGTGGCCTAAGGCTAATGAGCGTGTGGCAGTGCGATCTAGTTACACACGGCCGGCGATGGTAGAGCTCGATAGATTGGCTCCTACCAGCGCGGCGCACTTGGCAACTCGGTACCTCGGATCGGCTCGTACCAGCGTGGTGCACTCAGCAAGCAACTTCGTACCTCGGGCACGCTCGCCTGTTGGTCCCACGCATTTTCGCCGCATGCGGCTCCGTGCGGGCCATGGCACAAACCCCACAACTACACCCATGCTCGCCTGTTAATTAGGCTCGGCCAAAGGGCAAAGTTGAGAACAGCTGGAGGAAGGAGATGACTACATGTGACCCACCGTTCAGTGGTAGATGGAGGGTGAAAAAGGGTAATGGTAGCCCAAAGAATGGTTTTGTAAAATTCCAACAAAATCAGCACTACAACACTGCCACATCGGCTAGAATGCGTGACTTAACAAGCTTAGGGTGCAAATTTCACTTTTGAGAGTTCACAGACCTAAGTCCGATAGAGTTCATAGCACTACCCAAATTTCTTTTACCTCTAGGGCACTGGTCAATGTGCAGAGGCCGCCTCATTCACAAACGGTGTTTTAGAGGTCGATGATGAGCATGCCCAGCAACCAGGAAAGCACAACGCAATCCATCCGTCACCAAGACTTGATGACAGAGCGAGGGGCATCAAAGAGGATAGGATCAACAATAGCATACCATTCGAGGGTGAGCAACATAAGGTCACAACAAGTGGACAAGGTCACGATGGGTAGACATAAGAGTCAAAGACCACCGACAATAGGGAAAAAATGTTTTGGACACCCGAAACCTGGTGTGGAGGTGAGCGATGTTGGCAGCTTATAGTTGGCAGCTCGATGGCCCGCCAGAGCTTCCATGCTCTGAGCTTGACCTTCATGAGCACTACCCACTTGCCGTAGTTGGTGCCAGTGAGGACCGACCAGTTGGCCCCAGCAACATCCCGCACGGTCCTCTGCATGACGATCTCTTGGCGCACAGGTAGGACCACCGTGGCACAATCCTGTCTCCGCCACCATGCATCGTCCCCATTTCGTCGTCTTGTACCATTGCTGGCGATCAACCTAGCTCCAATACGACTCGTTGGCACAGAAATCCTCTTAACAGGTGAGCTATCAGCTTAGCAGCATATTCACACACAACACGGCTAGAGGTAAAAGAAGGGGGCGATAATAGAGCACACGAACACATCACTTGCATAAGTCTGAAACTCTGAATTTTCATTCCTATGACTTGGAGTATATATACAACTCCTGTACTAGTTATAAGGTACATAAGAGTGTCTGAGATCAGCCCCAACTACTCCTACATGGCTGAGATCAGCCCCAACTAGTGGCCTATTGCCATTAATCTACTTGTACTAACTAGTACATGAAGTAGTTGGCCTATTGCCATACTTCAGCAGTAGTCAGCAGAGCTGACTGAATGCCAACACTACTGCTGCAGCAAAACAGAAGAGAGGGGCAGCAGCAGATTATCTCACAGTAGTCAGGGTGGACGTCATCATCGCTGTTGATGTCGGCAAGAGATGTGTTGCCATCTAGACGAGGCAGGGTGGCACGAGCCCGAGCAGAGAACTTTGCTCTCGAGGGACTCAGCGGCGGCACATTCATCTTGAAGAGCGGCGAGAGCCATGCGGACATGGTCCTAGGTGGCAGTGGCTACGCAGGTGGCAGCCGCAGCAGAATCCTCCAGGTCAGCCTGCTCCTTGGCCATGCCGGTGGCGGCAGCATCGTGCCTGTGGGCAGCAGCAGCGTCATGCTCAGAAGCAGCGGCAACATCGTGTTCGTGGCTCGCTTGCTGGCGGTGGCTCACTCGCTCTCAGCTTGCGCAGCAGCATCCTCCTGGTTGGCCTGCTCCTTGGCCATGCCGGCGGCGGCAGCATCGCCCCTGTGGGGAGCAGCAGCGTCGCACTCGCAAGCAGCGGCAACATCGTGTTCACGGCTCGCATGCTGGCGTGGCTCACTTGCTCTCAGCTTGCGCAGCAGCTGCTGCAGCGGCAGAGGGAGACAGGGGCTCAGGAGCCATGGAGGAGCAGCGAAGGGTTTCACAGGAGACCGCAGAAGGAGATCATAGGATCTAGTCTCTTGATACCATATTAGATCATTAACACACTTCTGTCTTTCTTTCTTGATAATCTGAAGAAGAGTACGGCTACAGATATATGGAGAAAGGCTAAGCTAGAGAATTAAGAGGGGGGAAGTCCCAGGCAACACGCCTAGAGAGTCCCTAGGCAGCACTCTGGGTAGAATCCCAGGAGGCAGCCGATATTAATCATGCTAACAGCCCAATTACTCAAATAACTGCGCATGCCTTAGCCAATTCTGGCTGGCACACCGATTACATCCTTGAATAAATTCTTGTTTCACCATAAGTCTTCCACAATGTCGAACTGTTCATATGCTAAGGTGGTAAGCAGATTTTTAATGTTCAATGTTTTAAGAAATACTTCTTGCAGAAATGCTCATTAAAACACAGGGACCCTATCTACCGTAGTACAAATACAAACAGCCATATCCCAATATAGCATTTCCTGCTTGGAAGTTTCTTCTCTAGCTAACTCTGAGCTTGAACAGACTCCAATCTTTATGTGTAATCAGTCAGCTTATAAACAATAAAGCTACATATGTGTATTGCATCAGCTATCCTATCTGAATAAGGTATCACTACAACACTCAGAATCTTCCTACAGACTTTATGATCAGTAAAACAGAATACAGATGTTGAAATTTATGACCCACTTAAAAAATAAAGCTACACCAAAGATATGCACCAGCATCAGGGCTTTTGTTGGGACTCTCCAGAATAATGGCTTCTAAAGCCAAATACAGTGAGGCTGAAGCCGTTTTGGGTGGATTTGTCTGGCTTCTCTGTCTGGTCTCAATCAATTATCCAAGAATTTATGATAGCTAGTTCGACATATCCACATCTCGACTGGAATGAAGTTCCAAATCCATGCTCATTTGAAGCAGCATGTAGTTTATCAAGCAATCAAAAACATCCCAAAGCCCATCTCCTTATTTTCAACATTTGATTGTCACTGCATCTCGAAGGAAACATAACACAAAGGGCATTATGCATACATACCTCATCCAAGGATCGGTACTGGTCAACAATCTTGGAGTACTTCCTCTCGAGCCTCGGCCGCTTACCCCCGGCTGTCGCCATCCTCGATGGCACCGCCCGCGTCTCGATTGCTCTAAGTGATGTCGCTGGCACAGAATTTGTACGAGGCACCGCCACCGTGGGACGCGAGTAAGCGCTCGATGACACCACAACGTCCTCATCCGCTCGGGGCAGCGCCGCGCTAGCTCGCCGCCGGAAGCTGGAGGACGAGCTCTCATCCGCAGCGGGAGCATACGGAAGCGGCGGCAGGTCCCACAGCTGCGCCGGCGGCGCAGACGCCGCCGCCGGCTCGTAGATTTCGCGACGTGGGGAGGCTGGCCGTCCCACCGCCGTTTCCTGGTGGTGGTCCTCCTGCTGCTGCTCAGCTGGGCTGGCAAGGAGGCTGCCGACGATCCTTGTGGCGGTCTGCAGGACCAGGAACAGCAGCCACAGCAGGAAGGTGCCGATCTTGCCGACCACCGCCTAGCGAACCGCGACATCAACAAGAACGGCACACAATCAGAGTCAAACTGAGCAAAGAGCAAGAACCAATCGAAGCCTTAGATTCTCAAGTTCCAAGAGCAAGTGTCTTGCGCCCGGGGGAAAGTATGGCGATGCTTACCAACAAGCCGCTCATGCCGATGAGCGAGCGATGAGGAGAAAGACGACCGCAGTGAACTGTCTCAGATCGGATAGCTGACCGAAACAGGGGAATTTGGAACAAGGCAGGTGATGGGCTGGTAAGACTTCTGTCTGTGCGGGGTTTGGACAAGTCAGAGCGGTGGATTAGGTAGACAAGAAAGAATTTTTATATTTTTAATCTTTGTTATAACTGGAGTATTTTTTAAATTAACACAGTTGCAATTTTGTTTACAAAACTGACTTGTTTGGCTGCGTCAATCTCCCCACTCAGCCAAACCGCGCCAATCTTGTCTGGTTGTGTCCCGAAGAATTAAGAGAATTGAATTTTACTAAAATAGTTTCGTTAGCTTCTAAAGTATTGTAAATACTAGTACTAATAGCTTCTAAAGTCTTGTAGTGATTGCATCCTACACATCAGTGATGGAATCATAGTTCCTCAGTTGTTATGTCTATGCACGGGCGTTGATGTGGGTTCTTGTCTCTGTCCCGCAATTGATGACGTTCTGGCACTTCTTCTGAACCTCCAGGTTTAAGAGGCGGGTGAAGCATCTAAACAATGTTCCCGTTGAGGTGCAAGCAATAAATGTTGAATCTCGTTAAAGACTAGAATGTTAACCATATCGGGACGGAGGGAGTACCTATCGAAGTTTTGCTGATCATGTGAGAGCCTTCTGTATAGGATTCCTATGCTCCTTATGATCCCACAACTATATTTTTTTCTCCTATGGAACTTGCAATTCTCATATCGTTAAGTGTAATTTTTGAAACATTTGCTGCAAAAAGTGTAATGGCTGAGGAAATAGTTAACCCGCTTGTGCCAGGTTTAGTTCGTGGAGTACTCCATCGTCGGTTAGGTTGCCACCTACCGAACTGTGTGCACACACCATAAGATTTTTGCACCTCGGCCACATGGAAGAAGATAAGTGGCACATTAGTTGTCTAGGTCCTCTCGTGACCAAGGCTCTCAGTTACACACCAGAAAACCACCTAGGTTGGCGTAGTTGTCAGTTGTCGATAGGTTCATGCTAGGAGGAGTCATCAAAATATACGACCAAATCCCTATATAACCTCATGTCCTCCAGGGATACAACCAAATCCCTATATAACCTGATGTCCTCCAGGGGGACAATCGACAGACATATGTCCTTAGGCCCTTTTTGGAAGCCCGGTTTTTTGGCCAAAACCAGTGTAAATTACATGCCCTTTTATTTTTCCGACACAAACCGTATAACTTGTTTGGATGAGCGGTGAGCCCAATAATTTACACCTGTTTTGGCCCAAAACCCCTTGGGAAAAAAGTGTCACCTGCTAAGGTCCAGAAAGAATTACGACAACTATCGGGCACAACTCTCCACTCGGTGTCGAGGGCGCGGGCTTCTCCTGGCGGCGCCCAACCCTGAAACCATGTCGTGGCCGCTGCCGCCGTCGCTGCACCGACCCCATCGGTTCCTCCCCCAACCACTCCTCGACGGCTGGTCACCTCGCCGCTGGAGCCGACGAAGGCTTCAAGCGAGCACGCGCCGGATCTACAGCGTGACCGCAGCAAGGGCGCACTAGGCAGGTAGTGGCCAGATCGACAACGAGCTGCGTTCGGCTCCGGCAGTGCGAGCGAGGGTGGTCTACGTGAGGCGGGGATCGGCATCGAAGAGGCTTGTGCGCAGCGAAACGGTGAGGTAGGCTTCTAGCATCTCACAATTTTTTTGTCAAAGTTCCTGTGATGTTCTGTTCTTGGTGACCCTCATCGAGGGAGGAGTTCGATTGTGTTTTATTAGCCCTTGATTGATGCTTTGATTGACAGGAATACATGTGTGGATTAGCATTGGGTGATTGAGGTTTCAACTAGCAGATAAGATGTATCAGGCTTGATCAATAGGATAGGATGCTAGGAGTATTAGACACCAGTGCAGTGCTGATTCAGTAGTATTCATCCTCTATGGTCTAATATAGTATTCATCTTCTATGTTTTTTGGGTACAACTTTCTAATTTATGCCATCGGATTCCTTATTTATATATATACTATTCTTCTCTGGACTATGAATGCTAGTAGATACATTCATCCGATGGATATCGAAGAGGAGACAAGAACTGAAACTGATTCTGAGGAAGAAGAAGATGAAGAAATGATGATGCTCATCTTTCCAGTCCTATTACGTGCAACTTCTAGTATATCTAAAGTACCATGCTGTCGATGAGGGACACCGAAGGTTCCCTGAGAAGACAGAACACGGACGGAGGATCGAAGAACCTGCCGTCCGATTCGAGAAAAACGCGAAGTAACACGACGTGAAGAATTACCATATCACTAGGCGGATTGTAGTAGGAAAGAGTACGAAACAGTTAGTTTAGGACTCGTTTCTAGAATCCGACTAGAAGTCATAGAACCCGCAGTTAGTCTCGTCCCATATAAGGCTGCTACGGGTACCCCCTGTAAACAACACGAACTACACAATCCCTCATACTCATCAATACAACACAACAGGCTTACGCCGACTGGACATAAAGGTTTTTACTCGATGCAAGTTGAGGGCCCGAACTAGTATAAAATCATCTGTCTCGCCAAGCTTGTTGCCGCAACCGCCGAGTTTCGCAGTCTGCCAAGCTCCTCCGAACAAAACACCCTATCGGGTACCCCGGTGGTGGGCTATCGGAGGTAAAACATCAACAGCTGGCGCGCCAGGTAGGGGCTTTCAGTGGATTGTACACCAAGAGTTCGGCGGACCTCACCTTCGACATGAGTTTTTTGACAGGAACCATCTTCGTTTTTGGCTCGTGGGTCTGCGAAGCCAACGACAAAGGCAAGCTCCAAAGCCGTCTAGCTGAGTAGTTAGAGCTTGACAATATCAAGATCGACGACATGGAAGAATCATGACTCGCCGAGAAGCTGACGAAACTTTCAACTTCGAATCTAGATCGAGAAGCAGAGGGTTTCGAACCTAATTCGGAGGGGAATTCCAAGATCATTTTTGACTACAACAACTTCAAGAGTTCTACTCAGGATCGGGAAGAAGAAATTTATGAACTTAACCCAGACAAGGATTCAAAGACCGCTTCCTACTCCAACAAGAACTCAACTCGTGATCAAGAAGGAGAAGATTACAAGACCATCAAAGAGAAGAACTTCAACACCGTCTCCAATTCAAAGACATTCATCAAGATCCCCAGTCGACTCCCGTACAGGTTATGCAACTCAGCGTCTATCATACAAGAATACCTGAGGAAGTCGCATAGATGCCATGAGTACCCCATTCATGGAAGAAGAAGGAAAGACTTGTTTGATGAGCCAACCACTCCAACCTACAACTGCCGAAACCTAAGAAGAAAAGCAAACCAGTTTGTGAAGAACTTCAAGTCAACTTGAGGACCACAAAAGCTATTTACAACTTCGAAGGATTACTTGGCATGGCCAAGTTCCTTTTCTACTAAAGCTAACCAATTCAACTACCACCGCCAAGAGCTACCTTTCCAGGAAGGGAAAGAACTCGTAGGTCTATCTTATGATGCTATTGATTCAGAAGAAGAGGAAACCGTGAAGACCCTAAGGAGGCTAAAAAGAAGGACAGTATACATGGCAAATGTAGTTGAACTACCTAGTTCTCCCCGACCACCGGAAGTGTGTTCATCTGACGAATCAGAAGGTAACATATCCAAAGACGATAAAACTAAAGAAGAAGAAAATGAAGAACAAAAAGAATCAAGATTAGCCAAGAACTATCGCCAGGCCAGTAGGAGAACCAAGGCGAAACACAAGAAGCAGGAGTGGACCAAGTACAGGCAGGATCGCATAGCTTACAATGAATTGAAGTTGGAAAGGCAAATAGCCGAATAAGAGGAATAGGACAAGATCAACCAAGTAGCTGAGCAACTCGAGTCCTTGAAGAAAGCATAAAAAGAAAAAAAAGCCGCTCGAAAGAAGACTCAAGAACCTGACAAGGGGCCAGAAGAAGCTCAATAGAAGGAACAACCCGCTGCTGCCCATCGACCGATTGAACAACCTCGTAGATCAGTCTTCACGAGAATAGAACCTAAAGAAAGCAACAATGTCAGAGCCAAGACGGTGAATTACCAGTACTCAAGACCACCTCCACCTCAAAGGACTGAGAGAACTCACCCATATCAGAAGGCGCCAGAACGCAGCAGTATAATGAATAGAGAAGAAGGGTGCGGAGCATCAGAATATCGATCATGATATATAGAACCTAGAAGATCACCATCGCCAGATTACAAAAGAAAGATAACTATGACAGATTCCCATGTTTTGCCAGGAGATTACAAGACATGAAGCTGCCTCACAAGTTTAAACCATCAAATCACTCCACGTACAATGGAAAAGAAGAACCCAAGCAACGGCTCCGGGTTTATTCACAATCCATCGAACTAGCAGGAGGAGATGCAGACCTCAAAGCACTATTCTTTCCCATGGCACTAGAAGCAATGCCTCTACAATGGTTTGATAAACTACCCGTAGGATCCATCAGATACTGGAGTGATCTGCAAAAACAATTTTATAGCCACTTCGCAGGAATCATAATACACCCGATGACTACGGCAGAGTTACAAAGAATTACACAGAAGCATGGCAAATCGCTTAGAGAATATTACAGAAGGTTCGGCGAGGCAAGGGCACAAGTGCACGAGATCACAGATAGAGAAGTCATCGAGATATTCAGCAATGGAATTAACACAAGGTGGCAGTACAAAGAATTCAACAGCAAAGATCCAAAAACCAATGAAGAATTCAAGCGAGCTGTTGAGAAGCTTATATCATCACAAGAAAAAACAAACAAGAAGTTCCCTAGCAATAGGGACAACAACAACAGGAGAGGAAACAATGACTACAGAAACAATGACAAAAGACCCAGGCAAGAAAACACGGTGGCTGTAGCCAATAAAAGAACCAATACTTATCAGAACCTGACACCTCAAGAGAAGGACAGGATCAAGCAAAGACAAGTCACAAATTTTGAGGATATGAACTGCCCTATGCATCCAAGGTTGGGACACAAGCTCAAAGACTGCCACGATTTCAACACCCAATATCAAAAAGAAGGAAGGTACAACAAAAACCAGGAAAGAAGGTTGCCAGAACCAAAGAAAGAAGAGAAGAAGCCTAAAGGAGATTTTTAGGAGCCACAGAAGCAACTGTACGTGATATTCTCAAGAATACCAGGTGCAAGGAACAAACTGCAATAGAAGCTAGCACATAGAGCCATCATGGCAGCAGAACCCGCTATCCCTCAATACCTAAACTGGTTTGAGTACCCGATCAACTTCACAAGGGAAGATCAATGGACAAGCACATCCAACGTAGGTTGTTACCCACTGGTGGTAGCACCAACGATTGCAGGAATTGTGGTACCAAAAGTACTAATTGATGGAGGAGCCGGATTGGATATCATCTTTACCGCAACATTAAAGAAGATGAGTTTCGACTACGAAGGCATGATCACACCAACAAGCACACCGTTCCATGGCATAGTACCTGGAACCACAGCCGTACCCCTCGGGAAAATCACATTACCAGTCACTTTTGGCACAAAGGAGAAATACAGAATAATATTCATTAAGTTTGAAGTAGCAAACTTAGAGTCATGCTATCACGCCATCTTGGGGCGACCAGCATTAACCAAGTACATGGCTGTACCACACTATCCTTACTTACTACTCAAGATGCCAACAACCAAGGGGATACTATCGCTACAAGGAGATTTGCAGAAAGCTTTCGATTGTGATGTACAAGCCATTCAAATTGTAGAAAAAATACAAGGTGAGCAGGGAAGAAGAGAAATCACCACAATAGCTGCGACACTAAGCCCACAAGAGACAGAGATCCCTATAAGAAGGCAAGCAAGAGCTTTACTACTCCAACTAACGTAAAGACAAAAAAGATCGACCTGTGAACTGGTGATTCCAAGAAGACGGCGACCATCAGTGCCGAACTTGATCCTAAATAGGAACTTGCGTGTCGGTGTTCTGACCCTTGAGGGGTTAACACCAACGAGTAATATTGTATTCGCGTGCTCCCTAATCCAGTGGGTGATGCAAGAAGGACACGATGATTTATCCTGGTTCAGGCAAAGAAGGCCCTATGTCCAGCGGGGGGAGGATGATTCGTGTTATCTTGCACCGAAGTGCTGGTACAGGGGAAAATACAAGCAGGTGTGAGGAGTGTGAGGTGGAGTTTGGGCGTTCGGACGCCTTGCTCTCGACCTTACACAGGCTCATGGTGTCGCTCTGTGATCTAAAGCTTTGATGTTTCTATGCTCTAGATTCTCTCGGTTTTAGTCCGGGCCTCTCTCTAACGCCCTGGCGCCTCCTTTTATAGATGAAGGAGGGGCACAGGTGTACATGTATTTCGAGTTCGCATGACGCTGATGACATACGACATTGAGGCCAATCACGTCGGTGCCGCTGTAGTGATGTACGTCGGTATGGGAGGCCCTGCAGCCGTCGCGTCGGGAGTTGTTGAAGTTCAGCTCGAGGGTTCGCTCGGTGAAGTCGAGGGGCGACGGTCGAGGGTCTTGGCCGGAGCCGAGGGGGTCGAGCTTCGCTAGATAAGACCGAATCCCGGAAAACATGGAAAACACGTTAGTTTATACGTCTCGAGGCGGTGCGGGTCGCGACACAGCGCTCGGTATGGCGCAACAGCGTAATATGACTTGCGGGATTCCGGGGTATGGGCGGTAAAAGCAGATTTGACCACCACGCCTGTAACTGTTACCGTAACTGTGGCCATGCGGTTAGGCGGGGGTAGATAGATCGCATTAAATGCGCTCGGATCCGTACGGGGGAGTCGGTAAAACGAGGGGTGTACTCTCATCGAGGGCCACCCATTCGCCCGGGTGAAGTTCCGTCCTCGAGGGGAGGCTCGCTCACCGGGCAAAGTTACATTCTCGAGGGCAGGCTCGTTCGGAGGTTGAAGTTCCATCCTCGAGGGGTTGCTCGAATTGTACCCTCGCGGGTACAGTACTAGTCCGTTCGGTAGCCTCTCGGGTGTACAGTACTAGTCCGTTCGGTAGTTTCTCGAGTGGGCTTTGGCTTTGGGCCGTCGTCGTCCGTGGGTCGGCCCGAAGTGTCTTAGCCTGTGGGACTTTGTACGTTCGTGCGGGAGGTCATAGGAGGGGTCGAGTTATCATTTTTGCGGGGTTTAATTCGGTAAACCTGGGGTTTTGGGGTACCCATTTCCTCGGTAACGACAGTAGCCCCCGAGCCCCTGCTCGAGTGATGGCATTCGGGTAGGGGGTCAGGAATTTTGAAATAGGATGTGATTCGGATTTTCTCGTGGGGGGCGCGCGAGCGACCCCCGCGGGGGTAGCCCCCGAGGCCTCGTAGGAGTCAAAAGACTCCTGTGAGGGCTTTATTTATATTTATTTAAAGGGTGCTTGTCCAGTCGGATACAGGCCTGAACTGGAGTCGTAGCGCTTTACCGAGGGGAGCCCCCAGAGGATTTTCGACCCTCTTTCGTCGAGGGGCGCCGGGCACAGACGAGCCCCCGAGCCTCATGCGGCTGGGGCGTTGCTGGCCTTGGCATTCTTCTCACGAGTCCTTTCGATCGGATGTGAGGCGAGAAGCATCGGACTACCCCCGATAGGGCGAGCCGTGAAGTTCTCAATGAGCTGGTAACGGGAAAATCCAAGCGAGAGCCTGTTCCTCATTTGATAGAGGTCGGCAGGAGGCTCGGAGGTGGTCTCATTAAAGCAAAGCGCAATGGTCCTATGGATACCGATTCCATTCGATAGGTCTCGGCGGCTCGATGCCTCCCTTCGGGGGGATTCCATAAAGTCTGTAGCGTTTCGCCTTGGATGCGTCCAAAGGGGTCTCGAGAGTTCATTCTCGAGCAGGGCCTCGTGTTGGCTCCCCCTTGGTCACCCCTGACTCGGGTGCTCAAGGGCAGCTGTCGAACCCTGTTCGTGGGGTCAGCCTTCGCTCCTTCGAGACTTAGGGCTGGAGCCCGATTTTTGGCGCTCAAGGGCGGCCGTTAAGCCCTCACTCGAGGATCGGCTTTCGCTCCCTCGAGACTTCGAGGCGGGGTAGGAGCCCGCTCTTTTGT
>CM041647.1:19198770-19213060 GCA_023333625.1 Bothriochloa decipiens | reverse complement strand
CGAGGACCGGCCTTCGCTCCCTCGAGACTTCGAGGCGGGGTCGGAGCATTTTACCTTATGTAGAAAACTCCGTTAGCGAGTGACGGTTCTTTTTTCTTACCGTTGGGCACGCCTTTTGAGGAGAAGGGCTTAGCGGCGCGATCGTGGCGGGCCCGAGCAATGGCTCTCTGTCAGAGATGTGACGCGTGCGTCCGGTCGAGGGTCGAGGGGGGAACGGTCAGGCAAATGCATTAATTGCCGGAAGTTACCTTTTCCCTGCCACCAGGCTCCGCCCGTTGCTCTTCCCGAGTATAAAATGGAGGGGGACAGGCGCTGTTCGCCCCTACTTTCGCCATTCTGCCGAGCTCCTGCTTTCCTGCGCGCGTGAGGATAAAAACTTAGAGCGAGAAGTCGCGATTGGAAACCTTCCTGGTCGACCGTCCGCCGAGGAGATTCGTGCTGTTGTTGCCGCCGCCGCATCCACCGAGCAGATCTGTGCTGCCGCTGCCGCCATGGCCCCCGTCCTCCAGCCCGCCGAGCCCTGGCGTCCATCGACCGTGATGCAGCAAAGGTTGCTCGAGCTGGTGAGGGAAGGACTTCTCCGCCCCGTCACCGATTCGAATCAGCCAGAGTGGATTGCGCCGCCCAGGGACCACGAAGAGCCAAATCCGCTGGAGGGGTATGTGGTGAGCTTCCTCAAGTTCCATCGGCATGGGTTCGGTGTGCCCCCAAGCGAGTTCATGCGGGGGCTGACGAACTTCTACGGCGTCGAGCTCCACCATTTCTCCCCCAACGCCATCTCCAACGCCACCATCTTCGTGGCCGTCTGCGAGGGCTATCTCGGAATGGAGCCACATTGGGAGCTATGGCTCCACCTCTACAAGGGGGAGTGGTTCGCCTCCCCGGTGTCGGCTGGAGTAAGGCGAATCGTCAGAGCGGGGTGCCTCAACTTCGTGTTGAAGACCGGGAGGTCGGAGGAGCCACGCGAGTACATCCCCACCGGGTTGACGTCCAACCACTCCCGGTGGGACGAGCAGTGGTTCTATCTTCGCAACGACGGCGGCTATCTCCCGCCGTATACCGGGCGGCTCATCGCCGAGCGTCCATACAATTGGCCGTTCGGTGTCGTGGGAGACCTTCAGCGTCGACTTCACCCCCCCGTCGTCATGATGAGGACCCTTCGAGAAGCGGGCCTGATGGCGGGGATGGTCATCTCGGCCTTTCACAGTCGACGGGTGCTCCCTCTGATGGAGCGCCCGAGCTTCTCAGGAGGTGCCGGATGTCCGGCGAGAGGCCGTCCGCCTCGGAAGTCGTCGCGCGGGTAAAGGGGATGGTGGCTGGCTCGTTCAGGGTGGAAGACGTCAACCGCCTCCCCATGCGGCCGGAGGAGGGTTGCCTCGACCTGGTGAGTGCCCCGATTCGTGCCCTTCGAGTTCTCCCCCCTTTTTTTTCTTGTCCCTGTGACTAAACGTCTTGCGCAGGGGAGAATCGACTACCGGAGTCGAGGCCTCCACTGAGGGAGGACGCTCCCGATCGTCAGGTAAGACGCTTCACCGCCCAGCAAGAGAAGCGGAGTAAGGACAAGGAGGAGAAAAAGAAAGCCAAGAAGCTCCGGGAGCGCGAAAGGCTCGCGAAGCGCCGCGCTGAGCAGAGGCACGACGGGCTCCCGGAGGAGTCTCCCTCTGATGGAGATGAAGATGATGATGATGACAGTGATGACATCGAGGGGGTGGAGGGGCGCCTCGACCGCATCCTGTCAGATTCCTCCCATGCTGACCGCCCCTTCATGCAGGAGGAGGTGGCGGAGCAGCGCGCCCCACAGCCGGCGGCGTCGGCCTCGGGGCGCCGACGTGGAAAAAGGGGGGCCGAGGCCTCGCCTCGAGGGGGATCACCCCCCTCGCGTCGTACTCGAGGCGGGAGCCCACCCAATTCGATCCGGGAGACCCGGTCCCGGTCGTCGGCGCGGGCGGAGCAGAGGCGTGCCCGGGAGGCCCCGTCGAAGCAGGGAAGCGCGTCGACCCCACCGACGGCCCCGAGCAGCCCCAGACCTACGAAGAGCTCGGCTTCGGGAGGGGTCTCGAAATCTGCGGGTAGTTCGAGGGGTACCCGAAAGGCCTCTATACCCTTCGGGTAAGTGTCGTTGAATCGTTTTCTTTTCGTTGCGTCTTCTTTGTGCGCTTTAATAAACTTTTTGCCGTTCTGCTTTCCATTCAGGCCCAAGCGCCAGATCGAGGAGGCGTCTCTCGCGCCCGCTAAGCGGCTCAAGATGGATGTAGCCGTGAAGATGGAGGCCCCGGCTATAGGTGCGTCGTCGAGGCCCTTGGCCCCGTGGGAAGCCAAGTGGTTGTCCTCAGCCCTTGGTGCTATGGCGCGCGGTAGGCTGACGGGTTCCACTCCTGCTGTAGGGTCGAGCGTCCCGGGGGCCGTGGTGGGTGGCGACTTCGAGCCGGGGAGGACGCATGAGGGAGGGAGCGCCTCCTTGACGTCGTCGCCTGTGGCCCTCGAGCTCGACCCGGCACCAGGTGGTGGTGCTCTGACGTCGGGAGCTTTCGCTCCTGGTGGGCTGGAGGCCTCGATCTTCGCACCCAAGGCGGGAGCCCCTGAGGGCCACGAGCCGGGAGAGGAGGTCGTCGTCGTGGACTTCGAGGGTGAGGAGACCGCAGCCCTTCCCCCCTCGACGGGAGAGCGCCGGCCCTGGCCGGTGGGGCTGCGCGAGCTCGAGGCCCGGAGGGAGCAGGAGGAGGGGGCCCTGCAAGAAGCGAAGCTGCACGGCCGTAGCAGGAGGAGGAGAAGGAGCCGTCGGAGCGGCGGGGAGAGGGGGAAACTGGGGGCCTGCCCCAGCATCAGCGGGCGCAGCAGACACCGTCGGGGGACGCGGCGCTGCTGGACCCGCCGGCGTAGCAACCGCCCGAAACGTCGGAGGCGGAAGCGACTTCCGGGCTGCCCAAACAATGGGTGTCCGTGATTACTTTGGACGAGTTGCTGGCCGCAGGAGAAGCGGCGTCGAAGGCGTCGACGGTCCCGCGGCTGCCGGGGGCGCAACCGGAGGATGCCTCGGTACCGAGCCCGGCGGAAGACGCGCCGACGGTGGTCCCACCGGCGCTACAAGTCATGGCGTTGGGTGAAGCAACGGCCTCCACACCTCCGCTGCCCCCGACAGCGCCGGAAGCGGCACTGGATCAGGCGCCGCAATCGTCGATGGAGCAGCCGGAGGAGACAGCGGCTTCTGGCGTGCTGAGGAGGTCGACGTCCGACCCCGGGCTAAGGAGTGCCCGCGCCGCATCGGAGTTTCGCATCCCGGGGGAGTTGGCCGTGGGCTACGGCATTCCGGGTGATGTGGTGGAGGAGATCGAGTCCTTGGCGCGAGCCAAGGTCAAGATGGTCCTTCCGCATTGGGGCAAGGAGCGCATCGTGCTCCGGGAACTCAACGATTCCAGCGCTCTGGGGATTGAGATGAACGACCCGGCGGAGGTCAAGTGCTAGGAGGAGGCTGAGCGGTCCCGGGCGTGGCTGCGGCACTTGCTGAAACTGGGCATCGAGCTCGCCGAAGGCCTTGACCGGAACCTCGCGGTGAGTCACAGTGTTAAGCCGTATGTAGTTTTTTAAGTTCTTTCGTATGGGATGCCTTAACCCTCGATTTCCTGTCCCCAGGAGGCGCAGAGGCGGTCGTCAGACTTTCTCCACGAAACGCACAACAGCCGGGAGGAAGTGCTTCGCCAACTCGAAGCCGGCCGCTCTGTGCAGGGCAGGGTGGCCGAGATCGAGGAGGAGCTGAAGCGGACGAGGGGGGAGGCCGCCAAGGCCAAAGAGGAGGCCGCCCGGGCGAGGGCGGACTCCGACGCCGCTCGAGGGGAAGCCGCCCGCCTCGAGGGGGAGCTCGAGCGTGCCAGGGAGGAGGCTGACGCGGCAAAGGCCGAATCGGAGAAGGCCAGGGTCGAGAGCGTCCGAGCCCAGGAGCGCGTCGAGCTGCTCATGGCGGAGGCTCAGAGCTCCGTGGAGCGCATCCGCTCGCTCAAGGCCAGCTTCGCTGAAGTCTCCGCCACGCGCAACGCCCTCTCCGCCTTGGTCCAGGAGGAGAAGAGCCGTGCCGTCGGCCTGGAAACCTAGCTCGGGGCAATGAAGGCCACCCTCCAAGACAAGGAGCAGGCCATCATCCTAGCTGGTGGTGCCCTCGAGACCCTCCGCTTCGAGAAGACGGAGGTGACCCGAGCCTTCAAAGAGGCCCAGCGGGAGCGGGACGAGGCTCGGGGGGAGCGCGACGCCGTGCTGGGGGATCGCAACGCCCTCGAGACTCGCTGTGCTGGTGAGCTCCTTAAAGGGTTTTTGATCTTTGTTTTTTTTCGTATGGTTTATCTAATTCTTGCTTTGTGTTTCAGGCCTCGAGTCCGAGCTGCTTGCAACCCAGACCACCGCCAAGGCGCTACAGGAGAGCCTTGTGATGGAGGGGGCGCTTCTTGGTCGGCTCCGGGTTGCCCTCGACGGGCTCTGCGCCTCCTGGGAAGTCAGGCCCATCGAGGGTGCCGAAGAAGACATCCCGGGTGCCGCGCTCGTGGATCGAATCTACTACCTTGACGCCACCCTTCGCGATCGTGTGCGGGAGGCGCTTCATACCGGTGTGAAGCGGGTGCTTGCAGTGGTCTCCTCCAGCTTCGTCTTTGATATGAACGTGGTGGCCCAAGGCTTTGTTCCTGACATCTCAAAGACCGACGCCGAGAATGAGGAGCGCTACCGAGGGCTCATCAACGACGCCGAGAGGCCGGGGGGAGAGCTGGCGAAGTTATTTGAGGGCGAAGTCCTCCCCCCCGCGGATGGAGGGTACCATGTCGAGGAGGGCAGTGACGGGGCAAGCCTGTAGGGCAAGACTGGGCGAGGGTGCCCATGTGATGAATTAGTTTTTTGTAACTTATATTCAATTGTGGCTTCGAAAGCCCTTTTTGAACATTGATACATTTATTGTAATGTGATGTGTCATTTTACTTTCGAACCTTTTCTGCTTTCTTCTCACCTAGACTTTGCTTTTTTGACTAAGTTTTTGACGCAAGCTCGTATCCCTCGAGGGGGGAGCGAGTGGAGGTACCGTAGCCCGGAGGCGTAGGAGAGCCCCGGCTCGACAACCCTCGACCCCTAGGGAGTTCGAGGCGTTTTCTACTTAGTCGCGAAGCGTATCGAGGTGTGAGAAAGAAGAAGTGCTCGAGTTTTGCACGCTTGACTTTTGCTTTCTGACTGAGCGTCCGACGCAAGCTCGTATCCCTCGAGGGGGGAGCGAGTGGAGGTACCGTAGCCCGGAGGCGTAGGAGAGCTCCGGCTCGACAGCCCTCGACCCCTAGGGAGTTCGAGGCGTTGTCAACTTAGTTGGGAAGCGAAAAGGGAGGCGTGCGAAAAAATTGTTCGTATTTTTAGGAACTTAGGGGGTTCCCCCCCGTTAGCCCCCGAGGGAGGCTCGACTCTGGTGAGACAGGGTCGAGGCTACCTCTTACATGTACAATAACAAGTTTTGAACTTATAATCGAAAGTACTCCTTATATTTGTCATGCGGAAATGTACAAGACATGCGAGAATGTACAAGGACGCTGGTGCCCTAAGGGTAGAAATGACGTAGCTGTTCGATGTTCCATGCATTGGTGAGGATTTCGCCTTTGTCGTTAGCGAGCTTGTACGTCCCGGGCTTTAGCACCTCAGCTACGGCGTATGGACCTTCCCATGGCGGCGTCAGCTTGTGACGTCCTTTGTTGCTCTGTCGTCGACGTAGGACGAGGTCTCCAACTTGGAGGTCCCTCGGGCGCACATGCTTGTCGTGGTAGCGTCGAAGTTTTTGCAGATACCTCGCGGAGTGAAGTAGCGCCATGTCTCAAGCCTCCTCGACCTGGTTGACGGCGTTTGCGAGGGCTTCTTCGTTGGTTTGCTCGTTGTACGCCTTTAGTCGAGGGGAACCATACTCGAGGTCAGTGGGGAGGATGGCCTCGGACCCATAGACCAAGAAGAATGGGGTGAACCCCGTGGCTTGACTTGGTGTTGTCCTTAAGCTCCATAGGACCGATGGCAACTCCGCGGCCCATTTTTTTCCGTGCTTGCTGAGGCGTTTGAGGATCCTTGGCTTGAGGCCCTGCAAAATCATGCCATTGGCGCGCTCGACCTGGCCGTTAGTTCGAGGATGTGCAACCGCGGACCAATTCACATGGATGTGATGGTGATCGCAGAAATCCAAGAACTTCTTGCCGGTGAACTACGTGCCGTTGTCAGTGATGATGACATTCGGGACCCCGAAGCGATGGATGATGTCGGTGAAGAACTCGACCGCCCGTTCGGAGCGGATGTTGCTGATGGGCCAGGCCTCGATCCATTTGGTAAACTTATCGACGGCAACGAGCAGGTGCGTGTACCCTTTGGTTGTCCTCTTGAGAGGCCCCACAAGATCGAGCCCCCAGACCGCAAACGGCCAGGTGATGGGGATCATTTGTAGGGCGTGAGCCGGGAGGTGCGTCTGCTTGGCGTAGAATTGACACCCTTTGCACGAGCGGACGATGTTCATGGCGTCGAAAACGGCGGTCGGCCAGTAGAAACCCTGTCAAAAGGCATTGCCTATGTGGGTCCTTGGTGCTACGTGGTGGCCGCAGGCTCCCGAGTGTATGTCCTCGAGGAGCCTCCTACCTTCCTCGATGGTAATGCAGTGCTAAAGAACGCCTGAGGGGCTTCGCCTGTAGAGTTCCTTGCCATCACCGTAGATGACGTAGGACTTGGCCCGTCGTGCGATCCGTCGAGCTTCGGTCTGGTCCTCCGGAAGTTCTCCCCGAATGAGGCAATTGAGTAAAGGGGCTCGCCAATCCGGTGGCGGGTTCGACGGAGGAGATGTCTCCTGGATCTCCATAACCTGGGCCCCGGTCGAGGGGGCCCCGATCGAGTTCATGGGGTGGAGCTTTGAGGGCGTAGTGCAAGCCCCCGAGCCCAAATCGACGGAGGGCTAGAAGAGGTCCCTCGAGAACACGTCCGGAGGGACTGTACCTCGAGTCGATGCGATTTTCGCGAGCTCATCCGCGGCTTCGTTGTATCGTCGAGCGATAGGACTAAGCTCGAGGCCATGGAATTTGTCTTCCAACTTGCGCACTTCGTTGCAGCTCGAGGCCTTCATCACTTGGTCGATGATTAGCTGCGAGTCGCCTCGAACGTCAAGGCGTCGGACCCCGAGTTCAAGGGTGATTCGTAATCCGGCGACAAGTGCTTCGTACTCCGCGACGTTGTTAGAAGCGGCAAAGTGGATGCGAATGACGTAGCGCATGTGGACTCCGAGGGGTGAAATGAAGAGCAAGCCCGCGCCTGCTCCTGTCTTCATGAGCGACCCGTCGAAGTATATCGTCCACAGCTCGGCTTGAATTTGGACTGGTGGCAACTGAGTGTCGGTCCACTCGGCGATGAAATCCGCCAGCACTTGAGACTTGTTGGCCTTCCGTGGTGCGTAGGTGATGGTCTCACCCATTAGCTCGACCGACCACTTGGCAATCCTTCCAGCGGCCTCCCGGTTATGGATGATCTCCCCAAGGGGAACGAGGATACCACAGTAATCGGGTGGCTGAGGAAGTAGTGTTGGAGCTTGCGACGCGTAAGGACGATGGCGTAGAGCAGCTTCTGCAACTGTGGGTAGCGGGTTTTTGTTTCCGAAAGCACTTCGCTGATGAAATAAACCGGCCACTGGACTGGCAAGGCGTGTCCTTCCTCTTGCCTCTCCACCACTATGGCCGCGCTGACCACCTGGGTGGTTGCGGCGACATAGAGGAGGAGGGGCTCAGGCGGTTCAGTCGACGTTGCTGGTCGAGGAGGGACGAGGATCAGAGTGGACGTCAGCTTGGCTTTGAGTTTGTCGAGGGCCCCCTCGGCCTCCGCGGTCCACATGAATCACTCGGATTTTTTCAAGAGACTGTACAGAGGCATGGCCTTCTCCCCTAAACGTGAGATGAAGCGGCTGAGGGCCACGAGACAGCCCGTGACCCTCTGCACGCCCTTGAGATCCCGAATCGGCCCCATTCGTGTGATGGCCGCCACCTTCTTGGGGTTGGCCTCGATCCCGCGCTGGGAGACGATGTATCCAAGGAGCATGCCCCGAGGCACTCCGAAGACACATTTCTCGGGGTTGAGTTTTATGTTTTTGGCTCGAAGGCACCCGAACGTGATTTCGAGGTCTCGGATGAGGTTGTCCGCTCTTTTGGACTTGACCACGATGTCATCGACGTAGGCTTCGACCGTGTCGCCTATGTGTTCGCCGAAGACATGTAGCATACACCGCTGATACGTTGCCCTGGCGTTTCGGAGGCCGAAGGGCATTGTCACGTAGCAGTACATGCCAAAAGGTGTGATGAAGGAAGTCGCGAGCTGGTTGGACTCTTTCATCTTAATTTGGTGGTAGCCGGAATAAGCATCGAGGAACGAGAGGGTTTCACACCCCGCGGTAGAGTCGACAATTTGATCAATGCGTGGTAAAGGAAACAGAACTTTGGGACATGCTTTGTTTAAACTAGTATAGTCAATACACATGCGCATCTTTCCATTCTTTTTCTTAACTAACACAGGATTAGCTAACCATTCGGGGTGATGAACTTCCTTGATGAATCCAGCCGCCAAAAGCTTGTGTACCTCCTCGCCGATGATCCTGCGCTTCTCCTCGTCGAAGCGGCGCAGGCGTTGCTTCACCGGTCTAGACCCGGCCCGGATTTCCAAGGCATGCTCGGCGACTTCCCTCGGTATGCCCGGCATATCCGAAGGACTCCACGCAAACATATTGGCGTTCGCGCGGAGAAAGTCGACGAGCACGACTTCTTATTTGTCCTCGAGGTCGGCGCTGATCGTTAGCACCTTCTCGCATGGGCAGCTTGGGTCGAGGGGGACTTTCTTGGTGTCTTGTGCTGGCTTGAAGTTGCCGGCGTGTCGCTTGGGATCTGGCATCTCGTCGGCGAGGTGCTCGAGGGTCATGGCTATCATGGCATTTTGCTCGACGGCCTCCCCATATTCCACGCATTCGACATCGCAGTCGTACGCGCGCTCGTAGGAGGAGGCGACAGTGATGACGCCTTTGGGTCCTGGCATCTTGAGTTTGAGGTAGGTGTAGTTCGGGATCGCCATGAACTGCGCGTAGCCCGGTCGGCCGATGATGGCGTGATACGTTCCATGAAACCCGACCACCTCGAAGGTGAGGGTCTCTTTCCTGAAGTTAGCAGGGGTGCCAAAACAGACAGGAAGTTCGATACGGCCGACGGGGAAAGCCTTCTTCCCTGGCACGACGCCATGGAACCCCTTGGCACTGGGTCAGAGTTTTTGCCTCCTGACTCCCAGGAGGTCGAGGGTCTCGAGGTAGATGACGTTTAGGCTGCTGCCGCCGTCCATGAGGACCTTCGAGAGGTGGGTGTTGATGATGATTGGGTCGACGACGAGCGGATAGGCCCCGGGGTTGGGGACTCGATCCGGATGGTCATCGCGGTCGAACGTGATGGGCGCATCAGACCAGTCGAGGTAGTGAGGCGTCGCGACACGAGCGGAGAAGACCTCTCGACGCTCCCGCTTACGCTGTCGGGCGTGAGCTGGGTCGAGGGACCCCCATAGATCATGTAGCAGTCATAGACTTCGGGGAATTTTCCGTCTTCCCCGTTGTCTCCCTCACCGCCGCCTTGGTCTTTCTTGTCGTCACCTTTCTTCACGCCCACTTGCTCGAAGTGCCTTCGAAGCATGCGGCAGTCCTTAAGCTTGTGCCTTACCCCGTCCTTGTGATAAGGACCGGGCTCCTCGAGCATCTTGTCGAAGATGGCGCCCTCGGGGGGCGCGGGGGGACCTCGAGGTCTTTTGCGTTTGGTTGCAGTGATGAGATCATCTTTTGCAGCCTCCCGCTTGCCTTGTTGATTTTTCTTCTTCTTGTTATTTCTCTTCGACCCTTTGTTCGAGCCTCCGGCGTTGTCGGCTACCGCGTTTTTCCCTTGTCCTTCACGTCGCTGAAGAAGGCGCCGACGGCCTCTTCGCTAGCCGCGTAGTTGGCGACCACATCCATGAGCTCGTTGACGGTGTCGGGGCGGTTACGCCCTAACTCGCAAACTAGGTCCTTGCAGGTTGTACCCGCAACAAACGCTAGAACGACGTCGAGATCGGAGATGTGGGGCAGCTCGGTGCGGAGCTTGGAGAATCGTCGAGCAAAGTCGCGGAGAGACTCCCCTGGCTTCTGCTTGCAATTGCGCAGCTCCCAGGAGTTCCCTGGACGCACGTAGGTACCTTTGAAATTCCCTTCGAAGATACGGACAAGGTCGGTCCAGCTGCGAATCTGGTCGGGGGGAAGCTCCTCGAGCCACCTACGCGCGGTGTCGGACAGGAACAGGGGAAGGTGACGTATGATGACGTGATCGTCATGCGCCCCGCCTGCCTGACAAGCCAACCAAAAGTCGGCTAGCCAGAGCTCGGGATTGGTTTCACTGTTATATTTGAAAAGGCTCGTGGGGGGTCGAAACTTGTCGGGCAGCTGGGCGCAGCGGATCCTCCTGCTGAAGACCCGGGGGCCCGGTGGCTCCGGGGCCTGTTGGTCTTCTTCGCTGTCGTAACGCCCTCCACGATGGGCGCTGTACCCTCGATCCTCGGCATCCCCGTGCTTGCGTCTGCGGTTCTCGACAATGTCGAGGCGCGCGTCGCGGGGAGCACGGTCGTCGTTGATAGGCTCTCGGGCCGGCTTCTTCTTCTGTCGGGGGGCCGCCCCCTGATCGACCGAGCCCTCCCTCTCGGGCTGGGAGGGCTCGACCTGAGGCTCGGAGGCAGCCCCTCGACGCCTTGAGGCTGAGCTCTCGGCTTGTTGGACAGCAGCAACTTGGAGGAGATCCTCGACCTCGCGTTGTATCCGCCGAGCTTGCGAGTTGGATGGCGCGGGCATATTGCGAAGGAGCATAGCTGCCGCAACAACATTCTGGCTTGCTTGGGGATAACGGTGGGCGGGTTGCTCGGGTGCTCCTTCCTCGACGATCTGCCAGTTAACTTCTCGGGCAGTGGCTTGGGCTCTACCGCCGAGCGGTCGCCGCTCTTGGTCGAGGGTTAGCTCGAGTAAGCGCAAGCGTTCCTTCTCGTTGGTGAGCTTCGCCTGCAACTCCCGAATCTGTGCCAGCTGCGCGTCCTGCTCGCCAGGACGAGGGCACGCTTCTCAGGGTGCATCTGGTTGTTGGTCCTCTGCTCTGGGGGGAGCGTCTCTCGCCACGGCGGTAGCCGCCGCGGCCGCTGGATCGACGGTTTCCTGATCGGAGTCGACGCCACCATCGATGTGGAGGCACTCACGGGTAGGATCCCAATGATCAGAGTCAGAGTCAGGGTCGCCGCAGTAGAAGACGGGGAATTGCCCCCGCGCCTCCTCCTGCAGCCGCCGTCGCAGTGTGCCAACGGTGTACCTCCGGGGGCCGGGCGCTCTTGCGAAGGCCAAACCCTCGGAGGCCGGTGTGACAGTCCCCACGTCCGTCATCGCGCGGAGAAGGGTGTCGGGGCGGTCCTCCAATGTGCTCGTGTTGGAGTGGGTCGCTGCCGTAATCGTCGTCGTGGGATTGTTGAAGTCGGACGAAGGCCACCGATGACGCTCGAACAGCCCGTGCGGAAGCAAGCTCGATCGAGCGGGGGTTTCGTCGCGCTTCCCCGACGAGCGCACGGTGAAAGTGGAGTCAGGGTTGTGCTGGGATCCTGCCGGTTTGCCCTCTACCTCTAAACTCGGGTCAGATACTCCCTCAACAAGAGGTTTCTCATCTCCGGTCAGGGGCGTGGAGAAAGCGGCGGGGACCCTTCTCGACTTGGGTTGGCGGCGATGACGGCGCCTACCGTGCCTCCTTTCGGATGTGGAAGCGTGGTCATGAGACTGGCGAGCGGCTCCCCATGAACGTGGGGCGTACCGCGACCTCCGTTCGGGTCACTGGTCGAGAGCAGGGTCATGTTATAGCCCTGGTCGAGGGTCATGAACTCCAGGCTCCCGAACCAGATCACCGTAGCGTGCGGAAGTGGTGAAATGAAATCGCCCATCAGGAAAAATGGCGGGAAATCGTTAGTGACACGCGGCCCCCCTACCTACCGCGCCAACTGTCGGTGTTCTGACCCTCGAGGGGTTAACACCAACGAGTAATATTGTATTCACGTGCTCCCTAATCCGGTGGGTGATGCAAGAAGGACACGATGATTTATCCTGGTTCGGGCAAAGAAGGCCCTACGTCCAGCGGGGGGAGGATGATTCGTGTTATCTTGCACCGAAGTGCTGGTACAGAGGAAAATACAAGCAGGTGTGAGGAGTGTGAGGTGGAGTTTGGGCGTTCGGACGCCTTGCTCTCGACCTTACACAGGCTCACGGTGTCGCTCTGTGATCTAAAGCTTTGATGTTTCTATGCTCTAGATTCTCTCGGTTTTAGTCCGGGGCCTCTCTCTAATGCCCTGGCGCCTCCTTTTATAGACGAAGGAGGGGCACAGGTGTACATGTATTTCGAGTTCGCATGACGCTGATGACGTACGACGTTGAGGCCGATCACGTCGGTGCCGCTGTAGTGATGTACGTCGGTATGGGAGGCCCTGCAGCCGTCGCATCGGGAGTTGTTGAAGTTCAGCTCGAGGGTTCGCTCGGTGAAGTTGAGGGGTGACGGTCGAGGGTCTTGGCCGGAGCCGAGGGGGTCGAGCTTTGCTGGATAAGACCGAATCCCGAAAAACACAGAAAACACGTTAGTTTATACATCTCGAGGCGGTGCGGGTCGCGGCACAGCGCTCGGTATGGCGCAACAGCGTAATATGACTTGCGGGATTCTGGGGTATGGGCGGTAAAAGCAGATTTGACCGCCACGCCTGTAACTGTTACCGTAACTGTGGCCATGCGGTTAGGCGGGGGTAGATAGATTGCATTAAATGCGCTCAGATCCGTACGGGGGAGTCGGTAAAACGAGGGGTGTACTCTCATCGAGGGCCACCCATTCGCCCGGGTGAAGTTCCGTCCTCGAGGGGAGGCTCGCTCGCTGGGAAAAGTTACATTCTCGAGGGCAGGCTCGTTCGAAGGATGAAGTTCCGTCCTCGAGGGGTTGCTCGAATTGTACCCTCGCGGGTACAGTACTAGTCCGTTCGGTAGCCTCTCGGGTGTACAGTACTAGTCCGTTCGGTAGTTTCTCGAGTGGGCTTTGGCTTTGGGCCGTCGTCGTCCGCGGGTCGGCCCGAAGTGTCTCAACCTGCGGGACTTTGTACGTTCACGCGGGAGGTCACAGGAGGGGTCGAGTTATCGTTTTTGCGGGGTTTAATTCGGTAAACCTGGGGTTTTGGGGTACCCATTTCCTCGGTAACGACATTGCGCTCATCAAGTTTCTTAGGGACAACAAAGACATCTTTGCCTGGAAGCCAGCAGACATGCCAGGAGTCCCGAGAGATTTGGTTGAGCACATCATTGACGTAAACAAAGGGACAAAACCTATCAAACAGAAGCTATGGAGGTTCACACCAGATAGGAAAGCAGCAATCAAGAAAGAACTTACGAAGCTCATGGCTGCAGGGTTCATCAGAGAAATAATCAACCCAGATTGGTTGGCCAACCCAGTACTCGTGGAGAAAAAGAACTTGCCAGACTGGCGTATGTGCATTGACTACACTGACCCCAACCGACACTGCACTAAAGATCCATACAGTCTTCCAAGAATAGACCAAGTAATAGACTCAACAGCAGGAGCATCCATACTCTCATTCCTAGATTGCTACTCTGGATATCATCAAATATATCTAAGAGAAGAAGATCAAAGCAAAACATCCTTCATCACACTATTTAGAGCATACTGTTACGTATCAATGCCATTCGGCCTAAAAAATGCACGAGCAACTTATCAACAAGCAATTCAGACTACTTAGGTGATCAAATCAGAAGAAACGCTAAAGCCTATGTGGATGATGTCGTAAGACTAATGAACCCGGTGCTCTGACAGAAGACCGACAAGAAACTTTCACCAAATTAAAGAAATGGAGATGGAATCTAAACCCAAACAAATGTGTTTTTGGGGTTCCTGCAGGTCAATTACTCTGTTTTCTAGTCAGCAATAGAGGAATTGAAGCAAGCACAAAACAAATTAAGGCAATCTTAGACATGGAACCTCCAAGAAAGATCAAGGATGTTCAAAAGCTAATAGGTTGCATGGCAGGCCTCAACAGATTCATATCACGCCTAGGAGAGAAGGGCATTCCATTCTTCAAATTATTAAAAAAGACAGGAAAATTTAAGTGGACAGAGGAAGCAGACGAAGCCTTTCAGAAACTAAAACACTACTGTAACAACCCGAAAATTCGAACTACAAAATTTTTTTTTCGACAA
>CM041647.1:19154803-19174080 GCA_023333625.1 Bothriochloa decipiens | reverse complement strand
CTTGGAGAGGATCAGCAGGTGCACAAGAAGAAGCGATGTCCTCATCACTACACCCCTCCTAGGCATGAAGGAAGGTGAATATTTGGAAAGGGCTGCACCATTGAAGTCTTATGAGTAACAAGAGCAGAAGAAAGAGAAGAAGAAGTTCTAGAACTCTCTGTCTGGCTGCAAAAACAAAAGAAATGTCAGCAAAAGAAAAATGACAGAACAAAAGAAAGAAACAGAGGCTAAAAAGGGACTTACGGTTTATGGATAAGAGGTGTTTGCGCCTCCTCATGCTCCTCAGTTTTAGAAAGAAGCACATTGGCTCCATCTACAAATAAGAAGCAAATAAAAGCATGAAAAACAGAAGCAAAAGGTGACAGAAAAAAGAACTCAGCATTAACCTCACCTACAATGATATTACATGTGATTTGAAGAGAACTCGATGCAGCAGGACTCGGCCTCCTGGTAGGAGTAACAGGAGGACGAGACAATGACCTTCGCCTGACATCAAGAATCATCTCAACAATCTTGGGATGTGGCTTATACGGCATAGATTCAAAACCACCATCATAAATACCACAAGAAAGACCAAGAAGGACATACCGTTTGCGTGAAGTAGAAGCAGGAGCAGCTTCAGCGGCAACCTCAACAGATTTGGCCTCTTTAGTAGCAGGAAGCTGGATGACAAAATTATGACCAAATCTCTAAAAAAGAAACAATAAGATATCAGCAGAAACAAAGAAAAAGAACCAGCACAAGCCAAATTCACAAAAAGTACTCACCACAGGAGGTGGATTGGCTGCAGGATACTCCTCAAGACAAACAGGAACACAGGGGACATCTCCAAGAACATCATTCAATCGAAGCAACAGATCATCATCATTGAGCACAAGATCGGCCTTAATCCGAGATGAATCAAAAAAGCCCCGGCGTACTCAAAGCCAAGATGCTCCCGCTACATCAAAGGCTGCAAAAAGCGACGAAAGAGCATAGCAACAACACCAAGACCAGTAAGGCCCTATGCCTTAACATAGCTAAGGCAAACAAGAAGATGATTGATCGCCAAAAGCTCAACATTAGAAAGTTTCTGAGCCCATAAGCCAGTATCTTTGGGGGAAACAAAAATGTTAGAAGAGAAGTTAGGAGAAGCCTTGGGAACATAGAACCACTTGTTAGCCCAAACCCTCTTATTGAAAAAGCTCAGGGAGAAAAGATCAGCAGCCATCCCATTGTGAATCTGGATCATACAACACCCAAAAGGCGACTTCGAGTCCAGCTTAAGGCGGAAGAAGTGCCAGAAGAGAAGAAGATTGGGGGAAACCCCAAGATGAACCTCGTACATATGTGCAAAGGCAGATAGATAAAGAACCTCATTAGGGGAAAGATGGAAGAGCAGGAGACCAAAGAACTGGAGAAACTCCATCAGGAAAGAAGGAGGCCCAAAACAGAGTCCTGCAGTAACAAAAGCAACAAAAAGGCTTGCCTGATCAGCAGTAGGATTGGGAACCAAATCCCGGCCAGGCTAAACATACCTAGAAAGTGGTTGCTCCTGGAGCAAACCACGCTCCACCAACTCCTCCAAATCCACCACCATCGTCATTGGCGCTGGCCAAGGATGCTGCACAAAGAAACTCCGTCAAAACACTATCATCAAAAAGAAAGGAAGAACCTTTTTCTTAGGACTCACCTAAACAGACTTGGCCTTGCTTTGGGACCACGTACTGGCCATCAGATCTCACAAAGCAATCAACAGGATCCACAAGTCAAAGAGAACAAACTAGGGTTTTCTAAATGCAGCAGAGATAGCAAAAAGAGGTTGGGGATTTTTTGCAAGTACGGATGACAAAGGCTCAAAGCGTACAAGAGAAGGCTGAGCGGCGGAGTATTTATAAGGACCGGTTGATATTAATGGGCCCAAAAGACCAACGGTCACCTAAACCGAACAACATGACAGCGGTCACAACGGATAAACGTCAATGGTAATAATGGCAAACAGTAAATCTCCAACGGGCAGAAAACAGAATATCTCCGACAAGATTTCACTCCAATGAAGGCATCAAAGGCAGAAAGAACACGAAAATGACAATAACTGATTGACTCAATGAACTACTGGATGCAACTACTTCCTAACCAAAAACAACCTAGAAGCTCCATAAGGCATAACAAAAAGAACTCGCAGATATACAAGACGACATATACATCAGTCGGGCATCATCATCATACAACTTGGCTCAGTCAGAATCATGGAATCACAATCATACAGATGCCAACTCAGTCAGCCAACAACTCACACAAGCATCAGGAACAAAAATAAAATAAATATAATTTCATTTTCTTGATTAAGAAGATGATGGGATTACAACAAGGTACAATTGGATACAAGATTCGATAAGTCTACAAAAGAAAGCAAAGAGAATCATTACAAAATGATTACAAAGAACCTAGTGGAATTTGAGGCTATCACACCAAGATTCAATGCAATCAAGCAGGAAGCAACTCGGACAACGTATTCGCTAAAGAGAACTCGCGGCCAAGATTACTCGAACAGGCAGTTGAGATGACACCAAGTTCATCAAGACAACAGCGAGATACCGCTTTGCCGCCTTAGAAGAACCTAATATCTCCTCTCAACACGTGCAGATCTGCAGTGAAGTACCAAAAAGATATAGCAATGAACAAATCAGTTGCAGATACGCAACGACTTATCGAGGTAGTCAACCGACCACACGCTAATCAACTCCACAAAGAGCAAGAAGACAATCAAGGAGGGTGCTTGAAAGCTCGTGTAGGACATCAATAGCTATCAACCTTAGAAGCCCTACTCCATTTGCCTTGATGCCCTTCAGAAGAAGATACGACCCGGGGATTAGCCTGCTACTAACCCCTATGACAAGACCTACGCCATTCACTAAAAGAGATTATAGAACAAGCCCGGGGGCTCATCAAGCTCGCTCACTAGTAACTCCATGACTATAGAAGGAGGCTATAGCTCAAGAAGAATACAAGAACACCAGGAAGAAAGAAGGAACATAAGAAAACTAGAAGTGAATAATGAAGTAACGAGTACCAGCTAGCAACATTTATAGGCAAAAGACGGGCGTATGAAGACCAAGTCTAAAGAAGAAGGGCGAACCAAAGCAAGCACAGTCATGTGAAATAAAACAAAACATTGAAGTGACCAAGCAAGCATGTGCGAACACCTTACAGCCGACAAAGAAAGCAGGCATGCAGAGCAAAGCCGTCAAGAGTGCCTGAAAGGCTCACGGCAAATAGTGAAAATCACTACAAGACAGGAAAGGCATATCCAACACATCCTGAAAAGCACAAAAGCAATAAAAGCACTCAACTACCAACAATACAACATTGAAGAATAACATCAATAACGAACTCCAGAACCCTTCCCCGTGTTCTTTCACGACAAAAAGAACCCAAAAAAGGCTCGGGGGCTGCAGGAGTACTCTCCACCAAAGGCACTTTTCAAAAATTTTCATCAAGACCCTCCAGCTTTTTGTGCCAAAAAACAAGAGGTCGGGGGCTACACTCAGTGAGTGCAATTTCTTTAAAATTGCACTCACCAGAGAACCAAGATAGAAGCAACTAGAAGGAAGAGCATCCCAAGATTTCACATCGAAAGAACTTTGCTTCCGAGTTCCAAATCCTAGAACGCTCGGGGTCTTATCGATGAGGGACACCGAAGGTTCCCCAAGAAGACAGAACACGGACGCAGGAACGAAGAACCTGCCACCCGATTCGAGAAGAACACGGAGTAACACGACGTGAAGAATTACCATATCCTAGATGGATTGTAATAGGAAAGAGTATGAAACAGTTACTTTAGGACTTGTTCCTAGAATCCGACTAGGAATCATAGAACCCATAGTTAGTCTCACCCCATATAAGGTTGCTGTGGGTACCCCCTATAAACAACGCGAACTACACAATCCCTCATACTCATCAATACAACGCAACAGGCTCACGCCGACTGGATGTAAAGGTTTTTACTTGACGCAAGTCGAGGGCCTGAACCAGTATAAAATCATCTATCTCAACAAGTTTGTTGTCGCAACCACCGAGTTTCGTAGTCTGCCAAGCTCCTCCAAACAAAACACCCTGTCGGGTACCCCGGTGGTTGGCTATCGGTGATAAAACATCGACACTTCTTTCTTTTGGATGATTTGTAGAACTAAATCCCCAGGTTTAAGGGTCCGAGGTTGTGTGCCCTTGTCATAGTGTCTTCTTATACCTTGTTGATATCTGGCATTTTGTATGATTGCACACTCTTTGACTTTTTTGAGTGAATCGAGTTCTAGGCGTCTTGTTTCTTCGGCTTCTCCTTCTTCATATTGCTCAATTTTGGGTGATGTCCAAATTAGATCTACTGGTAATATTGCTTCTGACCCGTAGGTGAGAAAGAAAGATGAATATCCAGTTGCTCTGCTGATCTGAGTTCTTAGGCCCCAAACCACTTTTAGTATTTCTTCAATCCACTTTCCTCCATAATCTACTAGTTCTTCATAAAGCCTTGGTTTCAGTCCTTGTAGGATTAAACCGTTTGTCTTTCCACTTGTCCTGTTTGCTTGAGGGTGAGCAACAGATGTGCTGATCCCATAGTCTGTTGCCCAAGATGTAAACTCCTTTGCAGTGAACGGTGAGCCTAAATCTGTGATGATTCTGTTGGGAATCCCAAATCGGAACATGATGCTTTGTATGAAGTTGATGGCTTTTTTCATGCTGTATTTGACCAATGGTTTGTATTCTATCCACTTGGTGAACTTGTCAATTGCTACAAAGATGTACTCAAATCCTCTAGGTGACCTTTTTAGTGGACCAACTTGATTCAATCCCCAACAGGAGAAGGGCTAAGAAGGCGGTATGCAGATTAGGTTGTGTGCCGGGACATGCTGCTGCCTTGCAAACATTTGGCACTTCTTGCATTTTCTGACGAACTCTTCTACGTCTTTCATTGCCGTGGGCCAATAATATCCCATTCTAAAAGATTTGCCTACCAAGGTTCTTGAAGCTGCATGATTGCCGCTGCAACCCGCATGTATTTCATCAATAATGTTGATTCCTCTTTCCCTTGGTATGCATTGAGTAGAACTCCAGATGATGCTGCTCTTCTATATAGTTTGTTCCCAACCAAAACGTAGTTCTTGCTCTTACGTATTAATCGAGTTCTTTGTGTTTTGTCTTCTGGTAGCGCCTTGTCTTTGATGTAATCTATGAATTATTGTCTCCAATCTTCATAGATCACCATGACTTGCCTTCTAAAAGTATCTTGATCGATCTCCATTGGTTCATCCTTGCTTGCCCCGGGTAATTGTTCTTCTCCGGGTTGTTTGATAGATAGTTTTGCCAGTTCTTCCACAAATATTTCTAGTGGTACTTTTGCTCTGTCAGAACCTAATTTGGCGAAAGTATCAGCGGCCACATTTGAATCTCTTAAAACATGGTGAATTTCCAACTATTTTTTCTCTAATTTTCTGACTTCTGCACAGTAGGCACCCATGTTGTCTTTCAAGCAGTCCCACTCTTTGTTTACTTAATTGATTACCTCTGCTGAATCCTCGTAGACCAATAGCCTTTTGATTGGTAAAGAGTGAGCCACTCTCAGCCCGTGGATGAGTGCTTCATATTCTGCTTCATTGTTTGTTGCTTGCCATAGGATTTGTAGCATGTATTTGAGTTATTTTCCTTGGGGCGATATGAGTAAGATCCCTACTCTGGCACCTCTAAGTTTGAGTGATCCATCAAAATACATCATCCAATGGTCTGTTATGGGCTCTGGTTCTTTCAAAGTAGTTTTTGTCCATTCTGCTAAGAAATCGCTAAGTGCTTGTGATTTGATAGCATTCTTTGATTCGAATTCCAAGTTGAGAGCTCCGAGTTCTACTTCCCATTTTGATATTCTTCCTGTTGAGTCTTGGTTTCTCAAGATATCCACTAGTGGGAACTCTATGATTACTATGATGATGTGTTCTTGAAAGTAATGTCTCAGCTTCCTTGATGTGATCATGATGGCATAGAGTAATTTCTGTATATGTGGGTATCTGACTTTTGATTCTATTAGAACTTCTCTGACATAGTAGACTGGTCTTTGAACTTTGTATACGTGACTGAGTTCTTCTTTTTCGACCACTATCGCTATGCTTACAACGTTCTTTGTGGATGAGATGTATAGCAGCATGTCTTCCTTTTTGTTTTGCGGTACCAACACTGGTGATGAATCTAGGTAGTGTTTTAGTTTCTAAAAGGCTTCATCTACTTCCTCTGTCCACTTAAATTTTCTTGTCTTTTTTAATAATTTGAAGAATGGAATGCCCTTCTCTCCTAGGCATGATATGAATCTGTTGAGGGTTGCCATGCAACCTGTTAGCTTTTGAACATCCTTGATCTTTCTTGGAGGTTCCATGTCTAAGATTGCCTTATTTTGTTTTGTGCTTGCTTCAATTCCTCTATTGCTGACTAGAAAACCGAGTAATTGACCTACAGGAACCCCAAAAACACATTTGTTTGGGTTTAGCTTCCATCTCCATTTCTTTAAGTTGCTGAAAGTTTCTTGCAGGTTCTATCAGAGCATTGGGTTCATTAGTCTTGACCACGACATCATCCACATAGGCTTTAGTGTTTCTTCTGATTTGATCACCTAAGGTAGTCTGAATTGTTCATTGATAAGTTGCTCCTGCATTTTTTAGGATGCGTTTCCACCACCCTTGCCGGGTTTCGAGATGGACAATGTTCATATCTATGACCGCACACGCTGACTAGCTAGAGGTTGTTGCTGCTTGTCAGGGCGAGGTAAAAAAATGTTTTGTGGTCAATGGTGTCGCCGATGATAAGGCCGTCCGGTGACGCAACAATTGTGCCCTCGGCGGCAACGCCACCCTGTTCAATCTTCCAGGAGCAGATTTTGGCATAAGCTGTCATGGTAAACGCTTCCCTCTTATGTACAACAATGTCCACATACCTTTCATGATTCATTATTCCTCTTGATGGATCTCTCAATGGTGTCCACTGCTGATGGCCTTCCTTAGACGTAAAAGCAATCATAATGTCGCATACCCAAGAGGAGGAAGAGCGATGGCCAGGTAGCCTCTTGGTTGCGACTGTGATGGCGACTGCGAAGGTGACTTTCTCCACTCTAGCGTGATCTTTCTCATCTAGACCTGTGGCTTGTACCTTTTGGACCATGGTACATGGCAGGAGACACCGGGACGTGTCTTTGGAACGGCCAGCACTTGGACGCCTGGCATGGTCTCAAAGGACAGCAACGGGATGCGTTCATTGGCTATCAGATTGAAGAGCTCAATGCTACACCGCAGGTCCATGGTCGCCGGCCAATGGACCTTACTGCCAACCCAGAACCTGTTCTTCAAACCCTCTGCCTTGTCGTAGTAGGAGTTGTCGATGGCGACGTTGTGCAGGCTGAAGGCCCCTCGCTCTATCTCATCGACTTCCTCTACGCCTTCAGGGCTTGATGCGATCAACGTCAGAGCGCCTGACCACGGCAGGTAGAATTGTGATCCCTCCTTTGCAGCATTCTCCCAACCCTTGCAGACTACCGGGAAGCGCATGGTGGTGACAAAGTCGTTGTCTGATAATTTCAAGAGGTTGTTGCATACCTCCGGCAGAATGGTTTGCCATGGACTGACGGTGTCTGGATTACCGGCATTGTCGCCCCTTCCATGCTTCCTCGAAGGCTCTCCGTCAGAACTCCTGATGATGGCTGGTTTCTAGGAAGCACTGGCGGCAAGAGAGGGTTCACCAGACGGGAGGATATGATGCGGCGGTAGGTGGGGGTAGCCGTAATAAATAAATAATGGGGCAATGGAACTGACATGACTCTCGCAGAGAAATCGCTCCCCGCCATGTATACGACTCCCCCAGAGAAACACCTCCCTGCCATCTAATTTTGTAGCCTAAAGAAAAAATGCTGACAGGGTCAAAATTGTGATGAGAAATAAACATGCAGACAGGGTCAACTATGAAGTGTAGAAACTAGTAAGGGCTCATTCGCTTGGTTCGGATTGGGTTCGAAGAGGTGCTGTAGTATACCAGATTGAAGCACGCGCGACATGCCCACGCCGGAATCTAGGAATCCATGATTATCTGAGTATACCAGATTTTAGACGACCGGACCTAGCGTGATCCCGTGATGCATACGTCCCTCCTTCTAAAAAAGAACCCAAGCTACAGGGTGCGAGGCATCAAAAGTATGATTAGTTCACAATTGACCTAATTTATATAGAGTAATACTGCTCAAATTTACCGATCTAGCCAAGGGACACTTCACGCCAAATTAACCACCGTCTGTGTAGAACCAGGGCTACCGGACCATGCCCTCAGTCTACCCAGTACGGCGTTGGACTTTCTGACATGTGCACAAAATTGTGATACAAATAACATGACATTAACACATTTTTGTAGCGCATTTGATTCATGGATTGTCAATTACAATGGGCTTCTTGCTACACCACAAGGTGAAGCCGAGTCACTATACTAGGAACCAACACAAGACACAAGGGCATGATACTGAATCCCGAGTAGCCACCATCTTGCTTGTAGCTACGGGGATGTGGATGATGTCGTCCACATAGACAGACACAAATCTAGCCAGACACGTGCTGACGTGAACTAAGGAGAGCGCTTCATGACACACAGGTGCACGCCGGACGATGGCATGCCATGGCGACCTATGTTTGCTGGTCTTCATGGAGCATTGGAACAGAGGAAGCAACAGTGACTTCCATAGCATGGCGGTCAGAGCACGACAACGACTGCCATAGCACGAAGGCCAGAGCATGATAGTGCCGCTGCCTTAGCTAGTCTGCCATGATGTGGTGGACCCATTGGGTTCTTCTTGTTCAGGATCTTGCGGCCCTTGATGTGCTTGTCCATGTCCTCCGAGCACTGCTCCATGCTCTCAATGATCGCCTTGCGCTGGATAGGCTTGTTCACCATGGTAACAAACGCATCGAACTTCTCCGCCAGCTAAGTGCTAGCGTGGTTTGGCACGGCTTGCTTGGGATAGCATTCACGAACAGCGTGCCCAGCATGCGCCACCGCCATGGGGGTTGGCGGGGACTGTGGGGGTGAGGGTGGAAGAGTGGACCCATGGGTGGAGGTGGGTGACAGTGGTGGTGGGAGTGGGTATTTTGGCTCTCGGTCATGGATCTAGGGTAGACACCACTCAAGGTCCCCACTCGTACAGGATGACGTGGAAGATCAGAACAGGGACCCGTCAGAGTCATCCTCCTCTCCACTGGACTCCGAGCTAGAGGGGACACCCCGGTTGACCATCTTGGGGAGGACAAAGTCATTGACATCGTCCATGGCCCCCTTGGCGGAGCAGCAGGAGCAGGTGGTGCCCTTAGAGCCGGATGGGAGGTGGTGGCGGGGACCATGGGCCGCGGCATCTTGCAGCGAAGCTCATGGTGGCGGGAGACACCACGGCAACGGCAAGCGGCAATGTGACCGAAAGCAGGCGAAGGGTCGTGGTTTGAAGTATCTACGAGGGGAGGATGGCATCTACAAGTTTGGTGGGGTTTAGTACATCGGCCACGGGCATGAGGGGTTGGGTAGCTGTCATGTCGGATTTACTACTTTGGGAAGTAGTGTTACAGAGTAATCGTGTCTGGCTGGTCGACATTTACATCCATCAGACTTTCCCACTTGTGTATATATCGTGAGATGTGTCCATGTCAATCTGGTTTGTACACTAAAATTTGAATGCCAAGGTGCCTCTCTGTAATGCATGAGATGGACGTGAGACTTGATCAAATGAATTCCGTGATGCATGTTTACCATACAACAAATCAGAAAGACAGATAGAAAGAAGCTTTAGGCTAAACCACAACACGGGGTAGAAACCGGGTACCAAATGATCAAAATAACCTAAAAGCATGGTCATGCCACTACTCAAAGTGAGCCATGCAGCAAGGCTCTAGACAGCATACTAGTACTAACTACACATCTTAACATGAGCTGATACTAGTAATGTGTATTGGCATCCTACACCTCTAAGCAAATCTTGTAACAAAGGAACCAACCAAAATCTGCGAGGTAAACCTGGCTGGGTTGAAACCAGCAAATCCCCTGCACTCGAAGAACCAGCACGGCCTGAAGATCTATTCAGTCCATTCAGCCCTGGTTCATCACCAAGACGCGATGTTTGGCAGCCATCTCGTCATAGAAGGATATCCATTGACGGGGAAGGTTCGCCCAATACAGGACATGGTTCTTGGCATCGGGATGTGTCCAACCAATGTGATTCCTAGGGCACAGGGGCACACCAGGCCGCCAAATTTGCTTGCGCGCATCATCAGCTTGCTCTCGGGGCACAGGGGGCACATCTGCTTGGAGCCCGTCAAAACGTGGCTGGACCGGGAGTGCCATTGGACATGTCATCCGCGGATGGAGATCAAGAGCGGGACGCCGCATGAGTCCCGCTCCCACCGTGGGGCCCCAAGAGCGGATCTGAAGACGAGACCTATGACCACAGTGAGGTGCACCATGGCGGTAGAGGTGGAGCCCAGCGAACCATCCCAGCCGGTGCCATCGGTGTCATCGTCAATGGCGAAGGGACAGTAGTGGCACCATAGGAGACACAGGCCGTGTCGAGCGAACCTTCCTTGAGTACCACTTCTTTACCACGGGCTTCATGGCAAGCGGCGGAGAGGCAGAACTAACCTTCCTTGAGTACCACTTCTTTACCACGGGCTTCATGGCAAGCGACGACGAGGCAAAACTACGGTATGTTTTTGCAATGCAAATGGGTGAGTGAAACAATTGGTGTCAGGCCAGGCTTTTATACACAGGAAGTGAATGCGGCTAGAAATCTGGTAAGTGAATCTAGAAAAAGAGTTTTTGACCAGCATGACTGGTGCAGTTGTGGGTTGTGAGAGGTCTTTTCTGCAGTTATTTCACTCCAACACAAGCAATAGCAATAGCTGAGGGGCAGACGTACTGATTGCTATGATATAGACAGCTGACAATGCTTTACACTGTCCCCTGTGATCAAATGCTCAGTGGGTTATAGTTATAGGCGAGGCATTTGACGTTCCGAGTAAACTTCGACACATTAGTTCTACATTAGTTACAGTTATAGGCGAGGCATTTGCGCATAGCTAATACCAAAGACATGAGTTGGGTCCACACAAAGCCGATCAGGCCAAAGTTGTACAGGAAGGTCGGTAATCCAAACATGAATTCGTACCACGAGAAAGTCCGACCTGCACATATTTGATCTTGTAGGGAAGTCCGGCCGCTGTACATTCGATCGCATCAGACTGTACCCACCTCAATTTATTCTCGTTTTCCTATGATGGTTTACTGTGTCATATACTAGTAATGTTTTACCGCACGTTGTTCATCATTACTATCCGTTGAGTGAATATACTTTAAATGGTCGGATCGTCTGGCTAGCGAAATCTACATAGAGGTCTAATTCAAAAGCGGCACCATCGCAGCTGCCAAGGAGCTGAGCGGTCTCACTCCTGCTAACGTGAAGCAATTTCTCTTGTGTGGTTCTGCAGAGGCTGCAGCAGGCTAGATCCATGGTTTCATAGGTTCTCATCGTAAGCATTCCCTTTGGCTGTGGTTGCAGCTTCAGGAACCCAATTACCATCATACTACATCCATGCTGCAATAGATGGAGCAGCTCCTATTTGTAGCTTCAACTGATCAGGCAAAAGCTATACTCGTAGCTCCGCAATAAGAGATACGCGTCTGGCACGGTCAAATTTACCGGTGGTTCACGAGACTGATGTCACTGCAGCCGGGAATCTAGACATAAGTTAAAGTGAATCAAGGAAAAAAGACCTTTTGACCGCCATGGCACGCTTGAAACTTGATTGAGTGATACGGTTGTGATAGATCTTTTTACTTATTTCACTCCAACAATCCAAGTAGTAGCAACAGTCGAGGGGCAGAAGTACTGAAGGCTAAGTTATGGACAGCTAATAACGCTTTACACTGTCCTATGTGATCAAATGCTCAGCGGCCGGACCTTCTGGCATTCCGAATAAGCTTAGACAGATACGGCTTTTGCTGTTGTACTCTGAAATGACTGTGGACCGTCCATTTATTCCAATCCAATGGTCACGATCATCTATTACCTCCTAGGAGGTAATAGTATTTATTGATTTTTATTTTATAAAAATACGGTAAATAAGGAAGGTTTGAAATACTAAAAATCTTTTTTACGATTTGGTTGTTAATATTTGCTTGATGCATGCGATTCTAAAAATGTTTTCCCTAGATCTGATTGATACCCACTGGTCCTGTGGATATGGCAATTTTCTTAAAGTTTTATATTTAATATGACTCATATGCCTGCTAGTGACAGCATTTGATTATGTGTTACAGACGTACATGATATGTGTACGTGACATATGCGTGTATCATGTGTAAATGATTTAGTGAGTGGCCGATAGCATGAGTACGAGTACGTACATGTAGCAGGTAGCGTATGTATATATGTGTTAGTACATGGCTAGCAATGCGAACAGCTATACACCAATACGAGTTAGTACATGTAGCTAGCGTATTTATTTGAAAAAATAAACAAAATGTCAACTAGATTATTAGTGTAGATCACAACCCACAGGAATCAGGATAACAGTCGAGCACTCTGCATGCAGTGCAACCTGACGCGAGTCCGCCTGACCGCTCGACCCCCTGCACGCTCCATCAGAATCCCATTATTTGGGGAATCAAGACGAGAACTTTTCTCCCATGATTAGGGGCACCTGCATGATTACTTTTTGGTTTTCCTGATGTGATCAAATACTCAGTGGCTGGACCTTCTGGCGTTCTAAGTGAACATTGATAGATACAGCTCATCAGTTTTGCATTAGTTATAGGTGAGGACTTTGAGATAAACACCTCGCTGCATGGTTTCTGCAAGTTCAACAACTCTTATTGAAGACACGAGTTGGGTCCACACAGGGCTGATAAGGCCAAAGTTGTCACGTAGCTCGGTAGTCCAAACATCAATTCGTACTGCGAGAAAGTTTGACCCGTGCATATTTGATCTCGTAGTAATGTTCGGCTGCTGTATGTCTGGTCACGTCGGACAGTATCCTCTTTAATGTATTTTCGTTTGCTTTACTATGTCATACATATACTAGTAATATTTTACATGGCTAACTTTATAGGAAGGTAGGGATGATAGTAAGGTCTGCTAATGAACTGAAGCACAATGAGATCGTTTCAACACAGATCAATGATAATACGACCAAACGACCTGAGCCACACAATGCTCAACCGAGTTTCACCCACCTAATACAAAGCTCAACAAAAGTTTACATGAACATGAAAATCAGAGTTCACATTTGCATGTGCTTCTCACAGATAAAACCTAGTCACTTGTACTAGGACTATTGATACATCCTACACAAATCAAGGGGTGAGCGGGGCGCATAGGATTCTCTCCACGTCCACCGTCGCTAAGATAGCGTTGGTGGCTGGCTCGAGGCTCTCGATCAGATCAACGATCTCATTGACGTCTAATCCTGGTAGGAAACCCTGCTCCACATGTTGGACGCTCGCCGCTCTGCCATTATGAAGCTGGGAAGTCGCCAGCACCATGGCAGGATGACAGTTGAGCACTCTGCATGCAGTGCACCCTGATGCAAGTCCGCCTGGCTGTTCGACCCCCTGCACGCTACATCAGAATCCTGTTATTTGGGGAATCAAGATGAGAACCTTTCTCCCACGATTAGGGGCACCCGCATGATTACTTTTTTGTTTTCCTAATGTGATCAAATGTTTAGCGGCCGGACCTTCTGGCGTTCTGAGTAAACTTTGATAGATACAGCTCATGATGCTCTTCAGTTCTACATTAGTTATAGGTGAGGACTTTGAGATAAACACCTCACTGCATGGTTCTTGCAAGTTCAGCAAATCTTCGAAGACACGAGTTGGGTCCATGCAGGGCCAATAAGGCCAAAGTTGTACACATAGCTCAGTAGTCCAAACATCAATTCGTACAGTGAGAAAGTCCGACCCACTCATATTTGATCTCCTAGTAATATTCGGCCACTGTAAGTATGGTTGCATCAGACAGTATCCTCTTTAATGTATTTTCGTTTGCACTGTGTCATACATATACTAGTAATATTTTGCATGGCTAACTTTATAGGAAGGTAGGGATGATAGTAAGGTCTACTGATGAACTGAAGCACAATGAGATTGTTTCAACACAGATCAATGCCACTACGACAAATGACCTGAGCCACACAATGCTCAACCGAGTTTCACCCACCTAATACAAAGCTCAACAAAAGTTTACACAAACACGAAAATCAGAGTTCATATTTGCATGTGCTTCTCACAGATAAAACCTAGTCACTTGTACTAGGACTATTGATATGTCCCACATAGATCAAGGGGCGAGCAGGGCGCATAGGATCCTCTCCACATCCACCGTTGCTAAGATGGCGTTGGCGGCGGGCTCGAGGCTCTTGATCAGATCAACGATCTCATTGATGTTCGATCCTGGCGAGAAACCCTACTCCACCTCTTGGACGCTCGCCGCTCCGCCATTACGAAGCTAGGAAGCCGCCAGCACCGTGGCAGCCCCTTGATGAGCGGCTTCGAACACCACAGCTTGAAGGCAAGTGGGAAGGGCTTGGAGGAGCTCCTCTGCAATGGCCGGATCATCCGCTGCCTCGATCGGAAAGGTGGAGTTATAGGAGGCAGTCACGATGGCAACCAGGTTCTGGAGCGCCGCCTCTACAGCCGCTTTCTCCTGGTTGGCAACGGCAAGGGTGACGCGTGCGGCCTCCAGATCATCACGGAGCTCCTCCTTGATCACCCGGGTCACTTGAAAGTCCTCGGTTTGGTTTTGGATAATTGATGAAACCTAAGGACTAACCTTGTTTCTAAGTGGATGATTTAGAGAAAGGTAGTCCATGCCAAGTGGAGCTCGATGATGAGTCATGACATGAAGTTATGTAACCTAAGCATGGTGAAGATCAAGATGGGCTTGGCTCGATGGACCGACTGGAAGTGTGAAGGGCAAGTTGAGGCTTCGAAGCGAAGGACTGTGCGAGGCAAAGCTATAACCTATAGGGCCATTTTGTTTCTCACTCAAGACATGACAGAGGGTGTGAGTGGTTTAGGATTGATAGCTGAACTATGAAGAGGGGAGATCTTCGGTCATTCGGTTCATGAGTGCCACTAGGTCCATCATTTCATGTGATTGCATTTAGGATCTAGTACGTGATGAAAATACTTTGAAAATGCTATGAAAAATGCTAACTCACTTGCACAATGGAGATGTCACATGATGGAGTTTAGCACATTTGCAAAGGTGGTGGAGTTTGCGGGGTTGAGTTGGTTTGGTAACCGCTCATCCTCCCCCCGAGCTTGCGAGAGGGGATTCGGCGTTTTTGAGAAAAAGAGATGCAATTTTCTATTGTGCCGGATGCAAATTTGTGTTGAAATCATGCTAACTCTTGTGCTCAAGTTGGTATACTTGTTGGGTAGCATGTGGGAAAAAGTTGGCGTCGTTGCGGACTTGAAAATAATATTTTCTAAGCGGCAGACGTGGCACACCGGAGCGCCGTACGCCGTCCGAGCACGTACGGCGCGTGAAGCCGGAGCACCGGACGCTGTCCTGGTGCATCCGGCGCATGGAGGTTGAGGCAGGTTGGCTGGCTCGCTGGCCAGAGCACTGGCCGGAAGCAGGTCGGCTCTGATAGCGTCCGACGCGCAGCGGACGCGTCCGGCGCCGGCGTCCGGTGCGTTTGACTTAGCTGGCGCGAGGTGCAGCTGTTTTAAACGTCGGATGCTGAACAGTGTCGCGGCTACGTTCGGCGCTCGGTGGAGCTAGCGCGTCCGGCGTGCCAGCGTCTTGGCACGCGGATGGTGAACACACCGGACGTGTCCGGCAGTTCCATCAGGCGTGTCCGGCGCGTGTATCGTAGGCGGCCCAATGGCTAGTTTTTGAACGAGTGGCTTGGCGCGCGGATGGTAAACGCGCCGGACACGTCCGGTGGTTCCATCTGACGCATCTGGCACTTGTTGCCGTGTTGACTCGAGAGGAATCTTTGGCTAACGATTAGTTTCAACTTGAGGGGTTATAAATAGAAGGTGGATTGCCCCGCGCGCGGTTGGCTCTGAGTAGCGTCCGGCGCGCGGCGGACGCGTTCGGCGCTAGCGTCCGGCGCGTTTGACTTAGATGGCGTGAGGCGTAGCTGTTTCAAAATGCCAGACGCTGAACAGTGTTGCGGCCGCGTCCGGCGCTCGGTGGAGCTAGCGCGTCCGGCGTGCCAGCGTCTTGGCGCACGGATGGTGAACGCGCAGGACGTGTCCAGCGGTTCCATCAGGCGCGTCCGGCGCGTGTATCGTAGGTGGCCCAATGGCTAGTTTTTGAACGAGTGGCTTGGCGCACGGATGGTGAACGCGCCGGACATGTCTGGCGGTTCCATCTGACGCGTCTGGCGCTTGTTGCCGTGTTGACTCGAGGGGAATCTTTGGCTAACGGTTAGTTTCAACTTGAGGGGTTATAAATAGAAGGTGGCCGGCCCTTGGGGATCTCTCTTGGCATTTCTAACACTCTTGTGCATCCTTTGAGCTGAAGCTTCTCCCTCCTACTCATCTCTCTTGCTTGATTGCTAATCTTGAGTGAGATTGAGTAATTCGAAGTGCATTGCATGAGTTGATTCATCTAGTGGCACTTGAGAGTCATTTTGCCAGTGATTTCTTGTTACTCTTGGTGAGCATCATCACCTAGCCGGCTTGGAGATTGTTGGAGGCGTTAGGAAGAGTTGGTGATTGTTCTTGCCCACCTCCGGTGTTGATTTGTAAGAGGTTCTTGTGCTTTTCCTCGTTGGAGCGCCAAAAACAACTTTAGTAAATTGCTCATGTCATTGAGTTACCTCGCTTGAGAGTGGAGTCTTGCGGTTCCCTTGCAGGGGAGTGCCTTGCGGGGCAAGTGGCTTGAGGGTCACACCGAGGAACCATCTAGGTGTTGGTCGACACAATGGGGACTAGCTTGTCGATGTACAAGTGAACCTCGGGAGAAAAATCATTGTGTCATCTCTTGTCTCCCGGTGATTGGTTCTTCATTGATATATTTATATTGTTGTCATTGTGATCGATTGAATATCATCTTGGTGATTGGCAACAACTTCACTCCACTGTCGGTATTGAAATTGCTATCCTACCCCTTGTATTTGCTTTATTATATATATTCATATTGTATAGCTTGTGTAGAATAGATTATCTTGATAGCTCCATAGATTAGAAGGTAGTGACATAGTCTTTGCGTGACATAGAGATCATAATATATATTAGAATTGTCACTAGGAGGCTTTCTCTCAATATAGGCTAGGCAAAACCATGTTTACGTCATTTGTTATACTAATTAAGTTTTGTCTAGTGGTTTGTAGAATTTTTAATAGGCTATTCACCCTCCTCTAGCCATCTAGGACCTTACATGTGGTATCGGAGCCATGGTCATCGTATTTACAAGGCTTAACATCCTTCGGTGTTGAAAAGATGGCTCAAATTGTGTTCAATCATGTGGGGAGAAAACCACCTTTCTTTGATGGTATTAGTTCTTTTGATCATTGGAAGAGAAAGATGAGTATGCACCTTGGTTCAATTCATGAGAGAGTGTTGGAGGTCACTGAGAATGACTATGCTATTATCAATCCTAACAATCTCACCGATGAAGATAGAGCAAATAGAACATGCAATAGGATGGCTCTCAACATAATATACAATGGCATTGACACTAAGATATTTGAGGGCATCAAGGACTTGGAAACCGCACATGAGGTTTGGACAAGGTTGAGTGAGACCTATGAGGGCACTAAGGTTGTGAAAAGTGCTAAGCTCTATGGCCTCAAAAGCGAGTTTGAGAACTTCAAGAAAAAGGATGATGAAACCATTTTGGAAATGTTTCATCATCTACAAGTGATTGTGAATGATCTCAAGAGCTTAGGGTACAAGACACAAGACCAAGATTTTTGTGTCAAATTCTTGATGAGCTTACCCTCAAGGTTTAAGATGTTGATCATGACGCTACAAAGAGATGGGCTTGATACAATGAAGCCAAATGACTTTCTTGGAGAGGTTTTGACCTATGAAAAATATGACAAGCAAGTTGATGAGAAGGACAAGGAGGAAGAGAAGAAGAAGCAAACCATGGCATTCAAGGCTACATCCTCTGGTAGCAAAGCTCCTATTTTTGAAGAAGAAGAAGATAATGAAGAAGGAGAGTTTGAGATTGATGATGAGGCACTTGCTCTTGTTGTCGAGAAGATGGGTCATATGTTCATCAAGAGAAGAGGCTTCAAGAGGAACAACTACAAGAGAAACGAGCAAGTGAGGAAGTGCTTCAATTGTGATAGCACCGAACACTTGCAAGCGAAGTGTCCCTATGACAAGAAGAAAAACAACAACAAGAGGGGCAAGTTTGACAAGAAGAAGAGAGAAGCAAGGATGACTCTCAAGAAGGGCAAGGATGGTGCATTAGTTGTTACTTGGGAGAGCGACAATGAAGAGGAAGATGATGAATCATCCAACAAGGCCTTTGCTTCCAGTGCTATCAACAAGAAGCCTTCACTCTTCTCTACATCACACTCATGCTTCATGGCAAAGGAGACTAAGGTAAAATATGATAGTAGTGATGATGAAAGTGAAATGGAATATGCTCATGATAATGATGATGATAATGATGAACCTACTAAAGAACAACTATATGACTTGATGCAAGAAACTAGAGACATAGCTATTGCCAAGGACAAGGAGTGTAAAAAGCATTCAATGAAAGTAGCAATACTTGAGAAAGCCCTTAGTGAACTTATGACCACTCATGAGAGTCTAAAGGAAGACCATGAGAACCTCGGTCAAGCTCATTCCAAGCTTGAAAAAGCTCACTCATTGTTTCTTGAGCAACAAGAAAAGAAGGAGGTTGTTGTATCAAGTGGTATAGGTGTAACATGTGATATCATCAATGAACCTCTTTATCAACCTATTATCATGCATGAAACTAATCCTTCTTGTAGCTCTTCATCCACCACCACCCACTCTACCTCTACTAGTAGTAATGGTTTCACTTGTGATGCCTCACTAATGGTTGAGAATGAGACTCTCAAGAGAGAGGTGGATGAGCTCACTCATGACTTAGGCAAAGCCTATGGTGGTGAGGCTCGCTTGCTAAAGTGCTTGGGTAGCCAAAGGTTTTCTCTCAACAAAGAGGGATTAGGCTACACTCCCAAGAAGGGCAAGGCGGCATTTGCAACTCTAAAGCCTAGCTTTGTGTAACAACCCAAAAA